>JAVJIF010004259.1:0-367833 GCA_038442645.1 Agave tequilana
TTCATCTAGGCAGTTTTGGATATATCCGATGAGACAAAGGGGAGAAGCCCTAGATGTGTTGATGAAGTGGAGAGGAAGAATGGAGAGGCAGATAGGTAGGAAGATAAAGGAGCTTCATATTGGTAATGTTGGAAGGACATGTACCAGTTCCTACAATTGGCCAGAACACAGGGATTTGCAACTCACTTCACAACAGGTACAGATGAGTTGGCTAAAAATGTAGTCCGTTCCTTGCTGGAGGAGGTTCGGCGGTTGTTGTCTAATGCAGGATTAGACAGGTCATTTGGGCTGAGGCGACTGAGTATGCTAGCCATCTCATGAACAGATCGACTGCAATTGGAGGTAGAGCTCCACTGAATATTGGTCTGGAGAAAGCTGCTCAAGGTCATGGGTGTGCGGGAGTTTGGAAGTCCGGCCTACTTCAGTGCCAAGAATGGCAAGGTGAATCCGCGGGCAAAGAGGTTTGTCTACTTGGGTGTCAAAAGGAACAGGTACAGGTTGTGGGACCCCAAAGACAAGAAAGATCGTGATGAGCAGGCATGTCACATTTGGAGAGACTTCAGTGTTGAAGTCCCACTGTCTCTCAGCAAGTGGATGAGGACGGAGACCAAGGAAGGATTGCAGCGGGTGGAGGTTGATACTACTCCATCATCTCCAGTTGGTTCGGCATCAAAGGATACTTCAGCGGATGGTGACACCGGGTGGAGTTCGTGATACCAAAGGTGATGCTGAACAGGTTGATGACATTGTTGAGGATGTCGAGTTATTTGGGGCCATTGGAACTAAGGTGAAGCCACGCTTGTGGAGAAGAAGCATGAATCTCAAGCTTGTGGTTGTGACAAGCTGAAGTTGAAGGCCGTTGCTCTCCATGATGGTCGGGAAGAGGTTCATATGACTCAGTCAGACAGGTTCGCTGCTGCAAATAGAGGTACCATGTTTGAGCTTGTTGAAGCCATTTTAATGAACTACGGTTGGCTGATCCTTTTGGAAAAGGTACGTAGGCAGCCGTAAAGGCGCAGCCATTGGTGATGCAACTCTTTGAAGCTATTTGGGTTCTCGAGATGTTATTTTGGATCTCACGTAGAGGTGAAGAGTTGTGGCCTATTGAAGCTTCAAGTAGAAATGGAGAGACTTCACGTAGTGGTGAAGAGACTTCATGTAGAGGTGAAGTGGTGTGGCCAGTTGGATCTCACGTAGTGGTGAGATGGTGTGATCTCGATGAACAGGTTTATCTTCGGTTAGAAGATGTTGAGCTTGCAAAAGGAGTGGTGTGCATCCAGTTGAAGCCGATGATGTTTGGTGTGTTCTACGCAGACTTGGTGGGACCATCAGTGGAAGACAGGAATGTAAGATCACCTAGAGGGGGGGTGAATAGGTGATGGCTAATCTAATGGTCACTTATGAACAAATAATGCGGAATTTAAAACTAAAGTTGACCAAATTAAACTTCTTTTAATTGAAACACTTATGTATAACACAAGAGTGTTGCCGAATTCCCCTGCGAGGCTCTGGACAAACTCTAGATTCCCCTTGAATGGGTTGAGGTGCCGCGTGGCTCTCTGGTTGAATACTAGTGTTAATAACAATCCCAAGCAAGTATAGCAATTATGAGCACAAAGGTATATCATGCATATAAGAGATAAAGACTATAAAGTAATGCAAGATATAAGTGAGACAAAAAGAGTAAGAGAGCAAGAGTGAGCAATCGCAAACACAAAGGGTTGTTCGAGGTTCGAGCACACTTGCTCTAAATCCCCGCCTTCGACACACGAAGGATTTCCACTATGCACGATCCAACGGATCTCTCCTTGGTGCCGCAACACCTACAAGCTCTCGGACTCCCAAAGTCCCTTACACACCACAAGCCAACCGGCTCGTTGAGGCCGCACCTCGAGCTACAAGAGTTCGCACCCGAACCCTAAACAACCCACGAGCACACTTGCCCGTCTCCTCAAAGTACAAGATGAAATCTTGGTGATCTAAACACTTGATCACCTATAAAAACTCTCACTATAACACCTATAGGATGAATAGCTCAATGGATGCTCAAGTGTTTGTGTGAGAAAGCAAGGAAAGAATCTTTGGTGAAAATCTCAAGAAATCACTTTTACACTATTATAAAATTTCCCTTTTGATTGGAAGTATTAGCTCACTATTTTGTGGAGAAAAACCTCTGAAATGAATATGAGAAACAGGCTCTAAGGTCTCCAAAAATCTTGCTCAAAACAATGACAAAAAACCCCTTTTATAGAGGCCAGAAAAATCTGACCGTTGGGCTCTGTCAGAGCTGCCGGTCGACCGCCAATGGTCAAGAATCGACTTTGGAGCCTCCGGTCGACCGGCCCGGTCGACCGCGCACCTGGAGCAGAGAATTACTTCTCTGTCGGTCGACCGGTGAGGTCGACCGGAATTTCCAGAGAGCAGACTCTCTGAAGCGGTCGACCGGCACGGTCGACCGTTCTCCAGTGCACACAGGCGTGCACGTCTGTGCACGTCCGGTCGACCGACCCGGTCGACCGGCCACTGTCAGTTCTGAAAAATCAGAACTGCCAGAACCTGAAAATTTTGGGATTAAAGATTGGTTTTTTTGGCTAATAAAAAATCCCATAAATACTTAGAAATTCTACAAAAAATAGTTTTATAATATAGAAACATGCTTGCACAAATCAAGGCATGTTATTAAAGATTTGACTATTTTTGTAACTTGAAAATATTGGCTCATAATAAAGACTATTTTTCTAAAACATGTTTTTTCAAAATTTCATCAAATACAAAAACAAGATATACTTTAAAGCATAGTGTGTATGGATATGATCCACTACACAATCAAGATGAAATATCTAGTTTTTGACATAAAGCACTAAACTTGGTTTTGGATATAAGATATGTAAACTTGAAATACCAAGAACCAAAAAGAATTTTTATGAAATGAAATTTTTATCATGAAAACAATTCTATCAAGAGTGTGTGTGTGATATGACTTGAGCAATCCACCAACTATATTCTATCCTTACATTTAACTAAAACAAAAACAAAAATCTTATACCTAGACACAAGTCTTCATCTTCTTGAAGTCTTCACTTGAAGGCTTCTCATTTCTTGACTTGGTCCAAATGCAATCCACCGAGCTCATCTCTAGATGTGTTCTTGATGCATAGGCTCGTGAATCGACCGGTGCTAGCTTCCAACTTGACATTTTATCCTTTGTTGAAGCTCCACACCTACTAAGATCTTGATAAGGAATCTGTCACTAATTAAACACAAGATCATTAGTAAACATAACTACATGAGTTGATCATCATCAAAACTAGAGTGATAGGCCTTTGGGCCAACAATCTCCCCCTTTTGATGATGACAAAACTCATGAAGTTTATATGCATGGATTAAAGTAAAGCTTCAAAGAAGCTCCCCCTTAACTCATGCATCACTAGAAATAAATAGATATGACATTAAAGCACATAAATATGTATGCAAATGAATGCACAAATCTTTTTCTCAAGCTTTTATCTTATTATATTATTGCTATGCATGAGTAAAAGCACAAGTATAAAAACACAAATCATCTCAAAATCTTTCTCTCCCTTAAGTAGGAACAAATACTTCTCCCCCTTAAGTAAGGAACAAATACTTCTCCCCTTAAGGAAATCATGCATATAACTCAAATACTTCTCCCCCTTTTTGTCAATCATCAACAAAGGGTTCAAAGTTCAAATCATCAAACACATTTTCTCCCCCTTTTTGTCAAAAATAAGGAAATCAAGGAGGGTAAAATCAAATCAATCAATAAGATTTATATGTGATATACATTCATGAAGAGGAAGACGCTAAGTTAACTTCCTACACATATGCATTACATGAAGAAGGATGACAAGCCCTAACTCACATAACACATATTATGTAATGCATAAGAGAAGATGTGAAGCTCCCCCTACACACGTATATCATATAAAGAAGAGTTGTCAAGCTCCTCAATTTATATATACTCAACATGAATCCATATGTAAGAGAGATGTTAAGCTCTCCTTGCATATAGGAAATACAAATCAAAAATTTTGAATATTTCTTTAACAAGACAAAATTTTGAACTTTTCTTATGAAAACAAAATTTGAAATATCTTAAAATACACAACTTTCTTTTAAGGTACCAAATGTAGAACAATCAAATTTTGAATTTTGATACCAATTTTGAAATACAATGCATAAGCTTAAAATAAATAAGATTTGAAGTAAGCTTAGCATTAACAACTATTGTGCTTTAAAATATAAATCCATTTAATACAAGCACACAACAATCATATATATGTATGAAAAGAGTATACCAATTTAAGTAGATACATACACATATGAAAGAACAACATATGAGTACACACATAAGAGTCATATTGATACCATTGAAAATATCCAATGATACCAATTGAAAATTAAGCTTAAGTGTATATATCATAAAATCTACCACATGAAGAATTCGAACTAGTTAAATGAAGGTGTTTAACAACTAGTACGGAATCCTTCAATCAAGGAATAAGTCAAAAGTTTTTCATGAAATATCAATAAAACACAAGCACTAAAAAGCACTCTATCCATAAAGTCCATATCAAAAAGAAGTGAGTGTGCTAGTGTATGTGGAACATGGTATCATGAAAAATAGCAATAAAACTCAATATTCCTTAAAATTTTGAAATCATGAAATCCATCACAAAAATTTTATTGAAAAAATACAAAAATTTTTATAAAAACAAAAATTTATATTTCAAGATATATGTATGTTTTGACAAGACATTAAGTATACATACATATCCTTAAAACACATTTGAGTCTATATATAGATTGCATGAAAGGCAAATGACTCAAGAGGTATCCATGTATATCTTAATGTTTTGGCAAGACAAACATATACATGAAATGAAAGCACACGATCATAGCATAAATCCGAAATGGGAATACAAGTTTAAAATGTAATAATCATCAAAACGTAGGCTATACTAACACACCTAATGGGCACAAATAAGCATTCAAACCCAATCATATATAGATTTATTTGTGATCCATAAATTGTATAAGTATAAATCCAAGTGTTGACAAATGCTAACATTTAAACTAATATTCAAATCATGAAGCATCAAATAAATTTTGAAAATACAAAAGAATTTATCCATATGATTAAAAATAGGATCATGTGAATCAATTTGAAGAATAGATAACTAGTTAAATGGATTTTTGACAAACTAGTTAAAGATCCTTCAAAAATACAAAGTCAAATGTTTTCCATGAATAATACTAAATACATAAAAGTTCAAGCACTCATAGTCAATAAAGCTCAAAAATTATCTTTTATCATAAAAGATGAGTGTTCAAAGGTATGTAAATGGTATTTTCATGAAAATAGAAAGTGAAGCATGAATCTCATGAAAATCTTATTTTTCATCTTAAAACAAATCATATATTTTTCATAAAGCATTGCTAAATACATAAAGATTTAATCACTCATGGTCTATAAAGCTCAAAAAGATCATAAATTACATTTTGTTGTACAAATCAAAAACATGAAAAATCATTTTTTTATTATTATTTATTTAAAATACTAATCTTCATGGTATATGTATGATTTATCCAATTCTAACAATATGCATACATATCCCAAATATGAAAAGAGTCCAATATATATTGCATGAAGGAAAATGACTCAAGGGGTATACATGTATATTTATTAGATTTGAATTAAACACACAATATACATGAAGTAAGATCAAAGATAGGCATAAACAAGTATAAATGACTGAATCATCAAAACTAGCCTATACACATGCATATAGTGGATACAAATGAGCATGAAGTTCAAATATATGAGTCAATTGTAGTTCACTATTCATATATGTATAAATGCAGTTTTGACACATTCTACATTTAAGCATGTAAATGCCACATGAAGCACATAAAATCTTAAAACATGAACATGCTATGAATGATATTATGAAAATAAAAGCATGTACATAAATAAAATAGGAGTTTAGAAATTGTTACCAACTCCAAAACTCCAAGCATGGTGGTCTTTCCCACAAAAATCTCCTGATAGCAATGCATCCAAAAGTTTGTCCATCATGTCCATTACATCCGCTATTAAGGCACCAATCCTCCTCACGTCTTGTGAGAGCCCTCACCTACATCAAAATCAAAGGGTGGGGGTTTTGGTACCCATACTTTCTTGGGTCCTTTGGGGTTAGCTTTATTGTAAGGATCCCAAATCTTTTATACTTAGCAAAATATAAATGAGGTTTCTTATCAAAACAAATTTTGCTAAATGGCCTTTGCGGCCACAATGTGTACATACGTACACCTTAGTACGCTTATGAGTGGGAGTGTGAGCATGATGTGCATCATAAGCATATGCATGATGTGAATGTGCATGAGTATGAGGAACTTGTTTCTTTTGAAACAAGGATTCCAGTCTAGTATGATTGAATGCACATGAGCTCAAATTAGAGCTCAAATTATCAATTTTATTTTTCAAATTTTAATCTCTTTTATCAATGTGTGCATGAGAAGCATGATGAGATGAAGAGTCAATTTTCTTTTTCTTTTGAAAAACATTATCCTTTTCTTTTTCAACAAATTTTCTTTTTAAAGACTTATTTTCTTGCAAAATGACTTCCTTTTGTTTTTCACCAAGTCAATCTTATTTTTCAAAATAGTGTTCCCTTCACATAAATCATTCAATTTAGCAATCAAGAAAACATTCTCATTTTCAAATCTTCATTTTCTTTTTCTAAACATGCAAGTTTATTTCTAAAAGAATCATTTTCTACATGCATGCAATCAAATTTCTTTTTCCAACTTTCATTATCTTTTTCTAAGCATGCAATGTTATTTCTATATGAGTCATGTTCCTATGCATGCAAGCAATTTCCTTTTTCAAATTTTTATTATTCTTTTTAATCATGTCATATTTCTCAAGTAATAATTGGCAAAATGTATTAAGCTCATCATATGACATATTAACATCCTCATCCTCGGATCCGGAGTTTACCTCAAGGGGGTTATCCCTTGGACCATAAAGCATGCGTTGGAGGTGTCGCTTCCAACGTCCGAGTCACTCCCCGCATAGTATAGATCTTTTTCGCCGAGGGAGGTGATGATGTTCCATACTACAAAAGCCGATTCAACATTAGAAACCCAGATAAATAATCATCATTTAGGGTTGACTTGATAGCATGAAGGGCTTTTGCATTAGCCTCAATGTTCTTACCATCTAAAGAATAAGCATTATTAGTAGTGGCAAGATAGACATGAAATCCTAAGGCTTTGAGGTACAATGACATCTTAACCTTCCAAATTGGATGTTAAGGATGTCAAAGGTGGGTGGTGACATGAAGTCCATGGTGTGTGTACAAAATATTGTGATTAGCCTAAAAGTAGGATCTTTAACTCTAGGTTGTTAGACCCAATATCAAGAGCACTTGGCTCTGATACCAATTGTAAGATCACCTAGAGGGGGGGTGAATAGGTGATGGCTAATCTAATGGTCACTTATGAACAAATAATGCGGAATTAAAACTAAGTTGACCAAATTAAACTTCTTTAATTGAACACTTATGTATAACACAAGAGTGTTGCCGAATTCCCCTTGCGAGGCTCTGGACAAACTCCTCTAGATTCTCCTTGAATGGGTTGAGGTGCCGCGTTGGCTCTCTTGGTTGAATACTAGTGTTAATAACAATCCCAAGCAAGTATAGCAATTATGAGCACAAAGGTATATCATGCATATAAGAGATAAAGACTATAAAGTAATGCAAGATATAAGTGAGACAAAAAGAGTAAGAGAGCAAGAGTGAGCAATCGCAAACACAAAGGGGTGTTTCGAGGTTCGAGCACACTTGCTCTACATCCCCGCCTTCGACACACGAAGGATTTCCACTATGCACGATCCAACCGGATCTCTCCTTGGTGCCGCAACACCTACAAGCTCTCGGACTCCCAAAGTCCCTTACACACCACAAGCCCACCGGCTCGTTGAGGCCGCACCTCGAGCTACAAGAGTTCGCACCCGAACCCTAAACAACCACGAGCACACTTGCCCGTCTCCTCAAAGTACAAGATGAAATCTTGGTGATCTAAACACTTGATCACCTACAAAAACTCTCACTACAACACCTATAGGATGAATAGCTCAATGGATGCTCAAGTGTTTGTGTTAGAAAGCAAGGAAAGAATCTTTGGTGAAAATCTCAAGAAATCACTTTTACACTCTTATAAAATCTTCCCTTTTGATTGGAAGTATTAGCTCACTATTTTTGTGGAGAAAAACCTCTGAAATGAATATGAGAAAATAGGCTCTAAGGTCTCCAAAAATCTTGGCTCAAAACAATGACAAAAACCCCTTTTATAGAGGCCAGAAAAATCTGACCGTTGGGCTCTGTCAGAGCTGCCGGTCGACCGGTCCGGTCGACCGCCAACGGTCAAGAATCCGACCGTTGGAGCCTCCGGTCGACCGGCCCGGTCGACGCGCGCACCTAGAGCAAAGAATTACTTCTCTGTCGGTCGACCGGTGAGGTCGACCGGAATTTCCAGAGAGCAGACTCTCTGAAGCGGTCGACCAGCACGGTCGACCGTTCTCCAGTGCACACAGGCGTGCAACGTCTGTGCACGTCCGGTCGACCGACCCGGTCGACCGGCCACTGTCAGTTCTGAAAAATCAGACCTGCCAGAACCTGAAAATTTTGGGATTAAAGATTGGTTTTTTGGCTTAATAAAAAATCCCATAAATACTTAGAAATTCTACAAAAATATAGTTTTATAATATAGAAATATGCTTGCACAAAATCAAGGCATGTTATTAAAGATTTGACTATTTTGTGTAACTTGAAAATATTGGCTCATAATAAATACTATTTTTCTAAAACATGTTTTTTCAAATTTTCATCAAATACAAAAAACAAGATATACTTTAAAGCATAGTGTATGGATATGATCCACTACACAATCAAGATGAAATATCTAGTTTTTGACATAAAGCACTAAACTTGTTTTGGATATAAGATATGTAAACTTGAAATACCAAGAACCAAATAGAATTTTTATGAAATGAAATTTTTATCATGAAAACAATTCTATCAAGAGTGTGTGTGTGATATGACTTGAGCAATCCACCAACTATTCTATCATTTACATTTTAACTAAAACAAAAACAAAATCTTATACCTAGACACAAGTCTTCATCTTCTTGAAGTCTTCACTTGAAGGCTTCTCATCTTCTTGACTTGGTCCGAATGCAATCTACCGAGCTCATCTCTAAATGTGTTCTTGATGCATAGGCTCGTGAATCGACCGGTGCTAGCTTCCAACTTGACATTTTATCCTTTGTTGAAGCTCCACACCTACTAAGATCTTGATAAGGAATCTGTCATTAATTAAACACAAGATCATTAGTAAACATAACTACATGAGTTGATCATCATCAAAACTAGAGTGATAGGCCTTTGGGCCAACAAGGAAGACTAGATAGAGCTGGTCAGTGGAGAGTCAGTGTTGGCTCATAAGGAAGTCTTCGTGAGGTCGTGAAGTTGCAAAGTAGAAGCCATGTTGGTGATCGGTAGGTATGGAAATTCTCCTAAGGTGAAGTGCAGGGAAGGCATGTGCGATGTTTTCCAGGAATAGATGAGCCAAAGATTTCAAGCCGAGATCGTGTGTCGATTTTGCCGAGATAGTATGTCGATTTCGACCGGTGTGCGCAAGTCGAGATCGTGTGTCGATTTCGCCGAGATCGTGTGTCGATTTCGCCAGGTGATGGACTGGGGTTCGTTGGAGTTCGGCTCAGATTTAGAAATCTTCGCCGAGGTGGAGAATTCGAGGGGAGAATTGTTGGAAAGAGAGAGATTATTACCTAGGAAGCTGACTGGATTGCTGGATTGCCAAGTGCCGTCGAAGATCGCCAAGGAAGTCGACGATGAAAGGCAAAGGGACAGCGGCAGGAAATAGTAGCAGCAGCAGAATCAGGCAGGGTCGGTCGACCGGTCCGGTCGACCGACGTGCACAGCATGCACAGAGCTTTGGGCGGTCGACCGGCCCGGTCGACCGAAGTGCTCTGACTGCATCAACCCAACTCTCGGGTTTCTGGGTCGACCGTTCCGGTCGATGGGAAGAGGAAGCAGGTAGTCGGTCGACCGTCCGGTCGACCGACAGTCGGGTTTTTTGGGTTATTCTGCTGATCCGCTTGATGAGGTATTTAAGCCTATGTTGACTCTAGGGTTTAGATATCTCTGTGAAAAAGGATTAGCTCTGAGTTCTCTTGCATTCAAAGAGAAGAAGAGCAGCTATTGTAATCATCTTCTAATATAAATCTCTCCATTGATTGCCCCGAGGACGTAGGCATTGAGGCCGAACCTCGTTAAATCTCGTCTTTGTGATTTGTGTGTTCTTCGTGTGATTGTTGGGTTGTTCTTTGTGCTGGAGATCTTGGGATTCTCTATTGTTTGGTTGTTGGAAAGGGAGAGATTATTACCTAGGATGCTGACTGGATTGCTGGATTGCCAAGTGCCGTCGAAGATCACCAAGGAAGTCGACGATGAAAGGCAAAGGGACAGCGGCAGGAATAGCAGCAGCAGCAGAATCAGGCAGGGTCGGTCGACCGGTCGGTCGACCGACGTGCACAGCATGCACAGAGCTTTGGGCGGTCGACCGGCCCGGTCGACCGAAGTGCTCTGACTGCATCTACCCAACTCTCGGGTTTTCTGGGTCGACCGTTCCGGTCGACCGGAAGAGGAAGCAGGTAGTCGGTCGACCGTCCCGGTCGACCGACAGTCGAGTTTTTGGGTTAATCTGCTGATCCGCTTGATGAGGTATTTAAGCCTATGTTGACTCTAGGGTTTAGAATCTCTGTGAAAAAGGATTAGCTCTGAGTTCTCTTGCATTCAAAGAGAAGAAGAGCTATTGTAATCATCTTCCTAATATAAATCTCTCCATTGATTGCCCCGAGGACGTAGGCATTGAGGCCGAACCTCGTTAAATCTCGTCTTTGTGATTTGTGTGTTCTTCGTGTGATTGTTGGGTTGTTCTTTGTGCTGGAGATCTTGGGATTCTCTATTGTTTGGTTGTTGTGATTGGATAGCGCCCGCACAACACCAACAACGTCGACAGTTAAAAGATGTTATAACCTGTCGACAAATCTAGACACAGATCGACCAAGTAAGAAAACACTCGCGAAAGCGCTTGTGCCCCCAGTTTGTAGCGGCAAGGCACGTTGGGTGAGAAAATTTGAATTCTGCTGCGTCTTTCAAAAAAAAGGACGAAAATGGCTGATCTAATAGCAAATTCTGCAGCTGCCACGATTGGAACTAATGAAGCAAATGATTGACCCATCATATCATCCAAAAAGGGAAAAGACTGGTTCGAAAGCATGTGCCTGATCATGATGGAAGATGAAGGGTATTTTCTAAGGGACAGGGGTCAAGCATTTGAGAGACATCTCCAAAGGAAGTAAGCAACCCTGCGGCGTCAGTTCAGGTACCTTCCATATTTTTGTAAGCAGCTGAGTTCGACTGCTATTAGATAAATTGGATTATCATTGCTCCACCTTCGAGCATGATGGGGATATATGTTATATTAAGCCCAAGCCAAGAAAAAGAAAGCCTGTTTTAAAGTACTAGGCTAGAGAATAGGGCCGGTAGGGAAGGTGCGATTGAGCGACCGGATGTTCAAGTGATAGGTTGGAGATTAGTTTCCCGCCTTTATCCAAGAAAAAGAAAAATGTCAAAAGAGCCAGAGAAGTTGTACATAAATTAACAAAATATTGTTTATCATCTATTAGTTTTATCATTGGATACCAAGACTCAAGTAGTCATAAAAAAATTAAAAATTAAAAATCTAAATAAATGAATTAACAATGATCATTATTTTATTTAGAAGATTATTTAGATTTTTTTTCTTGGCATTCAGATTGATTGACCTTATTTTTGTCCTTTTAGCTGATTTTAGAATTTTCATTAATCATTTCATCAAAGAATAATAATAGTATGGGATACATGTAAAAAGTAAATTTCTTTTCATTTCTTCTCTAACTTGTTATCAAATTTCTCAAGAATTTTTTCACACCTTCTTTAAGGATTTCTTAGTAATATTCAAGTAAAACAAGTTGCTACAAAAAAAATAATAATTAATTCATGAATGCGAAATGAAAAATTATAAAGTATTCTTATATTTCATCCTTACATTATTTATTTCAATTTTTTCATCAAACTTTTCTTTGCATACACTAAGTTAATAAAAATGACAACAAAGAGAATTTGGTTCATGCTTTTCATTTTTAAAACTTTATTAAGATTCTTCCCAAAATTATTTACGGTTTCATTTTTAAATTTTGCATTGTATCCTTCTTTATATCTTTCTCATAATTTAAAATATATTTCCTTAAAAATTTAAAAAAAATCTGTAAACCATAAATAAGTACAAAAAACTTCAATTTTAAGGATTTACTTAATGTTTTATTTAAATTTTATCATTGTGTAACATGTAAATTTAAAACAAAAATAAAAGGTGTGAAAAATGTGTAGTGTTGATGATCTATCATTGATCAAACAATAAGTGAACACCAAATCGAAGACTTGATAGCGGAAGCGAAAATGTAGAAGATTTATTACTAGCAAGCAATGACCACACAATTAAGAAACACAAGATTTAACGTGATTCGGTAATGTGCCTACGTCCACGGGGAAGAGGGGAGAAATATTTATTGAAGAAAATACAAGAGTTATAATGAGTCTCTCTCAACACTCTCAATGGTAGAATTCTAGAATTTCTTTTGAATTCTTAACACACCTTCAAAAGGTCATCCCTGAGGGGTTTATATAGGCACTTGGGATGATCTTAGTCTAACACGAACTCAAATCAGCACCTCCTTAGAGAAATAGGAAACCCGTATCCAAACCAAAACAAGAGATAAATCCGTATTAGGAAATTACCAAAAATATGAATTCTTCTCCAATGAATATGAGACACTCCAAATACTAATAATGAATATAAGATCTCTCTCATAATTCTCAATAGTAGAATTCTAGAATTTCTCTTGAATTCTTGACGCACCTTCAAAAGGTCACCCCTAAGAGGTTTATATAAGCACCTAGGATAATCCTAGGGGATGATCCTAGTCCAACGTGAACTCAAATCATCACCTCCGTAGAAAAATAGGAAAGCCGAATCCAAACTAAAACAAGAGACAGATCTGTGTTATAAAACTACCAAAAACCTGAATTCTTCCCAATGAGTATGAGGCACCCAAATACTAACAATCTCTACCTTGACTCATGTTCATTAAGTCCCTCCATAGAAATTGGCCTCTACTTCACTCGCCTTCCTTTTTCCGCCTTTTTGTGACTTCATATGGCTCTCTCCCAAGAGCCTGTTCGTCACTTTACCTTTAGAGAACCTCGATGAAGTTCAGAGATGCTCTGAACTTCTCCACCGGGATGGTCTTCGTCATTATATTCGTTGGATTCTTCTTTGTACTGATCTTTAGCAAATCGATCACCTTGTCATCTACGACCCACTGATATATCTTGTGAAATCTCACATCAATGTGCTTTATCCGCTCGTGATACCTATGATCTTTAGCGAGATGAATCGCACTCTGGCTGTCGCAATGAACCCGAACTGAATCCTATATGATACTAAACGTCTCAACCAATCCTCTCAACCACGAAGTTTTCTTTGACACCTCAACTACAGCCATGTATTCTGCTTCCGTCGTTAAAGAGCAATTGTATCTTATAACTCTGCCTTCCAATTAATGATGAACTCAGCTACTGTGAACACATAGCTCATCGTAGATCTTCGCTGATCAAAATCTATTGCATAATCTGCATCAACATAGTCTTGTAGTAACCTAGGCTTCCCCATTTTCAATCTTTGAAACACCAAGCCTAGTCCGCAGTCCCTCGCAGATATCGTAGCACCTACTTCACTGCTTTCCAACGTTGCTTTTTTTACATTTGACATGAACTGACTTACTGTACTAACTGTTTAGGCTAAGCCAGCACTGGTGCAGACCATATCATACATGAGTGATCTCACCGCACTAGCATATAGTGTTGGAAAGAGAGGATATTGCCAAGGAATTGACAGGATTGCCAAGGGTGGTCAAAGTGATCGCCAAGGAAGTCGATGACGAAAGGCAAAGGGGACAGCAGCAGGAAATAGCAGCAGCAGAAAACAGGCTAGTCGGTTGACCGGACCTGTCGACCGACATGCACAGCATGCACAGGGTCCAGAGGCGGTCGGTCGACCGCAATTCCCTGACTGTAAGTGCCCAACTCTCTGTTGTTTTCGGGCGACCGACCGGTCGACCGATGTGGAGGTCAGTCGACCGCCCGGTCGACCGACAGTCGAGTTTGGGCAGAAATCTGCTGTTCCGAAAATCTGGGTATTTAAGGCTATTGTTAATTTTCTAGGGTTAAGAGAGAAGTAGTGTGTGCCTGCGAAAAGGGTTTTGCTGGAGCTCTCTTGCATTCAAAGAGGCTATTAGCAATTGTAAACATCTTCCTAGTAATTAATCTCTCCATTGGATTGCCCCGAGGACGTAGGCGTTGAAGCCGAACCTCGTTAAATCGTGCGTTTGAGATTGTGTGTTCTTCTTTTGTCATTTGGGTGTTCTTTGTGCTTAGATATTTGTGAGATTCTCTGTTGGTTGTTGTCATCGGCGCACAACATATAGTACTCGAGACATCTCTTCCTCCTCTACCGGTGATTGTGGACACTCTGTCAAAGGGGTGGTGATTGATCTTTCTTCTGCCATGTTGAATATCTCTAACACCTTTAGAACATAGTTCTCCTGGGATAGCCAAAGTTTGCCTGTGCTTATCTCGAGTGATCTCCATACCTAAAATCTTCTTGGCTTCTCCCAAATTCTTCATGTCAAGTTTCTTCTTGAACTGAGCTTTAAGCTTCTTAACATGTGTCTTTTTTCTCGAGCAATCAGCATATTATCTACATATAACAACAAATATATCAGATCATCACTCTACATGAAATGGACACAACTATCATATTCACATCTGTTATATTTAGCCTTGATCATGAAAGAGTTGAACCATTTGTACCACTGCCTGGGAGACTGCTTAAGTCCATAAAAGGATTTCTTTAGAAGACACACCTTGTTTTCTTTTGCCTTCATGAATATAACCTTCAAGTTATTTCATTTATATCTTCTCCTCCAGCTCACCGCGTAGAAACATTGTTTTAATGTCCATCTGCTCTAACTCTAGATCAAACTGAACAACTATCGCCAATAACATCCGAATAGATGTATGCTTGACTACATGAGAGAAAATATCATTACAGTCAATACCCTCCTTCTGAGTATATCCTTTGGCAACTAACTTTGCCTTGTACTGCTCATTGTCTTTCTCGCGAAAGACCTATCTGCCACCTATTATCTTGGAGTCCTTTGGTAGATTGACTAACGCCCATATTTGATTTCTATCCAAAGACTCTATCTCTTACTCCAAGGTTGTAATCCACTTGTTGTAGTCATCTGCCTCGATCGCTTTCCTATAACTGTCACGTTCTCCTATTTCTATTACTAATGTGAAAGGGACATGATCTTCATCCCAGCCATACCTTGTTGGTGGTACCGTAACTCTGACTGACCGCCTCAACGGTCAAGGTTGCTCTTGAGTAGCCTCCTGTTTGTCTTCATCTGAATCTAAGGAGTCCTTTTTTGACCCTTCAGGCCTTTTAAGGCTATCTGAGAACTCGACTCTCTTTTTTTGAGTGTATGCTACCGAACTGTCTGAAGTACCACCTTGCGCTTTATCCTCTGTCTCTGACTTTTTTCACAACATTGAATCTTCATCAAAGACCATATCTCTGCTGGTAAAGGTACTCCTTTTCTCGGGATCTCAAAGTCTGAAACCCTTGACTCCTTTAGTGAACCTAATGAAGATGTACTTCTTAAACTTGAACTCAAGTTTGTTCCTTTCTGACTATCAACCAAACTATATGCCTGGCAATCAAAAATTCGTAAGGTCGAATAGTCCATAGATACTCCTCGCCATATCTCCTCTGGGATTTGAAGATCAATAGTTGTTGATGGTGGCATGTTTACCAGATAACTCGCATGATTCACCGCCTCTACCCAAAATCCTTCAACATGTCAGTCTATAATCTGATACTGCGGGCACGCTCTGTAAGTGTCTGATTCATGTGCTCTGCTACTCTGTTTTATTTTGGTCCTTCTGAAATACTTAACTGGTGTTTGATGCCTTTACTTACTAAGTAGTCTTTGAATTCTTTGGAGGTTTACTCGCTTTATCGGACCTCAAGACTTTCACCTTCTGCCTCGTCTGATTTTCCACCAAAGTTCTTCACTCCTTGAATTTTTGAAATGCTTTCGATTTTTGCTTCAAGAAGTATAACCAAACTTTCCTTAAAAATTATTTATAAAAGTAATATAGTACCTAGCACCTCCAATGGATGCTACTGGCGAAGGCCCTCAGACATCTGTGTGTATGAGATTTAGTAAGCCCTTTGTCTTGTGCTAAGATATAGAGAAAGCTACTATACGTTCCCTACCCATAATGCAGAATTTATAAAGATCAATTTGCAATATTTGATACCTGGTAGAGCACTTCTTTTGTGTAGACTTGAAGACCTTGCTCGCTCATGTACCCAAAACGTATGTGCCAAAATTTTGTAGTATCCTCCTTCTCTATTGCTGCCGAAATATCACCAATAATAATGCTTCCTGTCAACTTGTATAAGTTTGCTGTTCGTTCTCCTTTGAGAATTGTCATGAAGCCTTTAGTAACTTTGATTGCTCCATCTGCACCAGAAAACTTGTATCATGAGCTTCCAAAGCTCCCAACGAGAGAAGATTCTTCTTTAAATTCAGAACGTGTCAAAGTTCATTAGGGTTCGAACCTTTCCATCAAACATCCTCATACGGATGTTGCCGATGCCAAAGTTTTACACATGATGTCGTTTCCTATCAGGACAGAGCCTCCATCATAAGGCTTGTAAGTCTGAACCACTCTCTTTTTGGGCTTATGTGATATGTGCACCCTGAGTCAAGTAAGCAAGCATCTGGGTATTTACCTTTTCTGACTCAGCTGTCAAGACGTCACATACATCCTCATCTGCTTCTTCGATAACCCGACTTGATCTGACTTTCTACTGGTACTAGCCCTATCAGAAACTGTACCGACTTTTCTCTTCAGCATCTCCTTGTATTTCATATAATTTTTCTTAATTTGTCATAGTTTCTTGTAAAAGTAGCAAGAGAAACTGCTACCTCTGGATCCCTTTTGGGTCCCTTACTCTTTGATCTTCCGCTCTGACCCAAGACAAACAATTCTGAGGCCTCCTCCGTAGAATCTATCTTCTTTATTAGGTCGTTGTTCTGGAGCATCTGCCTGACATCTTCTAACTCTAAGGTCTTTTACCATACATGATGGTGGTCGCTAAGTGGTTATAACTTGATGGAAGAGAAGAGAGTAACAGAGGAGCTTTTTCTTCTTCTTCTTGCTTAACCTCTAGAGCTAACAAGTCGCTTAAAATACTATTAAAAGTATTGAGATGTTATAGAATAGACGTACCTTCCTTTATCCGAAGACTGTATAACTGATTCTTCATGAAGAGCTTGTTTGATAAACACTTCGTCGTGTACAGGCTTTCCAGTCTACATCAAAGACCAGCGGTTGTCTCCTCGTTCATCACGTTGTAGAGGACCTCATCTGATAGGCACAGTATGATCGTCTCCTTTGCACGGAAGTCGATGTCGTTCCACTCATCATCCTTCATCTTCGAAGGCTTCTTCTCAATACCAAACAAGGCCTTGTGTGTGCCCTCCTTCACAAGCAACGATGTTACTCGCATCTTTCACAACAAGAAATTGGAGTTCTCGTCGAATTTCTCCACCTCGAAGTTAGTTAATGTGGTCGTCTTACTAGCTATCGCTCTGATACCAATTGATGATGATCTGTCACCGATCAAACAACAAAGGAACACCAAGTCGAAGACTCGGCAGCGGAAGCGGAAGCGTAGAAGATCTATCACTAGCAAGCAATCACTACACAATCAAGGAACAAAAGATTTAATATGGTTTGACAATGTGCCTACGTCTACAGGGATGAGGAAAGAAATATTTATTGGAGAAAATACAAGAGTTACAATGAGTTTTCTCTCACAACTCTCAATGGTGAAACTCTAAAATTTCTCTTGAATTCTTGACACACCTTCAAAAGGCCACCCCTGAGGAGTTTATGTAGGCACCTGGGATGATCTTAGGGATGATCCTAGTCCAACACGAACTCAAATCAGCACCTCCTTAGAGAATTAGGAAACTCGTATCTAAATCAAAACAAGAGACATATCCGTATTAGGAAACTACCAAAAACCTGAATTTTTCTCCAATGAATATGAGGCATTCCAAATACTAACATGTAGAGAAATAATAATTCAAAGTGATAATCATTGAAAAGTCTAGAGAAATAATACAAAAAAATAAAAATATTCTTGAGGGAATAATAATACAAAAAGATAGCCAATGTCTGCACATTTAATTTCTTTGATTTACGGTTGCACTTTATTTATACTTATACTCAGAACTCTATACTGAGTGGCCAAAAAAATATAACATAAAATAGTATTACAAAAATTACTAGATACCTTTTTTTAGGCTTCCTTTAATTTCTCATAATTTCCCGTACTTTGCATAAGAAGCTATTCTTCGTATTTCTTAATAAGTATTTTCATCAAATATAAAGAATACTTATAAAAATTGTAATTTTAAAAAAGTAATAAATATGTTCATGATTACATCTAATTCTATAACAACATGAAGTTTAAATTTTAAATAAGTCAACTTATGAATAAAGTTATCACTATTATTCTTTTTTCTTTACATGGATTTTGTAACCCCAAAGGCCAATTTTGGTAGTTAAGTCTCAAACTCAATAAGGATTTGGTGTAATGTTTTTTATTTTTATTATTTCACAAAGATTTGGCAACAATGGACCATGTTATATTTGGTTTCACTCAAAAATTATGTTACATTCAGTTGGGTAGTAAACTCTAAATACTATCTCAAATATGTTGGAAAACCTCTTTAAGGTATACAATTTTTTGGAAATCTACATTTTAATTTAATACCAAATTGTAAAAGTATACTATTAGCTAGTTAATTAGAATTTTTCAATAATCAAACTTCAATTTTATTCTATGTGGTACCACTGGTAATACCATTTAAATACCTTCCTTTCTTCACAATTCATGTATTCTGTGCAGATTACTCTATTTAATAATGAGAAAAAAAATTCAATAAGTCAACTTAATTTTGTTAACTAAAAAATTATTGAGAACCCTGGATAGGGTATTTCATAAATACTTATATTAGAAAGGTAATTTTATTTTTCCAAATCTGTCTATTAAAAATGTAAAATAAAGCATAAGTTAAGTATGTTTTCTTTTGGAACATACTATGAAAGTTGTAACCAACCAATAAAAGAAAAAAAATGAAAAATCTTAGTCAAAACATAAGTTCACAACCACTCACTGCCCAATCTCGCAGGTTTACAATTAAACTAAATCTCATTAGACTCCTCTCCTTGTTGCACGGCGTCGGGAAACAACCGATTGCGGAACCCCAAGTAACAGAGAGAGATGCATCAGAGAAGTAAATAAACAAGAGAGAAAGCAAACACAGTATTTAACGAGGTTCGGCAATTTGCCTACGTCCTCGGAGCAAGGGGGAGAGAGATCTTATTGATTTAATGATCAAGTACAAGTTTTTTGAGAGATACAATTCATAAGAGCTTTATCCCTTTATTTATAACCAGAGAGTCCTAGGGTTTTAGGAAACCACAATTGGATTCGACTCCTTTTCAGAAACGAAGTCTGAATCCCATTAGGAGAAGCAGATTTGAATGTCGGTCGACCGGGCTAGTCGACCGACCCTTTCCTTCAGTCGACCAGTCAGTCGACCATGGCCAAGAGAAATTCCATGTGTGCCAGTCGGTCGACCGCTTCGGTCTACCGAGTTGGTGCCGTGTACGTTGTGCATGCCGATCGACCGGGCGGTCGGTCGGCCGCTGTCCTGGCTGCTTTCTGGACTGCATTCTTACTCTTTTGGACTTGATCTCTGCAATGTTTCTTCCGATGAGTTACAAAACTTTACCATCAAGTTTTTATCTCCTCTCTCTACAGTTTCCACCTCGGTGAAGATTTCTCAAATCTGAGCCAAACTCAACACAGTACATGTCGACTCAAACGGGGCTGCACCTATGTGGCTGCCTACGTACTTTGCCCAAGGGATCAAATCATCCGTAGTTCATCCAAACGAGCTCTACCAAGCTCAAGCAACTGGAAGGATATGGAGCAACTCTTTACAATGTGTAAATTTCACTCTCGAAATCACCTGGGTAAGCATATTACCGAGATTCTCCTTTGTGTGAACCTTTTCTAACTTAATGTCACCTTCATCAAGAATCTCCCGAACAAAGTGGAACCTGACATCAATGTACTTCTTCCTTACATGATACACCTGGTTCTTCGCCAAATACATAGCACTCATGCTATCACAGTTGATCTTCAACAGATCCTAATCAATCCCCAAGTCATTGAGCAACTTTTGAAGCCATATTGTCTTTTTCATAACCTCCGTCATGGCCATGTACTCAACCTCTATAGTAGATAATGTAACACTAGACTATAGAATAGAGCACCAACTCACCAGTACTTGGGATAATGTAAACACATATCCTATTGTAAACCGGCGTTTGTGGAGGTCTCTTGCATAGTCAAAATCAACATATCTTACACACTCCTGCTTACGTGTAGAATCCTTCTCAAATACTAAACCAATGTCTATGGTACCTTTGATGAACCGTAGAACCTACTTTACTGCCTCCCAACGACCCATACCAGGATCATGCATGTATCTGCTAATCATCGAGATAACTTGTGACAAATCAGGCTTTGTACACACCATTACATATATTAAACTACCAACTATGCTAGAATCTGATACATGAGTTATGTACTCACGTTCTTCAATAGTAGTAGGAGACATAGTGGCTTTAACTTGAAATAAGGAGCCAATGGTGTACTTACAGATTTCGTATCGCCGTTGATGTTGAACCTCTGAAGTATGTTCTACAAATACCCTTTTTGTGTCAAGCTAACGTTGCCACTCTTCGGTCTCGCTCAACATCCATGCCTTGCACCTTCTTCGCTTTACCAAGATCCTTCATCTTGGACTCGAAAGACAAGTCTTTCTTCAATTTATCTATTGCGGATCTACTCTTAGAAGCTATAAGCATATCATCTACATACAACTGTAGATAGATGTACTCTCCATCGGGTAGCTTATTGTAATACACACATGGGTCATAATGGCTATATGTGTACCTTTTACCTCTTATGAAGCTGTCAAAACGCTTATACCACTGCCTAAGACACTGCTTTAATCTGTACAACAATTTTTTCAGTTTGCATACCGTATTTTTCTTTTCTGCAGTTTTGAACCCTATCGGCTGAGACATATAGATCTCCTCATTAAGATCGCCATGGAGAAAGGCGGTCTTCACATCTAGCTGGTCAAGATCTAACTCATATTGTGCTACAGTGCCAGTAAAATCTGAATCGACGAGTGCTTTACAACATGTGAGAATACCTCATTGTGTCAAAGCCTTCTCGCTGTGTGTAGCCTTTAGTTACCAATCTGGCTTTATAACGTACAGTATCACCTTTGAGAGATCCCTGTTTCTTCGCTAATTACCTTCTTTCCCTTGGGCTACTCTGTCAGTTCTCAAGTGTCGTTCTTGTATAGAGAACTCATCGCTTCTGCCATGGCACCCTTCCATATCTAAAACTTCAAATTGATTTCAGCTTTCATATATGTAGACAGAATCGCCTCTTCAACAACTGGGAGAGTATAGGCCACAATCATATTTGTAATGAGCCAACTAGGCTTGAGTGAATTTCTTCTGGTTGTTCCAACAACAATGGATTCATGGACATCACCCATAGCCTGTCTTTGATCCTCATTATCATCAGTATCTTGATAGGCTACATGATCACTATCCTCTGTCACCGTGGGTATGTCCAATGATACTGATCTTTCTAGAGATGGTGAAGTAGCATCACTCTCCACCTGCTGCAATACCCCCTTGGTCTTCTCAATCTCCACCTGATGAGAGATTGTAGGCTTCAACATTGAAGCCTCATCAAATACATTGAAGCCTCATCAAATGTGACATCTTTACTGAGGATAAACTTCTTATTCTTGTAGCCTTTTACTCCTTTCTTGAATCCTATGAACACATCTTTTTCGCTCTTGGGTCTAACTTATCTTCCTTAACATGGTAGTAGGTCGAACACCTAAATACCCTTAGCGAATCATAATCCTGAGCAGCTCTCCCTGACTAAACTTCCAGAGGAGTTTTACCTCGTATCGCAGACGAAGGCAGAGATAGCAAGCATATGCCAAAACCTCACCCCAAAAATTCTTTGATAATTTGGCATTGGATAACATACATTGAACCTTTTCTAGCAAAGTCCTATTCATCTTTTCGGCTACCCCGTTTTATTGCGGTGTTTCCCTTACTATGAAGTGCCTTACTATGTCCTCATCACGACATAGCTTTAGGAAAGGATCACTCTTATACTCACCTCTTTTATCCGACCAGAGCACCTTGATCTTCCTTCCCGTGCTTTTTTTCATATTCTTCTTCTACTCCACAAATAATTTTAGGACTTTTCTTTTGTGCTTCATGATATACACCCAACATCGCCTAGAATAATCATATAAAAAGTCACAAAGTAGTGGTTACCTCTAATAGATGCCATCTTGGTAGGTCCCCAAACATTGGTGTGAATATAATCCAGAATTCCCTTGGTGCAGTGAGTCGCTGTGTCGAATTTCACTTTGGACATCTTTCCGATAACGCAATGTTCACAAAACTCTAATTTATAGGTTCTGACACCTTTTAAAAGACCTTACTTTGCAAGAGTTTGCAAAGACTTTTCTCTTGTATGTACGAGCCTCATATGCCACGGTCTGATTGAATCATCATCTGAATTTGTAGAAGTCGCCACTTGACCTGTAACTGTACTACCCTTCACGTAGTTAGATTATTTCGACGGACGCCCTTCAAAATCACCTTTGAGTCTTTAGTCATTTTGAGAACACCATCTCTTATAGATATCTCAAGACCCAATGTTTCAAAAGCACCAACTGAGATAAAAATCCTTTTAAGTTGAGGTATATATCTTACCTTCTTCAATTCCCACACCATTCCATCAAATATTTTGATCTGGACTGTACCGATTCCTTCCATGTTACATCGTCGATCATCACCCATGATAACAGAACATCCTTCTAACTTCTCAAAGTTAGAAAATCAATCCCTGTTTGGCTGTAACCCCCTGATCCCCGGTGTACGTATTACCGTATCTGTACGCGATACGACGTACAAAATTGATTTGACCTCCGTAGTGGTCTGATTGAGCTGATTTCAGTTTCAAAAATTATTTTCTATATTTGATATTTTTCAGGATTTTCTTGAAATTTTCTGGATTATTTTGGAAAAACTCCGTAGTCGGTGTCGACCGATACCGATAATTGACTTTACGATTTATATTTCACAAATGGTGTTGTATTTTGAGAATCCGCTTACACCATGTGCCTTAGAATCGTGTGATCTACGTTAGGGCATTTTTGGGGATTTTTCTGATTTTATCGAAAATCCGACCAAACACTCGCCCGTATCGGCGAGACACTCCGAGATTTTTAATTTGCAAACTGGATCGAGTTTCTGCAAACCGTCTTCATCTTATGTCTCAGACTAATATTCTCTATTTTTTGTAATTTTTGGGTACTGTTCGGAGTTCGTCGAATATTAGGCCAATATTATAATAATAAAATAATATTTTTATTTTACTTTTCCTTTTCTTTTCTTCTCCTTTCTTCCTTCTTCTACACTTTTCCTCCACCGCCATTAACCCACCGACTTTCCCCCTTTAAAATCCCTCTTCTCTCTCTCTCTCTCTCCCTATAAATCTCTCTCTCTCACAGAATCCCACCCTCTCTCTCCTCTCTCTCTCCCCCTAACCTCTCTCTCTCTCTCTCTGGGCGACCCAAAATAGGGGAAGGGCTGCTCCCCTGGCCCGCAGCTAGGCCAAGCGCGGCCGGGGCCGCCGCGCCCCCAGCCGGCCCCACCGCCGGCTTCCGCGACCCCCGGCTGGCCACCGCGCGCACCCCGCCGGCCATCACCTCCTCCTCCTTCTTTTCCTCTTCTTCCTTTTTCCTTTCTTTTCTTTTCTTTTCTCTTCTTTTCTCTCTTCCTCTCTGTTTCTTTCTCCCTCACCCTCTCTCACGCTCGCTTGGGGGCCGGAGCCGCCGCCGGCGGCGAGGACCGCCGCCGGCCAGCTGGACTGGCCGGCCAGCTGGACTAGCCGGCCTGCTCGCCTGCGTAGGAAGCACAGTAGCAGCAGTGCTGCTGCTGTTGCTTTATTTCTTCTTGGGTTTGGGTTTTTAACCCAAACCCATTAACCCAAATACAAACCCCCAATCCAACCCGTTAACCCATTAACCCGTTACCCATTTACCTTAAGTTAATCGGGTTTGGGTTGTGGATCTGGACCCGACCCGTTATGAGCCAAACCCGCATCCGAAACCCGTTAAAGGTAACTTTGCAGAAAACCCCATTGTATAATTCAGTATTTGCATTTATCAATTTATTTACATATTTAACCCTATTTGTTCTGATTTAGTATTCGGGCGATATCTGGAGCATCCGGACTCCGATTCGGGCGATTCTGGATCCGTTGTGATCGTGGGGAAGAGAGCTATCATCCTATGGCTAGTTCGTGAGTGTTTTCTTTTTCTAAATTATAGTTATTTATTCATGATTAGCTTTTGTTATAAAACCGTAATTATGGATTAAGCCCTAGAACTGGTAAATTAATAACTTAACTCGAGAAACGTCATATTATGTAATAAGAATCTGTATAAGATGTGAGTAAGCATAGACACTAAACTAGATGATCAATTTAAGAATCATTAGACACTATCACTGGATGGATAACTATTATGGTTACACACTACTGCTACATGCACCCTTATATGCGTAGGGTTACACAATACTGCTACATGTACACCAAGACACGCGTACTTCATTAGACGGGGTCTTGTCACTATTCCACTGTCACACTTACTGACTCACTGGTACACTAAACACCGTAGTGCATGTAGATATCGGTTACACCTTTCACCATTACCTAGATACTGAGATTCACAATACTGAGATTCATGTACACGGATACACATAGATGTTACACTGGTACACGGCTAGACCAATGTACGGACTACCGCATTTCATATTATGTCATGTTTACATATCACTGTTACACCTGCATGTTATGTTTACATATCACTGTTACATATGCATGTCATGTTTCCATAGCCCTGTTACCAATGCATGTATGATTCCTCTATTCTTGTCATATGATTCTCTGTTCATATTACATGTATTATTATTCCATGTTCCCGTATTCATGTTATATGATTGATTCCTGTGACTGATATGGATATTCCCGTTACTGGACCTGAGAGCTGTTGATATGCGATATGTGGAATCCCACATCTATTGTTATATTGTTCCCGTTATATTGTTCATGTTATATTGTTCCCGTTTCCCATTATATTGTTCTATGCTATCAACAGAACTCTGGTCTAATTATCAGGTTACCCGTATCATGTACTGTTATTTGTATCTTGTTACATTGAAGACTTAACATATCAAATCAGTTTGGGTATGGGGGAGACTTGATGGTTGATTAGATCATATCGGGTGGATGTCTGGATCCATTGTTTGTCCCACTGCAGGGGACGGGGTAGTGCTGGCTACCGTCTGTTACTCATGAGCATCCCGTTATTGTTTTAGCTCATTGAGATTCCCGTTACATGTTACAGCTCTAGCGGGCTGGTCCTGGTCTCAGCAGCCAGGGGTCTAATAAGGCTGTTGTCCCAGGTATGGACGGGATACACCCACCCGATAAGAACTCCTCGACCATGGATTTTCAATTAACATAATAAAACAGTATAACAATAGTGATATCGGGAACACTTATTATTTGATCACTCTCTCGTTTGGTTAATGGTACCCGTAGGCCATGTCCGGATGGGTTCGACTGGAGTGCGGGCTCCAGTATGAACTGCCAGTGGTATGGGACACTGGAAGAGAGTGATTGTAATACCAAGTGGTACTGATTGCTACTATTGTATAAATAACATGACTTGCCTGATACATGCTTACTACTTGTTACTGTTCCTTGCCTGATACATATTTTCTATTGTATAGTTGTACTTCTTATTGTACCTGATCATTTATCCGATATCATGTTACATGTCTATTTGTTACTTTACCCGATACATGTTATACTTTCTGTAGTAGCATACTATTCATATATATGTGCATATATTCTATTTTATGTATACCTTGCATACATCATTACTGTCTATGCACCACACCGTATACTGGTTAGGTAGCATATGCCCATCTGCATGTTCACTGCTACCACATCACCACTAGCATGTACACTCGTCACCACTAGATAACATTGTATATTATATAAACTGGATACGATTAGAGGCATGACCAGATGATAACCGGTTAGGTGGTGATGGTATTAAAAGACGACATGTCTGTATATTTCACTGCTTACATGTTTATATATTTCTATCGCTTATGATATGCTTATTATATGGTAGACACCATCATGTATCTATAGTAGTATCATGTTTGTAGTACTATAGTATATATTACTGCCTCCTTCATTTTAGCACTCACTAGGTCGCTTTCTGACGACCCTGAGTTTGCATGCCCAGATTGGAGATCCGCGTACCGAAAGTGCCTTGGAGTCACATAGGAGATTCCTCATCTGGCCTATTCATAAGTATCTTAGTAATTTATTTCTGTTATCTTATTTGTCCCTATTTTTCATATCTGTTATGATCGCTGACCTCTTTCTGCAGGTATTCTTGTACTTATTTCATGCTGGAACTCATGTATATATATCTTGTACTGAGGCTCAACGTACGCGTGAGGTTATTTTACCTCGTGTATGTACATCGCCATAACGTTCCCGTACCTGCGGGAGCAGGGCGTTACATTGGCCATATATGATAGGTAACTCCAGTATCTAAGATCACTCAGAGTCTCCTGAGTAACCAACAATAGGAGTAGTAAATGAAAAGGAGAATACCGATGAGTCTGAGTCTGATCCACCTACCTTTGAAGTACTGGCTTGAGTACTGCTTGCCTCGATCTTCGACTCCTTCTTATCCTTGGTCTTTAGATAATCAATCTTCCAGTACCTAACTCTTTACAGAAGACGCATTGGTTCTTCTTTAGATCTCCGAAACCTGGCCTGGACTTTGATCTCTCACGATCATCTTCGCCCTTCTGATTGAAAACTTCTGCCTCTTATCACCAACGTCTCTGCTGATATACTCTCAGAAAAAGATAGCTTGTCCTGCCTCCTTATTTCATAATTTACAAGAGTAGCCGACGCCCACTTTAGTTAAGTGTTTGTCTTCCATTGATCAAAGTTAGGGTGAAGGTCTCATACTCTTCTTCAGGAAGAGAATTCAATAGAATCACCACCTTATCCTCTTCTTCGATCTTGACATCCACGTTAACTAAGTCTGTAGGAAGCTTCATATAGTTATTCATGTGTTCATCAATGGAGAGTCATCTCTTCATCTGAAAGCGATAAAGCCTCCTCTTCAATTGCAGACGCGATTCGATACTTTTGTCAGATATTTGTTCTTCAGGATCCCCTATAACTGCCTTACAGATGTTTCATATAATACATGATACTTGATGTTTTGTGTCAAACAAGATATAATCAGACCACACGTCGTTTGATTCATCTTGCTCAATCCTTTTCAGAAGTAGCCTCGCACTTTTTCTCCAACCGTAGAGTGTCTTTAAGATTTGATGAGATCAATGATCCTTCACCTCACATCTTCACATTTCAGAATTGTTCTTGCCATCAAACTTCACCACATCAATCTTCAATGGATGTGAATTCATGATTTTCACTATAGATGTACTATCTTCAGCCATCTTCTCAATAGATTCCTCAAAAAATAATGAGGAAAACAAACAGAGTTAGATCAAAAAAACTAGATAAATATAGAATCTTTACCTCAAAGTGAAACCCTAGAAGAGTTTTTGAAATGATCTTCTCTACTAAATTTGATTCCTTGAGCAATCTAAATGTTGTTCTAAGATCGACACAAGATCCCACAAACAGTCCCAACGTTGCTCCGAGATCGACACATGATCTCCACCAAACAACCACCAATGCTCTTAGAATTGACACACGATCCCACGACGAACTTGGGATGCTCTGATACCAATTATTGCGCACCGGGAAACAACTGATTGAGAAACCCCAAGCAACAGAGAGAGATGCACCACATAAGTAAATAAACAAGAGAGAAAGCAAACACAATATTTAACGAGGTTCGATAATTTGCTACATCCTTGGGGTATTAGAGAGAGAGATCTTATTGATTCAATGATCAAGTACAAGTTTTTTCGAGAGATATAATTCATAAGGGCTCTATCCTTTTATTTATAGCCAGAGAGTCCTAGGGTTTTAGAAAAGACAATTGGATTTGATTCCTTTTAAGAGACAAAGTCTGAATCCCATCAGGAGAAGCAGATTCATCGACCGACCCTTTCCTTCGGTCGACCGTCGCCAACAGAAGTCCATATGTGCCAGTCAGTCGACCGCACTGGTCGACCGAGCTGGTGTCGTGTACGTTATGCATGTCGGCCGACCGGGCGGGCAGCCGGCCATTGTCCTGGCTGCTTTCTGGACTGTATCATCGCTTCTTTGGACTCCGATCTCTGCACTGTTTCTTCCGATGAGTTAAAAAACTCTACCATCAAGTTTTTATCTCCTCTCTCCCTACACTCCTGACTCTTGGTTTTATCCAACCCTCTTAAGAACTAAGATGCATGTCTCTTATTCTTTCTTCCGTCAAACCAAACTTTATTGAATAGTGTCTAAAACAAAATAGAATATTTTTTTAGAATAGTTAAAGTCTCTATTTAGGACTTTCAAAAGTTATGGTTCTTTTTTCTCTACGTTAGACTTTGTAACAATAGATGATCTCTTTTCCTAAATTGGATATAAAAAATATTAAAAGCTATGATTTTCATGAGACCTTAAAATCATTTTAGTTGCTATATTAAATTAATGACAATATTTATATTATCAATCCTATTTTTGCCTTATTGCTATTTAAAATTAATTACAATTATTTATTTTATAAATTTAAATATAATTTCAATGATCTCTTTTTCTTCTTATAAATTTGAAAGGAGTATTTTAATAATTTTGAGCAAAATATTGCGATGGCTAATCATAAGAAGAAAGTTGAAACAAGGGGAGTTTGGCTTACCTTTTACCATAAGAAAAAGAAGATAACATAAAAAAGAGAAAAAATAAATCATAACAATTTAATATTGTATAACATTCTAAAGCATTATTAAAATAATAATTTCAATTGTTGGGGTCTTCCAACACTAAATAATAATCATTAAAGAATTAATATTTTAAATCCAAAAATATGATCTTTCATTAATAATGAATGGTTCTTTATTTAAAGTACTAAAAATGGTAATCAAAACCTATTATAATACCTATTATGTGTTGATCTAAGTTTAATTCAAAATAAGATCCACGCATACACTGAAAGCCTCTTTATCAAAATAAAGGGAATGAGGGTTTTAGGCATACTTGATTCCATCATGAAGGCGATGTTGGCCCGAAGGCCCATCACTCTAGTTTTGATGATAATTAGCTCATGTAGTTATAGTACTAATGATCTTGTGTTTAATTAGTGACAGATTTATGATCAAGATCTTAGTAGGTGCATAGCTTCAACAAAGGATTTGAAGTCAAGTTTTGGAGCTTGCACGGTGTTTGGACCAAGTCAAGAAGGCTTCAAGTGAAGACTTCAAGAAGATGAAGACTTAAGTCTAGGTTTGATTTTATAAGATTTGTTTTTAGATAAAATGTAAAGGATAGAGTAGTTGGTGGATTGCTCAAGTACATATACACACACACACACTCTTGATATTTTTGTTTTTACAAAAGATTTTCAATTTTAGAAAATACATCTTTGGTTTTTGGTGTTTCTCATATACATGTCTTTTATCCAAAACCAGGTTTAGAGCTTAATGTCAAAAACATAGATATTTCACCATGTTAGTGTAGTGGATCATATCCATACACCCTATGCTTTCAAAGTTGTTTAAATATCTTGTTTTTGTATTTGGAGATGTTTTGGAAAAACAAAGTTTTGAAAAATAAGTTTTGGAAAATACTGTTTTTTCATTTGAGCCAATATTTTCAACTTACAAAAATAGTCCAAATCTTTTATAACATGCCTTGATTTTGTGCAAGCATGTTTGTTTATCAAAGTATATTGGTAAAACTATTTTTGTAGATTTTTCAGTATTTTTATGGGATTTTATTTGAACCAAAAAAACCAAGTGTTAAATCCCTAAGTTTTCTGATCTGGCTTCAGCCGGTCGACCGACCCGGTCGACCGACGTGCACAGACGTGCACGTCAGTTCTGGCAGGAGGGCCGGCCGACCGACCCGGTCGACCGTCCAGAGAGCTCTGCTCTCTGGAAAGGCCCCGGCCGACCGAGCAGTCGACTGGACAGAGAGACTTGCTCTCTGTATCCTGGCTCGGTCGATCGATCGGTCGACCAATGGCACAACGGTCTGAAATATGACCGTTGGCCGGACGACCGGGCGGTCGTCCAACAGGCCTGACAGACCCCAACGGCTAGTTTTTCTATCCCTATAAATTTGGGGGTTTGGGCATTGTTTTTGGACAAGATTTTCAAGTGGGTTTTCACCAGTTTTTCCTAAACTATTTAGAGGTTTTCCTCCACTTGATTTAGAGCAAATATTTTCAATCAAAAGAAGAGTTTTATCAAGAGTGGTTAAAAGAGATTTTCTTGAGTTTTTCCTCCATCATCTCTTTCCTTGTTTTCTCACACATACACTTGAGCTATCCATTGCTATTCATCCTATAGGAGTGTTGTAGTGAGATTGATTTTAGGTGATCAAGAGTTGTGATCACCAAAGTTCATCTTTGTTCTTTGAGGAGGCGGACGTGTGTGTTCGCATTATTTCGGGTCCTAGTGGGGACTCGGTGTTTCGAGTTCGGGTGCGAACTCCTTGTTTGAGGTGCGGCCTCGGCGAGCCGGTGGGCTTGCGGTGTGTACGGGCTAGAGAGTCCGAGAGCTTATAGTTGTTGCGGCACCGAGGAGTGATCCATTGGGATCGATTATAGTGGAAATCCTTCGTGTGTCGAAGGCGGGGATGTAGAGCAAGTATGCTCGAACCTCGAAACAAATCCCTTGTGTTTGCGATTGCTCACACTCTCTCTCTCTTTGTCTCTTGTTTATATCTTGCATTCCTTTATTGTGTTTATCTTTATATGCATGATATACTTGTGTGCTTAATTGATATACTTGCTTGGGATTATTTGCTAACACTTGTATTTAACCAAGAGAGCCAACGCGGCACCTCAACCCTTATCGAGGGGAATCTAGAGGAGTTAGTCCAGAGCCCTTCACGGGGAATTCAGCTACACTCTTGTGTTATACGTGGTGTTTAGTGTAAGAGTTTAGTTTAGGGCATAATAGTTTATACTTCCGTATTATTTGGCATTAAGTGACCATTAGATTAGCCATCACCTATTCACCCCCCTCTAGGTGAACCTACAATTGGTATCAGAGCCAAGTGCTCTAAATTTGGGTCTTACAACCTAGAGTTAAAGATCCACATTTTAGGCTAATCACCATTATTTGTACACACACCATGGACTTCATGTCACCACCCACTTTTGACATTCTTAACATCCAAGTTTGGAAGGTTAAGATGTCTATGTACCTCAAAGCCCTAGGCATTCATGTTTATCTTGCTACAATTAAAGATTCATATATTAATGATAGCAAGAATATTGAGGTTAATGCAAAAGCCCTTCATGCTTTAAAGTCAACCCTAAATAATGATTATTTATCTAGGGTTTCTAATGTTGATTCGGTTTTTGTAGCTTGGAACATCATCACCTCCCTTGGCGAAAAGGATCTACATTATGCCGGGAGCGATTCGGATGTTGGAAGTGACGTCTCCAACAAGTGCTATATGGTCCAAGGAGATAACCCCCTTGAGGTAACTACCGAATCCGAGGTAAATGAAGATGTTAACATGTCATATGATGAGCTCACATCTTTTTGTCAACTATTGCTTGAGAAATATGACATGATTAAGAAAGAAAATAAAAATTTGAAAAAGAAATTTGATTGCATGCTTAATGAAAAAGATTCATTAGAAAATAAGGTTGCATGTATTGAAAAAGAAAATGAAACTTTGAAAAATGAGAATGTTTCCTTTTTTTCAAAATTGAATGATCTTTATGAAGGAAACACAAACTTAAAAAATAAAATTATTTTGGTGAAAAAACAAAAGGAAGTCGTTTTTCAAGAAAATAATATTTTAAAAATAAAAATGATTGAAAAAGAACAAGAAAATGTTTTTCAAAAGAAAAAGAAAATTGTTACACTATCTCACCATGCTTTACATGCCACCATTGATAATAGTGGGATTAATGTTTTGAAAAATAAAATAAATAGTTTAAGCTCAACTTTGAGCACATGTGCATTTAACCACACTATATTGGAATCTATGTTTTCAAAGAAACAAACTCCACATATTCATGCACATCATCATCATGCATTTGCTTATGTTGCACGTCACGATCACAAACTGTAACACCCTGATCCCAAAGATATGGAGACGTTATGGCGACGTACATACGCGAAGTGAAAACAACCTCACGCGTACGTTAAGCCTCAGTACAGGGAATCACCTCCATAGACACAATGGTTCCAGCAGTAAATAAGTATAAGAATACCTGCAGAAAGGGGTTAGTGATCATAACAGATATAAAAACAGGGATAAATGAGATAACAGAAATAAATCACCAAGATACCTATAAAGAGGCTCGATGATGAATCTCCTATGTGACTCCAAGGCACTATCTGATAATACGGTAGCTCGGATCTCCAACCTGGGCATGCAAACCCAGGGTCGTCAGAAAGCGACCTAGTGAGTGGTAAAATGAAGAAGGCAATGCACAATAATAATAGATAATACATGCTGTTGTAATAGTGATACCATATAGTAGGCATATAATAAGCAGTAGAACTATAAACATGTCATATTTTAATATCATCACTGCCTAGCAGGTTATCATCGGGTCATGTCTACAGTAGTCTCATGTGTATATGCAAATCTGATTAACACTGCTGACGTGATGTATGTGAACATGTAGATTCAGTATGCAACCATTCTATAGTGATGTGCATACACGGGAATAGTGTCTATAGGATATACAGGAACCGAAGGCATGCAATGCAAGGTAGATTTGTACATGAAGAGTGTGTCACCACATGAAGTGTAACAAGCATCAGGTAATGTAGCAAAGTCTACAGGGAACATGATAGTGGACAACCCAACAGGTACAGTAACAAGTACAACCACACAAGAGTATACATGTATCAGGCAAGTCATGTTATTTATACAATAGTAGCAATCAGTACCACCTGCTATTTTAATTACTCTCTTCCAGTGTCCCATACCACTAGCAGTTCATACTGGAGCCCGCACTCCAGTCGAACCCATCCGGACATGGCCTACGGGTACCATTATCCAAACGAGAGAGTAACCGAATAACAAGTGTTCCCGACGTCACTATTGTGTATACAGTTTTATTATGTTAATTGGAAACCCATGGTCGAGGAGTTCTTATCGGGTGGGTGTATCCCGTGCATACCCGGGACAACGGCCTTATCAGACCCCTGGCTGCTGAGACCAGGACCAGCCCGCTAGAGCTGTAACATGTAACGGGAATCTCAATGAGCTAAAACAATAACGGGATGCTCATGAGTAACAGACGGTAGCCAGCACTACCCCGTCCCCTGCAGTGGGACAAACAATGGATCCAGACATCCACCCGATATGATCTAATCAACGTCAAGTCTCCCCCATACCCAAGTTATCTTTATTAACTTATATATCAAGTATATAATATAACAAGAACAAATACAGTACATGAAACGGGTAACATGATAACTGGACCTGAGCTCTGTTGATAGCATAGAACAATATAACGGAAAACGGGAACAATATAACGGGAACAATATAACAGGAAACGGGAACAATAGATGTGGGATTCCACATATCACGTATCAACAGCTCTCATGTCCAATAACGGGAATATCCATATCAGTAACAGGAATAACAATATCCAGTAACGGACATAACAATAGTAGTCACGGGAAACAAGCATATAACAGGAATACGGTAACATGGAACAATAATCTATGAGTCATATGATAATAAGATAGAGACAATACATGCAAGTACACTCGTGTGGTGAGCATACGTAACAGTGATGTGTGATCATGAGATAACTGTGTACCGAGCATCCATGTAATGATGATAAGAAAAATATGAAATGTGGTAATCTGTGAATTGGTATCTCCGTGTACCAGTGGAACATATATGTGTAGCAAGAATCCGTGTAATGTATCTGTGTATCCCTAGTACATGTCATAACAGTGGTCAGTGTATGTCCAGTGAACTACAGTAGCCGTGTAAGGATGATACCAGTGCATGATATAACGGTGTCTCGCATTCATGTATAGTGACAGTGTAGTGTCCTAGCGTGTCTGTAGAGCAGTATACATGTAACGTAACTGTGATATGATACATGACATCATAGTGTCCAAGCATATGGTGACCTAGTGAACGTAACTGTGATGATACATGACAACATAGGGTCCAAGCATATGGTGACCTAGTGGGCCGGATGTCAGTGATACATGAACATGACATAATAGAGATCAGTCAGCCATTTTAATTTAGTAAATATGAACAATAGAGATTTACCGGTAGTCATGTTTTTATTTCAAGAAAGCAACCAAGTTCAAATACTATACAAAGATACTAAAAAGACAATTTATAAAATAAAAACACTCACAAACTGGTCATGGGAAGGTAGCTTTCGTTCCCACGATCGCAACGGATCCAGAATTGTCCAAATCGGAGTCCGGATGCTCCCGATATCGCCCGAACGCTAAAAGTAATAGAACGGGTCAAATATGTAAATAGAAATAATTCAAATGCAATTAATAAAATGACTTAGGAGGTTTTTTGCAATTTTACCTTTAATGGGTTGGATGCGGGTAAACGGGTTAACGGGTCGGGTTTAGATCCAATACCCAAACCCATAACTTAAGTCAAATGGGTAACGGGTTATTGGGTTAGCGGGTAGTGGCCAATAGGGTTAACGGGTTTGGGTTTTACCCAAACCCAATCAAAAGCAAGAACAGCAGCAGCAGCAGCTTCTTGCTGCTGCTGTGCTTCTGGGCGGCCGGCCGGCCATCTTAGCTGGCCGGCGGCGGCGGGGGCCCGCCGGCGGCGATCCCGGCCGCCGGCGGTGCGGCCATCAGGCCGGGGGAGAGAGATATAGAGATAGAGAGAGAGATATAGAGATAGAGAGAGATAGAAACGGAGAGGGAGAGAAGGGGAAAACCGCCGGCGCCGCCTCGCCGCCGGCGACTCCGCCCGCCGGCGGCGGCTCCCAGGAAACGAGAGAGCGGGAGAGAGAGAGATGAAAGGAGAAAAAGAGAAAAGAAAATAAAAGAAAAGAAAGACAGGAAAAGAAGAAGAAAGAAGAGGGAAGGAGAAGAAGAGGGGGACGGCCTCCGGTTGTGGGTCGCCGGCCACCGGCGGCGCGCCGGCCGTGGTGGCCCCACCGAGTACACAAAGAGAGAGAGAGGAAGAGTGTGAGGAGAGAGAGAGGGGGGAGAGGATTTTAAAGAAATGAATGGCGGTGGGGAAGCGTCCAGAGAGGAGGAGAAGGGGAAAGAAAAAGAAAGAAAAGAAAAGAAAAGAATTGAATTTAAAATAATTAAAATAATAGTATTTAATTCGGCCCAAATTTCGACTAGCTCCGAACGGTACCTAAAAATTAAAAAAAATAGAGAATATTATCTTGAGATGTAATATGAAAACGGTTTGAAGAAATTTAATCCGGTTTGCAAATTAAAAATCTTGGAGTGTCTCGCCGATACCGGGCGATACCGGTTTGGCTGGCTTTTTGATAAATTCAGAAAAATTTCTAAAAATATCCTAACATAGATAATACGCTTCTAAGACACATGGTGAAAACGGATTCTCAAAATTCTACTCCGTTTGTGAAATAAAAATCGGAAGGCCGGTTATCGGTATCGGTCGACACCGACTACGGAGATTTTCCAAAATAATCCAGAAAAATTCCAGAAAATCCTGAAAACTCTAAAATATTAGAAAATAATTTTTGAAACTGAAATCAGCTCAATTGGACTACTACGGAGGTCAAATCAATTTTGTATGTCGTATCGCGTACTGATACGGTGATACGTACACCAGGGATCAGGGGGTTACATTTCTCCCCACCTTACAAAAAATTTCGTCCTCGAAATTTCAAATCAGGTGTGAGAACAATATTTCCAACCCCAAAGCCGAATTGTTACGGGTACACGACACTTCCGCTGCGCACTCTGATATCTATAAGGAACTCGGGATGGAGAAGTCGTGTAGTGAACTAATATTAACGGATTGAAAGCAATCAGAGGCAAAGAAAATGAGGAGGAAATCGGATATTCTAGTTGACAACTATCGGTAAGGAATACAAAGGAGTCAAGGAATGAATGGGTAATGTCATGGTATTCTTGTACTCATCGCTGGAATTCCCAAATTCAGATACAGACAAGTTTGAATCGGAATCTGCTTGTACTGTTGGTAAGAGCCCGAGTATTGACCCAGGTGGTTACCTACACCAGGTGTGAACCTAGGCTCTGATACCACTATGTAACGCCCTGATCCCAAAGATACGGAGACGTTATGGCGACGTACATACGCGAGGTGAAAACAACCTCACGCGTACGTTAAGCCTCAGCACAGGGAATCACCTCCATAAACACAATGGTTCCAGCAGGAAATAAATACAAGAATACCTGCAGAAAGGGGTTAGTGATCATAACAGATATAAAAACAGGGATAAATGAGATAACAAAAATAAATCACCAAGATACCTATAAAGAGGCTCGATGAGGAATCTCCTATGTGACTCCAAGGCACTATCTGATAATACGGTAGCTCGGATCTCCAACATGGGCATGCAAACTCATGGTCGTCAGAAAGCGACTTAGTGAGTGATAAAATGAAGGAGGCAATGCACAATGATAATAGATAATACATGCTGTTTTAATAGTGATACCATATAGTAGGCATATAATAAGCAGTAGAACTATAAACATGTCATATTTTAATATCATCACTGCCTAGCAGGTTATCATCGGGTCATGTCTACAGTAGTCTCATGTGTATATGCAAATCTGATTAACACTGCTGACGTGATGTATGTGAACATGTAGATGCAGTATGCAACCATTCTATAGTGATGTGCATACACGGGAATAGTGTCTATAGGATATACAGGAACCGAAGGCATGCAATGCAAGGTAGATTTGTACATGAAGAGTGTGTCACCACATGAAGTGTAACAAGCATCAGGTAATGTAGCAAAGTCTACAGGGAACATGATAGTGGACAACCCAACAGGAACAGTAACAAGTACAACCACACAAGAGTATACATGTATCAGACAAGTCATGTTATTTATACAATAGTAGCAATCAGTACCGCCTGCTATTTTAATTACTCTCTTCCAGTGTCCCATACCACTGGCAGTTCATACTGGAGCCCGTACTCCAGTCGAACCCATCCGGACATGGCCTACGGGTACCATTATCCAAACGAGAGAGTAACCGAATAACAAGTGTTCCCGACGTCACTATTGTGTATACAGTTTTATTATGTTAATTGGAAACCCATGGTCGAGGAGTTCTTATCGGGTGGGTGTATCCCGTGCATACCCGGGACAACGGCCTTATCAGACCCCTGGCTGCTGAGACCAGGACCAGCCCGCTAGAGCTGTAACATGTAACGGGAATCTCAATGAGCTAAAACAATAACGGGATGCTCATGAGTAACAGACGGTAGCCAGCACTACCCCGTCCCCTGCAGTGGGACAAACAATGGATCCAGACATCCACCCGATATGATCTAATCAACCATCAAGTCTCCCCCATACTCAAGTTATCTTTATTAACTTATATATCAAGTATATAATGTAACAAGAACAAATACAGTACATGATACGGGTAACATGATAACTGGACCTGAGCTCTGTTGATAGCATAGAACAATATAACGGGAAACGGGAACAATATAACAGGAAACGGGAACAATAGATGTGGGATTCCACATATCACGTATCAACAGCTCTCATGTCCAGTAACGGGAATATCCATATCAGTAACAGGAATAACAATATCCAGTAACAGGCATAACAATAGTAGTCACGGGAAACAAGCATATAACAGGAATACGGTAACATGAAACAATAATCTATGAGTCATATGATAATAAGATAGAGACAATACATGCAAGTACACTCGTGTGGTGAGAATACGTAACAGTGATGTGTGATCATGAGATAACTGTGTACCGAGCATCCATGTAATAATGATAAGAATAATATGAAATGTGGTAATCTGTGAATTGGTATCTTCGTGTACCAGTGGAACATATATGTGTAGAAAGAATCCGTGTAATGTATCTGTGTATCCCTAGTACATGTCATAACAGTGGTCAGTGTATGTCCAGTGAACTACAGTAGCCGTGTAAGGATGATACCAGTGCATGACATAACGGTGTCTCGCATTCATGTATAGTGACAGTGTAGTGTCCTTGCGTGTCTGTAGAGCAGTATACATGTAACGTAACTGTGATATGATACATGACATCATAGTGTCCAAGCATATGGTGACCTAGTGAACGTAACTGTGATGATACATGACATCATAGGGTCCAAGCATATGGTGACCTAGTGGACCGGATGTCAGTGATACATGAACATGACATAATAGAGATCAGTCAGGCATTTTAATTTAGTAAATATGAATAATAGAGATTTACCGGTAGTCATGTTTTTATTTCAAGAAAGCAACCAAGTTCAAATACTATAATAATATACTAAAAAGACAATTTATAAAATAAAAACACTCACAAACTGGTCATGAGAAGGTAGCTCTCGTTCCCACGATCGCAACGGATCCAGAATTGTCCAAATCGGAGTCCGGATGCTCCCGATATCGCCCGAACGCTAAAAGTAATAGAACGGGTTAAATATGTAAATAGAAATAATTCAAATGCAATTAATAAAATGACTCAGGGGGTTTTCTGCAATTTTACCTTTAATGGGTTGGATGCGGGTAGACGGGTTAACAGGTCGGGTTTAGATCCAATACCCAAACCCTTAACTTAAGTCAAATGGGTAACGGGTTATTGGGTTAGCGGGTAGTGGCCAATAGGGTTAACGGGTTTGGGTTTTACCTAAACCCAATCAAAAGCAAGAACAGCAGCAGCTTCTTGCTGCTGCTGTGCTTCTGGGCGGCCGGCCGGCCAGCTTAGCTGGCCGCCGGCGGTGGGGGCCCGCCGGCGGCGATCCCGACCGCCGGCGGCGCGGCCATCAGGCCGGGGGAGAGAGATATAGAGATAGAGAGAGAGAGAGAGATATAGAGATAGAGAGAGAGATAGAAACAGAGAGGGAGAGAAGGGGGCAGGGGCTGGCCACTGCCAGCCTCGCCGGCGCCGCCTCGCCGCCGGCGACTCCGCCCGCCGGCGGCGGCTCCCAGGAAACGAGAGAGCGGGAGAGAGAGAGATGAAAGGAGAAAAAGAGAAAAGAAAATAAAAGAAAAGAAAGACAGGAAAAGAAGAAGAAAGAAGAGGGAAGGAGAAGAAGAGGGGGACGGCCTCCGGTTGTGGGTCGCTGGCCACCGGCGGTGCGCCGGCCGTGGTGGCCCCACCGAGTACACAAAGAGAGAGAGAGAGGAAGAGTGTGAGGAGAGAGAGGGGAGAGGATTTTAAAGAAATGAATGGCGGTGGGGAAGCGTCCAGAGAGGAGGAGAAGGGAAAGAAAAAGAAAGAAAAGAAAAGAAAAGAATTGAATTTAAAATAATTAAAATAATAGTATTTAATTCGGCCCAAAATTCGACTAGCTCCGAACGGTACCTAAAAATTACAAAAAATAGAGAATATTATCCTGAGACGTAATATGAAAACGGTTTAAAGAAGTTCAATCCAGTTTGCAAATTAAAAATCCCGGAGTGTCTCGCCGATACTGGGCGATACCGGTTTGGCCGGCTTTTTGATAAATTCAGAAAAATTCTCAAAAATACCCTAATGTAGATAATACGCTTCTAAGACATATGGTGAAAACGGATTCTCAAAATTCTACTCTATTTGTGAAATAAAAATCGGAAGGCCGGTTATCGGTATCGGTCGACACCGACTACGGAGATTTTCCAAAATAATCCAGAAAAATTCCAGAAAATCCTGAAAACTCTAAAATATTAGAAAATGATTTTTGAAACTAAAATCAGCTCAATCGGACTACTACAGAGGTCAAATCAATTTTGTACGTTGTATCGCGTACTGATACGGTGATACGTACACCAGGGATCAGGGGGTTACACAAACACATTCATAAGCATCCTAAGGTGTACAAATGTACACATTGTGGCTGCAAAGGCCACTTAGTAAAATTTTGTTTTGATAAGATGCATCATATTAATTTTGCTAATCATAAAAATTTTGGGTGCCTTACAAAGCTAACCCCCAAGGACCCAAAAGAAAATGGGTACCAAAACCCCCACCGTGTGTTTTTGATGTAGGTGATGGCTCTCACACGACGTGAGAGAAATGGTGCCTTGATGGTGGTTGCATGGACTTGAAGGACATATACTTGATGCACCGCTATCAAGGAGGTTTGGTGGGACAACCATCATGTTTGGAGTTTTGGAACATAGTTGGTAACTATTTCTAAACTCTTAGTTTATGTACATGCTTATTCATATCATAATTTTAGCATGTTCATTTGTTTTATGTGCTTCATGTGGTAAATACATGTTTAGATGTAGATTCCATTAAAACTTGTGTATATACATGTTCAAGTAGTGAGTAACAAATTGATTCATATATGTTTGCACTTCATGCGCATTTGTACCTACTATATGCACATGCATAGCCTAGTTTTGATGATTCTCTCATTTATACTTGTTTTGCCTATTTTCATGTTTTACTTCATGTATATATTTTTTATTCAATTCTAATAAATATACATGTATGTCCTTTTTGAGTCTCTTGCCTTCATGCAAATACCTTTAATAGACTCTTTTATGTTTGGGATATGTATGCATATTGTTAGATTTAGATAAATCATACATATACCTAGAAGTTTATTGTTTTTAATGAAAAATGAATTTTCATGTTTTTAATTGATAAAATAAAATGAAGAATTTGTTTTGATCATTTTGAGCCTTAATGACTATTTTCATGAAAATGCTATATACATGATTCTTGTACACTCATACTTCATTTGTTTTGTCATGACTTCGATTCATGAACACTTTTATGAGCTTAATCGATTTTGAGTGTCATCTCTTGTGTATTTGGTATGATTCATGAAATACATATGATTTGGTTTCATGTTTTTGAAGGATCTTTAACTAGTTTTTCAAAAATTAATTTAACTAGTTACTTATTCTTCAATGTTTTATGAGATATACACATGGTCCTATTATTGTTTCAATTGGTATCATTGAATCGTTTCAATCAGTATCAATTTGACTCTATTTTTGTATATACTCATATTTTGTTTTCTTATATATGTATGTATCAATTTCAATTGGTATAATCATTTTTCATACATATATATGATTTGTTTTGTGCTTAAGTTAAAATCAATTTACATGTTTAAAAGCACAAACTTTGTTTATGCTAAGCTTACTTCAAATTTTTTAAGCTTATGCATTATGTTTTAAAATTGGTATCAAAATTAAAAAAAAATTTAATTATTTTGATATCTCAAAATTTGTTTTAATAAAGAAAAATTAAAAAAAAATATTTTGATTTGTATTGCCTATATGTAAGGAGAGCTTAACATCTCTTCTACATATAGATTCATATTGAGTGTATTGTATATTGAGGAGCTTGACAACTCTTCTTTATGTGGTACACGTGTGTAGGGGGAGCTTCACATCTCCTTTTATGCATTACATATTATGCGTTATGTGAATTAGGGCTTGTCATCCCTCTTTCATGTAATGTATATGTGTAGGGAAGTTACTTTACCGTCTTCCTCTTCATGAATGTATATCGCATATAACCTTTCTTGATTGATTTGTTTTACACCTTTATTAATTCTTTGTTTCGGACAAAAAGGGGGAGAAAAATTTGATGATTTTGTTTTACTTTAACCCCTTTGTTGATGATTGACAAAAAGGGGGAGAAAGATTTTGGATTTATATGCATGTTTTGTGAAAAAGGATTGTTTATGCATATATGTTTTGTTTTTGCAAATAGGAGAAAAAGAATTTGATTTGTTTTATGCTTGAGTGCATGTTTATCTCCTTGATTTGCATACATGTTTTGAGCTTTATTGCATATCTATTTGTTTATGTGTTATGTATGAGTTAAGGGGGAGCTTCTTTGAAGCTTTACTTTAATCCATGCATATATAACTTCATGAGTTTTGTCATCATCAAAAAGGGGGAGATTGTTAGCCTGAAGGCCCATCACTCTAGTTTTGATGATGATTAGCTCATGTAGTTATAGTACTAATGATCTTGTGTTTAATTAGTGACAAATTTATGATCAAGATCTTAGTAGGTGCATAGCTTCAACAAAGGATTTGAAGTCAAGTTTTGGAGCTTGCACGGTGTTTGGACCAAGTCAAGAAGGCTTCAAGTGAAGACTTCAAGAAGATGAAGACTTGAGTCTAGGTTTGTTTTTATAAGATTTGTTTTTAGATAAAATGTAAAGGATAGAGTAGTTGGTGGATTGCTCAAGTACATATACACACACACTCTTGATAGTTTTGTTTTTACAAAAATTTTCAATTTTAGAAAATACATCTTTAGTTTTTGGTGTTTCTCATATACATGTCTTTTATCCAAAACCAGGTTTAGAGCTTAATGTCAAAAACATAGATATTTCACCATGTTAGTGTAGTGGATCATATCCATACACCCTATGCTTTCAAAGTTGTTTAAATATCTTGTTTTTGTATTTAGAGATGTTTTGGAAAAACAAAGTTTTGAAAAATAAGTTCTGGAAAATACTGTTTTTCATTTGAGCCAATATTTTCAACTTACAGAAATAGTCCAAATCTTTTATAACATGCCTTGATTTTATGCAAGCATGTTTGTTTATCAAAGTATATTGATAAAACTATTTTTGTAGATTTTTCAGTATTTTTATGGGATTTTATTTGAACCAAAAAGACCAAGTTTTAAATCCCTAAGTTTTCTGATCTGGCTTCAGCCGGTCGACCGACCCGGTCGACCGACGTGCACAGACGTGCACGCCAGTTCTGGCAGGAGGGCCGGCCGACCGACCTGGTCGACCGTCCAGAGAGCTCTGCTCTCTGGAAAGGCCCCGGCCGACCGAGCGGTCGACCGGGCAGAGAGACTTGCTCTCTGTATCCTGGCTCGGTCGACCGACCGGTCGACTGATGGCACAACGGTCTGAAATATGACCGTTGGCCGGACGACCGGGCGGTCGTCCGACAGGCCTGACAGACCCCAACGGCTAGTTTTTCTAACCCTATAAATTTGGGGGTTTGGGCATTGTTTTTGGACAAGATTTTCAAGTGGGCTTTCACCAGTTTTTCCTAAACTATTTAGAGGTTTTCCTCCACTTGATTTAGAGCAAATATTTCCAATCAAAAGGAGAGTTTTATCAAGAGTGGTTAAAAAAGATTTTCTTGAGTTTTTCCTCCATCATCTCTTTCCTTGTTTTCTCACATATACACTTGAGCTATCCATTGCTATTCATCCTATAGGAGTGTTGTAGTGAGATTGATTTTAGGTGATCAAGAGTTGTGATCACCAAAATTCATCTTTGTTCTTTGAGGAGGCGGACGTGTGTGTTCGCATTATTTCGGGTCCTAGTGGGGACTCGGTGTTTTGAGTTCGGGTGCGAACTCCTTGTTTGAGGTGCGGCCTCAGGAGCCGGTGGGCTTGCGGTGTGTACGAGCTAGAGAGTCCGAGAGCTTGTAGGTATTGCGACACCGAGGAGTGATCCATTGGGATCGATTATAGTGGAAATCCTTCGTGTGTCGAAGGCGGGAATGTAGAGCAAGTGTGCTCGAACCTCGAAACAAATCTCTTATGTATGCGATTGCTCACTCTCTCTCTCTCTCTCTTTGTCTCTTGTTTATATCTTGCATTCCTTTATTGTGTTTATCTTTATATGCATGATATACTTGTGTGCTTAATTGATATACTTGCTTGGGATTATTTGCTAACACTTGTATTTAACCAAGAGAGCCAACGCGGCACCTCAACCCTTATCGAGGGGAATCTAGAGGAGTTAGTCCAGAGCCCTTCACGGGGAACTCGGCTACACTCTTGTGTTATACGTGGTGTTTAGTGTAAGAGTTTAGTTTAGTGCATAATAGTTTATACTTCCGCATTATTTGGCATTAAGTGACCATTAGATTAGCCATCACCTATTCACCCCCCTCTAGGTGAACCTACAGGCGATACTGGGGGCAGTATGATCTCGAATAATTGAAGATGGAGGGGATTTTTCTCTCCAACCCGTAGGTTCTCTTCTTAATCTTTGGGGAGATGAAAGGCCTCCAAAAGAGAGATTATATTATGATAGTGGAGAGAGAATTTTACCCATGATATATATAGCATCAAGAAATCCTACTTCAACTCATCATAGATTTAGGCCTTTGATTAATAATACGAGTTTCACACGTGTAGGTAGATGAATCTCACTTCTTAACTTAAATATACTCATGCCTAAGTATAATTAAAATGTGTCTAAACTGAAACCATTAGGCTTGATCAATTCTTTATTGGGTCAAACAAATGGGTTAAAGTAAGCGGGTGCAAATATCCAATTGACTTAGGACCAAATCAAATTAGACTTTAAATAAAATAAGTCTAACAATCTCCCACTTGGGGCAAGTAAGTCATACTAAATAGATATTATGTATAACTTTATGACGTCAAAATATTAACCGCTAACAAACCAATATTTCATATCAATCTCATCCATTAAATGCTCTGCCCACCAAACATGGCAGTCGATACCTTCTCATAACTGAGGTAGGACCTTCCACATTACAAGTTTCAAAACACTTAACAATATAGATCAAACGTGGACGTGTGATGTGAAAATATCCTCTGATCAATTAAGGCACACTTCCAATAGATTTCCACTTTACGACTCTAACGAGTTTATCTTTATGACTCTAACAAGTCTAACTACAATTCAATGTACTCAAATGCGCAAAAGAAAACTTTAGGAGAAGCAGTTATAATTTTATTTATCAGAATCACCAAATATATATATATATATATATATATATATATATATATATATATATATATATATATATATATATATATATATATATATATAGTGTACCAAAAATAATGTCTGTTACATGAACCAAAAAATATATATATTTTCATAAAACCAAAAAACGAAAATTACTTGATCTAATTTCAAATATCATTGACGGGATGCTTGCTTTAAACCATAAATGAATTTCTTTAATTTGCAAATCAGACGTTGTGAAACCTTTGGCTTCAAACTTGTCTCGTTGAACATGTAGATTTCTTCCTCAATGTCATTATTAAAGAAGACAGTCTAAACATCCATTTGGTGTAATTTCAGGTCGAAGTGAACCACAGTAGTGTCATGATAATTTTAAAAGAATCCTTCATGAAAATGGGGGAGAAAGTCTCTTATAGTCAATGACATCTCCTTGAGTGAATCCCTTTGCGACAAGACGTGCCTTATATCTTTTGACATTGCCTTTCGGATTTCACTTGGTTTTGAATATCCATTTAGAACTAATCGGTTTTTTCTTTTAGGCAACTCTACTAGATTCCAAACGTCATTGTCCTTCATTATTTTAACTCATTCTTCATGGTATTTGACCACTTAGAGGAGTGAACACTGAGTGACCTCATTCAAGAATGTGAGGTCATCCTCTAGCCTTGTGTCAAACTCATGCTTGGAGATAAACTATATAGTCATTTGTAATGACTGATCTCCTTTTTCTAGTTAATCTCCTCGGCACCTGTGAATGAGAATTTTCAGGCTCTACCATATTAGATGATCTATTTCAGGATGAACTAAATATGTACCCTATAAGGGCACAACTGTATTTTCATATTGAAGTGAAACAATTACTTCATCATTTGGATCAATTATCATGAGTATAACAATATGTTCTTCCTTAATGAAATTCTTATGTAATTGACTTCCACTATTCTAAATATCCTTATAAATTAGCATTATTCGTCTCTATTATGTTCTTAGTGGAAAGAGAGTAAAACTTAAAACTTCTAAACCACTCAGAATACCCAACGAAGAAAAGCTAATTGTCCTCGAGTTTAGCTTCAGCTCATGTACATATATGGTCGAGCTTCAGCTGGACAACCCCAAACATGGAGATGCCTAATGCTAGGAGATTTTTCAGTCCATAACTCATATGTGGTTTTAGCTACTATTTTATTAGGTACTCTATTAAGGAGGTAAACAATTGTCTTTAAGACTTCACTCTATAATGACTCTGGTAAAGTAGTGTGAACTGTCATATATCTAACCATGTCCTTTAGTGTGTGGTTCGTCTCTCAGTAATACCATTTTGATGAGGTGTCCCTAACATGGTGTACTAGCTACAATACCATACTCTTCAGTAAATTGACAAAAGGTTATGTACATCTACTGATATGTCGTATATGTCATAGTACTCACCACCACAGTCGATCTAATAACTTTAAGTTTTCTATTTTGTTGATTTTCAACTTCAATCCTATAGATTTTAAATATGTCCAGTGATTGAGATGTCTCATGTATCAAGTATAGGTACCTATAACGGGGGTAATCATATGTGAAAGTGATGAAATACATGTGATCATTCCAAGAAGCTATAGGGAATAGGCCACAGATGTCTATTTACACCAAATCCATGACGCATGAACTCCATCTAGCACCAAACTTCCTAATGTTTATTTGTTTACCCTTTATACAATCCGTACATACTCCAAGGTCAGTGTAATCTAAAGGACCTATATCTCCACTAGACTCAAGCCTTTGGATTCTCTTTTTAGAGATGTGTTCTAAATGCCTATGTAATAGACTGTAGAAGTTTTGTTTAATTAATATTCGCTTAGTACCTAGATTATTCACATACGAAGATTCAGAATATGAAGTATAAAGATTCAATTTATATAAGTCAACAATCAAGATTTCAGTACCAACAACTTTAGAATTAGAAAATAAACTGATCATTTCATTACCAAAAGTGGTAGTAAAATCATATCTGTCTAACAATGAAATAGAAATAAGATTCTACCTAAAAGTTGGTACATATAAAATCTTATTCAAATCTAAACAAAAACAAAATCTAATTTAAGCCTACAAACTCCAATAGCTTCAACTGCAGCTTTATTTCCATTGCCCATGTAAACATATCGCTCAACTTTGGTTGTACCTCTTTGGGTTTGAAAGTTCTGTATTGAATTTACTTATGTGAACTATCTATCCAGGATGTATGTGATGGCACTAAAGCTAAGTCAATTTTAGAACAAACATGAACATGAGATTACTCATCTTTATAGGTCATTTCTGGTATTTTATGCAGTCCTACTTGAGGTGACATACTTTCTTTTAGAAGAAGTACACGATGATCTTAGGCTTCTTATCCTGCACTATTGACACTGTCGGATATGCAACTATAGTCATTGTGTTCCTCCCTTTAGTTTCACTTTTCTTCTTTTTCTTATTAGTAGTGTTACCCTGAAATACTAAGTGAGCACTTTTTGTCTTTTCTTATTTCAATATTTTCTCTTCCTGAACACAGTGACTAATGAGCTCAGTGAGACTCCACTTTTTCCTTTGAGAATTATAATTAATCTTGAAAAGGATTGAATTGTGTAGGAAGTGAGAATAGTATGAAGTGCACTAGAATCCCTTCAGAGAGCTTCTATTTTAGTGCATTCAACTTTAAAAATCAGATTGAACATTTTCATAATGTACTTCTTATGTTTCATTTACCATTGTAGTGCATATTGACCAGTTTGCCAAGAAGCATGATGGTCTCAAGTTTATCTGATTTAGTGAATCGGTTAGATACTTCAACATGGAAACTCTTGCATTGACTTTATTAGGCATAAACCCCCAATAGTTTCAGGAATAGAGTGCTTCATGACCATTAGATACATCCTATTAGACCTCTCTCATTTATCATAATTGGCTTTTTTCTCAACTAAAATTTTTTCAGCAATGAAAGGGTTTATCAGTCTTTTAAGGCATACTTTAGGTCTATAAATCTAAAAACGATTTTATGTGGTCTTGTCACTACTTAAAGTTTATCTCATTTAATTTAAACTACATAAACATACTATTTCTCATCAATTTAATATAACATTGCATTTAATAAAATTCTACTGTAATAGTTATAAAAGAAAATTTTAGAAAATGCAATTTGTCTGACTGATAGAGCTATCAGCCTAACTTTGAGAACGAGTTATGTCACTTTATGTTAACATTGTACTAGCCTAATATAGATATCCTAATGTCTACATCTTATGTAAGAGAGCAGTCGACCAAAACAGCCTTCCTTTGGGTCGACTACTCCTTTATAGGATTGGTCTCAAAGTTTAAAATATCTATATCAATCATATAATATATGTAATGACTCAAGCATAATGACAACCTTCCTGTGGGTCGAGTGTCATACGTATGGGCCACACAAATCTACGCATTTTATTCGTGTTCTGTCGTCAGACTAGTTGATGAGAGTAATGCAATATGGACCTACAGTGGTTGCAACCTTCCTCTAATCCGATTACCACACACCAAGGTTCTCTTAAAAAATAGCATTACCGACATCAAGTATCCAACATCGTATATAATTCCGCCAAATAATAGTCTTCTTTTGAGCCGCCTATTGTCTGCATGAATTATATACGCAATTAAATAAGCTCTTTATAAATTCTTTAATTTGAACATGTATATATCTTTATCTGTATGTTATCTACTATAGTAAACATCAATATTTATCATGCTAAAACAATACAAGCAATATAATAAATATTGATGAAACGAAAGCATGTAAGGGAACTTATAACTATGATAAACAAAGACTTCAATACTTACTTTATGTCAACTATTGATTTGGCATTTCTAGTTGTGCTCGTCAAGAGTTTCGAAACGGCTATTTATATGCCCAAATAGAGATCGAATGAGCCTGTAACGACTTATTGAAGTTTTTATTGGCAAAACAGGCCTGCAGTGCTTATTAGGTTTGCATAAATATCCCGTAAAGTTATGTGTCATAGGTCTCTTCTTAATGGGCCGGATTTAAATAAACTGAATAAAACCTAATAAACTTAATTTGGGATTGATTAGGATTAAACTTCCTTATTGAATCAAAGTCCTAATCTTAATTCTAATAAAACCCAATATACTTTAATGTGAGATCAATTAGGAATAGATTAATTTGGTTTCTTTATTAGATTTAAAATTGTATCAATATAAAAAAAACCCTAATACTAATTAATCTCACAATTTCAAATTATAGAAACCCTAAACCCTAAAAAAAATTTTGTTTTGCCATCTAGCCACTGGCCGCCAGCGGCCCCTCTGAGAGCCAGCATCAGTCTGTGCCTGCTGTCTCGCGCACTGTACGTTCACGCAGCCTGCATGCATGCATTGATGTGCGTGCAGGTAGGCGGGGCCAAGGGCCCACGCACGCCCTGCCTTAGTCACGCGTGTTCAGCCCTTGGTTGTGCCTGCATAATATTCCTTTTTTCTTTTGTTTAATTTAAAACAGAATAATAATCACACAGAAAAATTCTCAAAAAATATATACAAAATTCAATAAACCATCTTCTATTTAATTCAAGTGTATGAGAGATAAATAAATCATTGAATTAGAGAAAAGCAGAAGTTGTTCATGATATCAATAGATCTATATCAAAATTTTGTTTTATATCCCTATGATCCGATAAAGAGGATGCTCTGATACCAATTGTTGATCTAAGTATTATTCAAAACAAGATCCACACATACACTGAAAGCCTCTTTATCAAGATCAAAGGGAAGAAGGGTAGGCATGTCTCATTCCATCACGAAGGCGACTCTGAAGGCAACATGATCTCGAACACTTGAAGAAGATGGAGGGGATTCTTCTCTCCAACTAGCAAGTTCTATTCTTAAATCCTTGGGGAGATGAGAGGCCTTCACAAGAGAGATTAAATCGTGATAGTGGAGAGGAAATCTTACTCAGGATATATATAGCATCAAAGAATTCTAATTCAACTCATCATATATTTAGGTCATTAATTAATAACAGTTCTATGCGTGAAGATGAGCCCCACAACTTAATTTATATACATTCATGATTAAGTATAATTGAAATGTGTCTAAATTCAAATCATTTGACTTGATCAATTTTTTTTTGAGTTAAACAACATGAGTTAAAGTAGGCAGGTAGAAATATTCAATTGACTTGATTAAGCCCAAATCAAATTAGACTTTAAATAAGAAAAGTCTAACAATATGATAAATATAGTAAATGAGAAATAATTATTTATGTCATTAGAATCATTGACTTAATAATTCTTTTTTTTCTCTCTGTAACTGTCCTGCGTATTTGCGCGGGTTTCCCACTTGTTCAATACTAATGCAGATAGTTTTTGAAGTTTTTTTTGTGTTAAGATGTCCATAAGTTAATTGATTCTTGCCTCCTGTTTTAGAAACCAAAGCTATTCCGTAAGATGCAGAAAACATGGAAATAATGTTTTGGGCATAATTATGCATGATCGTGGCAGATATTTCTTGTATATTTCAAGATAAAATAATGATTAAAGAGAGGGAAAAAAATATTGACATAAAACTTTACAGCAGTGTAAAAAATAATAAAGACATTCCGAGGGGAACGAGAAAACAGATAATCCTATCAAAAATATCTTTATCAGAAATTGTGTGAAATTGTATCTTTTCTTCTCGATTGTGTTTCAACATTGTTTCCTCTGTACCAGGACGCGAATTCTATATGAAAAAAAATAAGAGAGAGAAGGAATTTTGGCTTCACGGTGGCTCCGCCGTGCTCACCGCGTTTCCTCTCTGCCCTCTGTCTCTCCTCTCTTCCTCCTCTCTTCTTTGTTCGTGCTCGCTTTCTCCCAAATGCTCCCTCGAATTCGCCTTGGTCTCTTCCTCAACCACAATAACATGGCTATCCGGCACGGCGCCTCCCACAACCTCTCGCACCGCCAGCACCGCGGCCTCATCCGGCAGCGCCTTCAAATCCGACCTACATACAGGGCACGTGGTATGCATCGCCAGCCACGAGTCAATACACGTCTGATGAAACGCATGGCAACACACCGTCAGCAGCCTGATCATATCCCCTCCGTTGAACTCCGACAAGCAGACCGCGCACTCGGCCCCGCATTTCCCTTCCTGCAGCCCCCTCGAGGCCGAGAAGAGGAGGGTGGGGAAGGAAGAGACGATCACCGGGTCGAGACCCGGTTCGGCCCCACCTTGCCCGGGTCCCGCATTGTTGTTCTGCGTGGGCCCACCGTGCCGACGGGTGGAGACGGGATAGCAGAGGGAAAAGGCGGAGAGGTAGCGGAGGGCGTTGCGGAAGAGGAAGACGGAGAAGAAGCAGAGAAACAAGAAGAAGATGATGAATACAGGCAGAAGGGTCGGGATCGGACGCATCAACTGTCCCGGCTGGAAAGCCGCCGATGGTGGCGGTAGCATCGGTGATGATGACATCGCCGGAGTTGTTGAGGTCCGGCGGGCAGGGAGTTGATGAGCATGGAGTGACCAGAATGGGATTGGAAATTGACAGCGAGAGCTCACCTTCTTCTTCTTGTGTGTTTTTTTTTTTTGTGTGTATGTGTGTGATGATTTGGGCGGGATGGGATTCAGTGGGGCCCGTGAGGGCGTTGGTGGGGCCCGGCAGAGGTGATGACGTGTGTGGAGGGGAGAGGGGGTTGGTGACGCGGGTAAAAGGGAGAGGAGACGGTTAATTGGGGAAGACTTTATAAGGTCCAAATTCTTGGACTGGGATTTGCTGTTTCTTCGTATGCAGAAGACGGGCTTTTCATCTATTGAGCAGTAGACAGGTGCCCCCGTTTGGAAATATTTTAGTTGCCAGTAAAATATAATTTGTTAAGGGTATGTTTGGCTGTTGGAAATGGTCCTGTCATAATTAAGGGGTGAAAAGCCTTCCCCCTCTCTTGGTTTTTTTTTTCCCCCTTGTTTTGTTAGGAGGGATAATGAAGGAAAAAAATGATAGGTTCACCTTGTTTTCATCTTCACCTTTATTTAATTGGGAAGGAAAAACAACCAAGGAAATCTAACATGGGCCCCACAAAAAATATATAATAGTATATCCATATGACATGGTCACATAATTTTAAAGTGGTATGCTTACCACCAATCAATAGAGAGAGGGAAAGACAAACGACAAACAACAAACTAACAACCAAACTAGCCAGCAACAACCAATTCAGATAAAACAGCCAACATTAAACAATCAACCTATTCAACAATAGCCACAAACCAACAGCAAACCCAGGCAACAACAGCCAACACAATTAACACAACCAACAATATTAAACAGCCAACCCAGGCCACAACTGTAATTGTCCTAATTTTTAATGATTGAATTACCATAATTAAAAACTATTATACTTAATCATTCTGATAATCGCTGATAATTTCGTCAGCATCTCCTATGTAATATGGAGTTTACCTTGATACAATATATCTTTTTCGGCCAATATCAGCCTACTTATCAATTTTAGAGAATACATCACCTCCAAAAGATCATGTTTCATATAAAGTTCAACTAACCCAAATACATAACCGATATATACTACTAATACTACTATCAACCATTCGCATATATATACATCAAAACACAAGTATTATTACTTATACAAAAGAGACAAGTTAACGGATAAATTATGAGTGTTCCACAAAAGCTATCCAAATCTTCCTTTCTACTCGTAAAGTCTCAAGCTAGACCCTTATCCTTGCCATGACCTGAAAAAGGGATTAATAACAGTGAGGTGAGCTTGATAACTTAATGAGTTAAGTAAAACTCCAAATTAAACTTTTATGAATGCATGCTTAATTAACTTACAGTTTCAATTTTTTAATATCTGTTCCTAATTGTGTAGGTAATTCAATTCTCTATCAGTTCTTAACTTTTGACCTCTTTCCTAGTCTTCTTTTATTTTTCCTATAATATAGATGTATCAACTACAAGATACAATTTTGTATCTCATCGTATTCATAATTAGTATTGCACCGATCACATACCGTGTTCTCATAGCACACAATATGTGTGTGTGTGTACGTACGTACGTACGTACATATACATATATATATACATATACATATATATATATATACATACATGTTGGCCCAGAGGCCTTCCACTCTAGTTTTGATGATGATTAACTCATGTAGTTATGTTTACTAATTATCTTGTGATTTTAGTTACAGATCATTGATCAAGATATTAGTTGGTGATTGCTTCAAAAAGAGGAGTTTGGAAGCCTTCACATGGTGATTCCAGTGCCCGAGCATCAAGATCATACCTTTGCACTCGGTGGATCACGGTTTGGATCGGGTCGACTTGAAGATGAAGATCGTCAAGAAGACTTAGGTATCCATAGTTTAGTTTAGTGTGTTTTAGATCCATGTGTAAAGATAAGAATAGTTGATATGCTCAAGTGCACAATACACATACACGTTTTGGTTTCGATATTGGTTTTCATGAATAGATTGATCAAAATAAGTTTAAATGGTTTATATGTATAGTAGATGTATTCTTTCTATACATGCATGCTTAAACTTCTTAGACAAACTTATTTTGACTATCCTATTCATGTATTGAAAAATTCAAGTTTGACAAAATACTAGTTTTGGTTTTGGTAAAAATGATAAAACACAAAAATGGTTTCATATGCTTGATATTTGAGTTAAAATGTTTATCACAAGTTTATATATCAATGCAAAATGATAAAACTATTTTTGGAGATTTTTACATGTTTTACAAGATTTATTAAAATATTTTTAACCCCAGTTTTCTGACCCAGGACAGTGGCTGACAGGCCAGGTCGGTCGACCGCAACGGTCGACCGAACCAAGGGCCGGTCGACCCAGTGGTCGACCGACGTGCACAGAGCTGTGCACGTCTGGCAGCACAGTGGGCCGGTCGACCGACCGGTCGACCGGACCAGAGAGCTTTGCTCTCTGTATCTAGGCGGTCGACCGGGCGGTCGACCGGGCTGCTCCAACGGTCGGAAATCCGACCGTTGGCGGTCGACCGAGCGGTCGACCGCAGGCCTGTCAGGCTGACAGATCAGCCTAACGGCTAGTTTTCTGTTTGGCCTATATAAACCCCATTTCTTTGGGATTTTGGCTAAGATTTTCTGAGCTAATTTTTCCTTATTCTCTGGTTTTAAAAAGAAGTTTTCAAAAGAGTTTAAAGAGCAAAAAGATTCATTTTGTTTGTTTTAAGTGTTTTGTTATTTTCAAAGAAAATAGGTTTTTGGGAAATTGGTTTATTGTTCTTCATTTCAATATCTATTTGGTATTTTCCCAAGAGTATTTCTTTGATCAAAACACTTAGTTTTCCACACTTGAGCTATCATCTATCCTATTCTATTAGGATCTTGTTTTGTGGAAAAGAGGAAAGAGGAGTTGTTTGTGGTTGAAACATACCACTAGTTGTAAACCCTTATTTGTTGTTTGTATCCCTCTTGGTGAGGTTGATTGGGTTGTTGATTTGCTCCCTCTTTGGTAGAGGTGGAGATTGGTGTTTGCTCCCTCTTGTGTGAGGTGGAGCTTGGTGGTTGTAACCCTCTTCGGTAGAGGTGTTGTGGTTGTTTGGCTACGGGCCTACCCCTCGGTTGTGAGGTGGTGTTTGAGAGAGGAGTTCGGTACTCCTATTGTTGTAACAAATCCTCCTCGGTGGAGGTTCCCTCGGTGGGAGATAGTGGATTAGAAATCCTTCTCGGTGAAGGCGGGGACGTAGAGCTAGGGGCTCGAACCTCGGAACATATCTTTGTGTTTGCGTTTGATCCATTGTCTCTTAACTCTCTCTCTTTTATTTGTGCAAAGCATCATTCATTCATTCATATCTTATTGCTTGCATTTGTGCCTTGCATTATTTCATATTGTTCATCTTTATATGCTTGGCTTGCTTGTGTGTGCCTCACTTATACTTAACCACAAGAGCTTCATATAGCACCTCAACCCTTATCTAGGGGAATCAATAGGAGTTAGTCCAGAGCCATTCACGGGGAATTCGGCTACACTTGTTGGTTGTATTAAGTGTGTTGCAAAATAGTTTTTAGCTTCCGCATTTAGTTTCTAGATTAGCACTATCACCTATTCACCCCCCTAGGTGATTTCAATACATACATACATACATATAAGTGATTTATGTATCACTGTATCAAGCTCATATAATTGTGTAATCACAACAACATGTTCATTGATCACATACTAAATAATTCTTATCATAATTAGAATGCACATATTTTACAATCACATTCAGTGATTGAGTTCTCACCGTCTTCTCCCGATACCAGTTCCTGCTCGGCCCCTTCCTTTAAAATATAATATATAAAATAAAACCCCGTCGACTCCCGCCACCGGCTATCGCACGCCCCTTCCTCCAACACCCGCATGCCCCTTCCTCTAACACACACACACACATCCAACACCTGCATGCCCATGTTAGAGGAAGGGGCATGCAGGTGTTGGATATATATACATATATATACATATATATATATATATACATATATATACATATATATATATACATATATATACATATATATATATATACATATATATACATATATATACATATATATATATATATATATATATATATATATATACATATATATATATATTGAGAGAGAGAGAGAGGGATAAACTTGCGTCATTCAGGAAGGATTCGAGACCGAATTTTTCCCACTCAAATACAATCCTACGACATACGAAAGCAAGATCCACTCCATTGAAGTTGATCTACATTATTTCAAGTAATTAAAAATAAAAAATCATGTATTTAGAATATTTTTTGACCATCCATCAAATAGGCGCAAAATGATCGGCCGAAATAATAAGTTGGTTAGTTTAACAGTGTAGAATATTTGAAATCTATCAAAAAACTGTCTATGAGGATTTTCAAGTGTTTAGATCATGATGAAATGGTCGGTCAAGAATTTGTATGTCTAAAGATGTAGATCTAAGCAATATGCTATTTTCAGTCGTCCATTTTGTGCCTACTTGATGGATGGGCAAAATGTATTCAAAATACATGATTTTTGATTTTTAATTACTTGAAATAATGTAAAGTTTTAGGACATTTTATTTGATATCATTCTAATTAATACAATTATCATGAAGATAATAATATCTTCAAAAGATAAAAGATTTTGTTACACACAGGCACATAGAAATCTAGTAATACATAAAAGAAGAAGAAATGGATCACAAAACAAGACGTGAAGGTATAGATCAACTTTAATAGAATTGGTCTTGCATTCGGATGTTGAAGGGTTGTATTTGAGTGGGAAGGATTTGGCCTCGAATCCTTCCGGAATGACATATGTCTATATATATATAAGCATAATACTCCGTCTTCCTCGACCACTGTCTCCCGCCAGGTCGCTTCCTCCTCATGTAATTACACACAGGTATGTATATACAATTACCACATACATACTTACATTCATAGAAATTATGCAACAATCACAATCGGTATTTGTCATGTGTTTACTCAATTATTGGATAATTTTTTAGAGTTCTTATGAAATCAATTATTCACATAGATGCCAACGTGTTACACATAATCAGATTCATGTATTTTCAAGTTTATATATGTCATGATGTTCAAGTTATCGGGAAAAATATCAGTACTTAATCACGTGATTAGTGAAAAAGATATAATTATCAAAATCGGTATCTGATTTCAATTTAATATCCACATACTAGTTTTCAATTAGGGTTCATGTTATATCCACATCAATTTATCATGTTCAGCATACATTATAGTTGTAAACAATCATCACACATACATTTGTATGATATATCAAGTTGTAAGTTAAGTACAATATTATCGGTTTATAATCATCAGCACTTGATTAGGGTTAATGTTGTTAATCTAACTACCAACTTATGTTCTAATACTATCTTGATTAAGATTCACATTTTCTCATGTATGTTATTAGTCACACTTAGTTAAGCTCTCAATTCATTCCCCATGAATTTCATAAATCGAAGATATGTTACTCACGATTCTGACAATCACTGAAGTTCGATCAACCGTCCAATTCTCCAAATACAGCCCTATTCAAGAATATACATACTTAAATCAAGATCTACTTTATAATTATTTTAAGTTAAATTTTCAGTTAATTTGTGATTGAATTCGCCTTGATATTAACAAAATCCAACACAAAATTCCTCTGGCACATGCACCATTATCGCCGACGAATTCTCACGCGCTTGAGCCTTGGCCGATCTCCCCTAGTCGTGCCTTCCCCTCAGGTCGCTGTCACCTGCCTGCCTCTGCCACCCGCCACCGACCACCCGCCGGCCAGCCTATTGCAGCCAGCAGTAAGAGGGAGAAGAAGCTAGAGAGTGAGAGGAAGAAGAAGATCAAGAGAGAGAAAGGTTTGTGTGAAAAGAGGATTTTTTTTCTCTCATTTACAACTTAAATACTTTGCAAAATATTTTCTCATGAAATCATCTAGCATGCTAGTTCCCATATCACCCCATGCTTCACCACCACACTCTTGACCAAGCCACTTCATCTCTCCATTAGCCCTTGTGTCGTTTTTAATTTGAGACGTAGTGAGTATAATATATGATAGGGTATAAATACTTGTATACATGTATTGTATACAACCATACACGCACGCGCGCACACACATACATATACACAAAAACTCACTGATTGCCAAAAAAAATACAGAGAATATGGAAAGTATTATCTAATGTAGGGTAGCTCTGAACTCTTTGTAATTTAACCGTGTAGCCAGGGCTATACGGATCGAACCTCAGGGAGAGATGCGATGGAAGCTTTTTGGTATTGTTGTTCCTTACACTTTCTTCTTTTGTTTTCAAGATTTAAAGAAAAAGATTGGCTTGAAAAAGTTTGGTTTATATCAATGGAGAGAAGGATCACAACCTGCTAATAATCTATCACTATAAACAAATAATATCAATTAGAAATTATCTTCACGCTAAACCCTAAACTTCATAATCTATTCTAGGATTTAAGTAAAACTCATAAGATAAATAATAAGATTCTAATTAAAATAGCACTAATTAAAATTTAACATTAAAATATCAAGACAATTGTCAAGTATAAATTAAGAAAAATAGTTAAAGAGTACTAGCAACTAGTTGACCTAATTACTATCATCATGTGCCTTCAAGATAAATCTAGGATTTTAAGCATGCATAGAATTTAATTGGTTCTTTATTTAATACTATAGGTTCATGGTGATGATATTAGCAAGTCATGAAAGAAGATTTTGTTACTCATGGCGTAATCTAAACTAAGCATAATATATGAAGAAAATTGCATGAAATAAAAAAGCAAATAAAGAAAAAAAAAGGAAGTAAATAACAAGAGAGATATGAAAAGAACAAAAGCACCTTGTATTGATCTGTCACCTCGAATTACAATGGCTTCTTCTTACAAAATTTCCTCTTTATTCTAAAACTTAGAAAATATAAACTAAATTTGGAAAGAAATAGAAAATTAAAGAAAACCTAAACTTTGAACTTCTAAGCTCTCTCCTCTCTCTGGATCTACCTCTCTATTTTAGGGAAAATAGAGGGTAGAGTTTCAGTTAAACACACACATCAAATGCCACGCGAACTGCCACCAGAAAGCTGCGAAAACGCGGCTTCTGCCTCGTTTTCGCGGCAATACAGGGGAGTTTGGGTACGCGTTTTGGGCTATGGCTTAGCAGCGTTTCCGCGACAATACAGGGGAGATTGGGTACGCGTTTTGAGTTTTGACTTCATCTCATCCGTCCATGTGGAGATATATCCTCAGAGTCTTTGTTTGAGCTCCGAAGTTTAAAATAATCTTATTTCTTAGATAACTTAGAGAACAAGTTATCTATAAATATGAATTTAAACTTGAATTCTCCTCCTTTATCTTTGACTTGGAGCTCAAGCAACTTGATTTATATTGATTGTCTCTTTTATTTCTGAATTAGGATAGGATTATCTCTGAATTTACTTGGGCTCGATGGGTTCTTGAGCTTCTCTTAAACTTTTAGGCTTTTTTAATTCTTTTTTCTTTTCTTTCTTGAATTTATAGAGGCATGTACAATACTAAGCAAAAATACTATTACATAGCAATGTTTAATAAAAAATAAATATAAAAATATGACTAAAAATATGTACATTTGATGAACAATCACACCCCCATACCTATCTTTTACTAGTCTTAAAGTAAAACAAAAAAGGAAAAACTAATCTAATCTAAAATAACTCACTTTCGTATGAATCACGATTGCCCTTAGCACGTACAACAAGCCGTTAAACCTCTAAATTACCCCTAGAGGACGAGTTTTGTCTAGTAAGAATTTTCAGTGAATTATACCCACAAAATCCATAAAGAGAGAAAAATAAAATGTTAGTGTTTTCAAAATTCAGTTTGAAAGAGAAAAATATTTGAAAGATCTTTGCAAAACTCAATTTCTATAAGTTTTAAGATCACCTAATTATTCATTCTTATACTCAAGTCTCTATGGAAGTATATATTATCAATCTAGTTTAGGATTAAAACTGAATTTCTCATTTAGTCTATTATTTTATCCTAAGTTATAAGCATCTTTGTGATCGTGAATTTTTGACTCGGGATTCTTCACCTCCAACTCTTATATATATATATATATATATATATATATATATATATATATATATATATATATATATATATATATATATATATATATATATATATATATATATATATATATATCTCTTTTTCTTTTTTTGAAAGAAGTTCGAAGTATTACCACTTCATTGCCCTTTAAGCACTTTTTTTTCTTTTTTAATATGTATAACTCATCTAATTTTCTTTTGTGTAAGTGTTAAGGCCTCTTGAGGCTCTAATACCTAACTAATTGATTATTAGATGTGTTAATACATATATTATATTTATATATATTTTTTCAAACTAATTACCTTTCACGTAAATATCAAGGATTTCTTATGCCAAAACACCTAGCTAATCAATAGTTAGATTTATTTATTTTTCATATATATATATTTTTTTAAGGCACAAGAGTTTTTATTTTGAATCCTAAGTGTGTAAGTATACAAAGTATGCATATATCAAGAAAATAGAAATCAAGACTAAATTACTTTTTCAATTTTTCTTCCTAAACCTAAAAATCAAACAAATAATCTTATTTTGATCAAGTATTAAGAAATCATAATTATGATTTTTCTATTCCTTAAAATTAACTTAATTACTTACAACAATAAATTAAAATATTCTTTTCTTTTTAAAAAAGTTTTTTTATATTTTTTATTATTAGTAACCCTACCTATGTTAGTTAAAAAAATTATTTTTTTATCATGCTAAGTATGTTACATGTTAGAATGCTAGATGTTACATGTTAGACCCTCCCCCACACATATCTCATGCATTGTCCCCAATGTATGAATGAATGCATGTATGCATGGAATAAAGTATAAAAAGAGGAGATATTATGTTGCGAATACATTTGGTCAAGTAAACCCATGGTTGTTTCTTCCTCCGGAGCTGATTCCAAAAACAGTTTTAAATGTTGATCATTCACCTTAAATTCATTGTCTTTCTTCATGTCACATATTTCTACTACTCCATGTGAAAACACAGTCCTAACAACAAATGGTCCTATCCACCGTGATTTCAACTTCCCTAGAAAAAGATGAAGTCTAGAATCGTAGAGTAAGACTTTTTGTCTGGGGACAAAAGTTTTCTCATGATATGTTTATTATGAAAAATCTTAACCCTATTCTTTATAATCTTCATATTTTTGTAAGCCTCGTTTCTCAACTCCTCAAGTTCGAAAATTTAAAATTTCCGAAGCGCACCATCCTTATCTAAATCAAAATTTACTTGCTTAATAGCCCATAAGGCTCGGTGCTCTAACTCAACAGAAAGATGGCAAGCCTTTTCAAAAACTAATCTATATGGAGACATCCCTAGAATCATTTTGAAAGCGGTCCTATAAGCCCATAAGGCATCTACCAATTTGGTGGACCAATCTTTTCAGTTTAGACTCACAGTTTTCTCCAAGATAAGTTTGATTTGTTTATTTGAGACTTTTACCGGCCCACTAGTTTGAGAATGGTATGGTATTGATAACTTATGAGTTATGCCATATTTTCGCATAAGAGCTTCAAAAGTACTATTGCAAAAATGTGAGTCATTATCACTAATTATGGCACATGGAGTTCTGAAGCATAAGATGTTTTCTTTTAAGAACTTGACAACTTTGTTATCATTTGTTTTGCTTGAAATAGCTTCTACCCATTTTGATATATAATTCACAGCCACCAAAATGTATTGGTGCCCAAATAAACTGAGAAAGGGACCCATAAAGTCAGTGCCCCATATGTCAAAAAGTTCTATTTCTAGAATGAGTTTAGGGGCATCATATTACGTCTCGAAATTTACCCACCATTTAGCATCTAGAGCATGTCTTGCAGAAATCAAAGGCATCTTTAAATAATGTGGACCAATATAATCTACTTTGTAACATTTTTTCTGCAGTCTTGCGAGGACCAAAGTGTCCACCGCATGAAAGCACGTGACAAAATGAAAGGACACTCCTAACTTCCTCATCGAGGATATATCTCCTAATGATTTGGTCGGAACAATATTTAAAGAGATACGGTTCCTCCCAAAAGAAATACCGAGCTTGAGACAAGAATCGGTTATTTCTTGTTTTGAGATGAGGTTTGGTTATGACTAAGTAGTTTACTATGTCAGCAAATCACGGTTCCCTAAAGGTCGCTGGGAGTTGTTCATCGGGAAAGTCATCATTAATTAGAAACTCGTTGGACGGAGCGTTTGGAATACATGAGCGGTAATCGGCAACGACATTTTCTACACCCTTCTTATCTCAAATTTAAAAATCAAATTCTTGAAGGATGAGGATCTAACGAATGAGTTGGGCCTTGGCATCCTTCTTGTGCATGAGATATCAGAGTGCAGAATGGTTAATATGGTGGTTTTGGTCCCAAGTAGGTATGGACGAAATTTTTTCAATGCGAACATTATCGCCAAAAATTCCTTCTCGGTTATACTATAGTTCAATTGGGCATCGTTAAGAGTCCTACTTGAATAGTAAATCACATGCTGCTTATTGTCAATGCGTTATCCTAAGATAACGCCTATGGTAAAATCGAAAGTGTTGCACATGATCTCAAATGGTTTGGATCAATCAGGGGAGAAATTATGGGTGCAGAGATAAGTTCCATTTAGAGGTTCTCTCAAGCGGTAAGACATCCATTATTTAAGATGAAGGACACGTCCTTAGTTAAAAAATTAGTTAAGGGTCTACCAATCTTACTAAAATTCTTAATGAACCCACAATAGAATCTGGTGTGTCCTAAGAAAGATCGGATATCTTTCACACATTTGGGTATGGGAAGCTTGGTTATGACATCTATCTTCACTTTATCCACTTCAATCCTTTTCTTAAAAAACTCTGACCTAGGACAATCCCATGTTGTACCATGAAGAGGCACTTTTCTCAATTTAAAGTCAAATTCTTTTTGGTGCATCATTTGAGGACAAGTCTAGATTGTGAAGACATTGATCGAATGAGTCTCCATAAATGGAGAAATCATCCATAAAGATCTCTAAAAATCTTTTGACCATGTCAGAGAATAGGCTTAACATACAACATTGGAATGTCGCGGGGGCATTGCATAAACCGGAAGGCATTCGGCGATAAGCGAAAGTCCCAAATGGACATGTGAATGTTGTTTTCTCTTGATCCTCTGGAGCTATGGGGATTTGGTTGTACCCTAAGTAACCGTCTATAATACTCGTGGCCAGCTTGTCGTTCAAGCATTTGATCAATAAATGAAAAAGAAAAATAGTCTTTGCAAGTAGCAGCATTTAATTTCTAATAGTCAATGCAAACTCGAACCTTTGTAAGGAGTCGCGTTTATACTAACTCTTGGTTTTCATTTTCTTCCACGGTAAAATCAGACTTCTTAGGGACCGCATGGACTGGGCTGACCCATTGACTATTAGAAATGGGATAGATTATCCCATTATCTAAAAGTTTCACTATGTCAGCTCGAATGACTTCTTCCATGATAGGGTTTAACCTAAATTGCGGGTCCCTCTTTAGTTTTGCCTCTTCATTTAGGTGGATGTGGTGTTGACTATAGCTGGACTTAATCCCTTTATATCAGTCATCGTCCAACCAATGGCTTTCTTATATTTCTTAAGGATTGTTATAAGATCCTCTTCTTGCTCATCAGTCAAGTCGGATGCAAAAATGACTGGAAGAGTTTCTTGTTCGCATAAGTAGGTGTATTTGAGATGTTTGGGTAAGGTTTTGAGTTCTAAGGAAGGGGATGACTCAGTAGATGGAGGAGTCAAGCTTGTTGTCTCTGGATAAAATGAACTTGGGCTCGATGCCTGCTTGACTGTAGAATTGACGATCTCATCAAGGCTTACATCATCGGATCCCAATTCGTTGTCACACTCTGCTTCTAGTTCTATTTCCTCCCTGTGCTCGCTTGTTAAATTCTCAATGAGGTTCACCTCAAAAGATTGATCGTCCATATCATAGGGTTGTTCTCCTAGGTTGAAGACATTGAATTTCTTAGTCATGCCCCCGTAGGTCAGTCTCATGGATTCATTCCTACAATTGATGATTGCGTTTGCGGTAGCAAGGAACGGACGCCCTAGGATGACAGGGGTTTGAGACCTAGATTTGACACTAGTTGGGTGTCAAGGACAATAAAATCTACTATGTAGATGAATTTCCCAACCCAGATGAGGACATCGGTTACTTCTTCTTTTCGAACTTTGACATACTGGTCAACTAGCTAGATCGTAACTTGAGTCGGGCTAAGTTTGGCCAACCCTAGTTGTTGATATACTGAGAAAGAAAGTAAGTTGATACACTCTCTTCCAAATCAAGAAGTGCTTGATTAATTTTCGTCTGACCTATTGTGCAAGAGATGGTAGGACAATCAGGATCCTTGTACTTGACGGGGATCTGATTGGACAATAGCTCACTAATATTAGTGGTTTAGTGGCTTGAAAAACTTTCTTTGGCACATTGGTCTTTCTCTTGGTGCACATGTCCTTAAAGAATTGGCATAGATAGAGACTTGTTGGATTGCATTAAGAAGGGGCACATTAATCTTTACTTGATTAAAGATCTCACATATTTTCTCCATTTGTGTATTATTGTTATTCCTAAGCCTATTCGAAAATGGGGTTGTAGGCTTATGCACCTGCTCGACTGACTTATCTACGGAGTTAGGTGGAGTGGAGCTAGAAGGAGTGGGTCCTTGTGTTGGGTTCGATGATGTGGCACTTGATTATCAACTTGTCTTCCCGACCACAATGTACGAATCACAGTACACTGATTTAGATCTTAAGTCTCATTGACTTGCTTAAAGTTTTTAGGGTTATGCAATGGTTGACTAGGAAGAGTTCCTTTTGGTCTTTCACTAATTAGATTAACTTGCGGACTTTCTTGATTTCTCTTTATCCTGTGCATGGCTTGAATCAGTGTTTCTTGAGTTTGGCTGAAGATATCCATCTTTCTTTCTATATTAGATAATTGATTTTGGAAAGAAGGTGGTGAAACTTGATTGAGAAAATTTTGTTAATAATGAGATGGTTGGAAATTGTCGGAAAAGTTGGACCTAGTTGATCATTAGTGTTTTGGGCCCACGAGAAATTCGGATAATTTCTCTAACTGGAATTAAAGGTTTGCCAATATGGATTGTTGGTGGGCCTTATGAAGCTGCATTCATGGGTTCGCGCAACATTTGATGAGCAAGAAAACAGGATACTCTTCGAACACATGATTCATAACTTGATAGTAAGTACAGCCCGCATATGTGGATTATATTGGGCTGACTTGGTTCACCGTGGCTGAGTCCTTAGTTTCTAAGGCTTCTAGTCTTCGAGTAATCATATGCTATGGACGTCTCAATCGAATGGAGACATCTTTTTGAAGAGATAGGGTTCACAGTCCTGACTCTTCGGAGGGAGGTTCCCATTGGAGGGTTTTTTCTGCTAGGTCTTCATATATTTCTCACCCTTTGTGTTCATCTGCTTTCAAGAATCTCCCTTGACTCATGATTTCTAGAAGAATCTTGTTTTGATAATCTAGATCATCATAAAGAATTTGGCGTAGCTGCCACTTCTCTACGCCATGATGAGGGCATTAGACAAGAAAGTTTTTGAACCGTTCAAAGTATTTTCAAGATGGTTCGTTGGGTTCTTACTTGCACTGCATTATGTTTTTCCTAATAAGGGTGGTCTTATAGATAGGGTAGAACTTTTTTAAGAAGACCTTTGCGAAATCATCCCAAAATGTGATAGAGTTTCCCGCTAAACAGTGTAGCTATTTATTGGCTAGGTCCTTAAAGGCAAAAGGGACAAAACATAGCTTGACCGCATCGTCTCCTAATTGCGGCATCTTCATCATAACACATACCTCTTCAAATTCTCTTATGAAGAAGTATGCATCTTCGGACTCTAGACCATGATATTTCGGGAGAGTGTTGATGAATTGTGGCTTAAGCTCAAGTTTGTTACCGTCAGCTTTGGGAAGCTATTATAATAGGATAGAACCTATCCTGTAAGGATATTGCTTGTGCCATTCCGAGATCGGGTTTAGGTGGTAAAATATTTCTAGTTAATCTAGATGTAGCAGGGTCTCTTAACCAAGCTGTCATCCACAATCAGTAGCAAACAAGATCACACCAAAAAGTAAAAGTCAATGTCAAAATCAACCAAGCCTATTCTAAGGTAGACTTAGACCTAGACGACTCTTAACTTTAGATTATCCGGGGGAGGTATATTGCCAAATTGGACCATGAGTTAATCAGCCAGGTAGGTGGAAAGATCAGTGGGAGATATCCGTGCTGAAGCAATGGGCCAAATTATACTAAACCACTATTCTTTGAAGTTTTGCCTCTTAATCCCCTACCTAGTCACCGATTTGACAAGAGTCAAATTCGAACAACTTCCTCATTGGATCAATCTCCTAGTGAGTCCGAGAAGTTTTTACGGCCAACGTCTACTCAAATTTTAGATTAGGTTTTGGTTGTGAGTGCAAATGAGATGTTATTTTTGGGATAAGGAAGGGTAATAACTTTCCCACCTTATCCTGTTAGGGATTTTGTCCTTAAGTCGATTTACTGCAAGTGTGCAAGACAATAGAATAGTATCACTCAAAGTAATTAAATCACCACAAGTGTTTTCTAGTCTAGATGCTATACAGACTTACCTCGATCTCCAGCACTATTCGACAGTAATTGAAAATTTAAAACAAAAATAGACGAATGCCTAGATGCAAGTCTATCCAGTTTTTAAATTTTAATCGCAAGTTACTGTTATTGTTAGAAACAGTGTTCAGACAAGTTACAGTATAATTTAACAAATGTAACAGATACAGAACTCAAATTTAACCACTACAGAGTAAAGCAAAAGCCCTAACTCACTGGGATTGCTGCATCTTCGCAGCTTTTGCCGCGTTTGCGTGGCTTTCCTGAAGCCTTTGGTGTTCTGCCTTCAAGGGCAGTATCTCTAAAGTATTGTGGATCCTCTGTAAATATGAACTTTCAGTAACTGTCCCTGTACACATAAACAGAGAAAAAATTAGTTAGAAAATAATGTATACCGTTCCCTCCCCGGTAAGGGCGCCAAAATTTGAATGCAAAAAGAATACAGAGAATATGGGAAGTATTATCTGATGTAGGGTGCCTCTGAACTCTTTGCAATTTAATCATGTAGAGCGGGCTATACAGGTCAAATCTCAGAGAGAGATGCGATGGAAGCTTTTCAGTATTGTTGTTTCCTTACACTTTCTTCTTTTATTTGCAAGATTTAAAGAAAAAGATTGGGTTTCAAAAGTTTGGTTTATATCAATGGAAAGAAGGATTACAACCTGCTAATAATCTATCACCATAAATAAATAATATCAATTAGAGATTACCTTCACGCTAAACCCTAAACATGATAATCTACCAGAGGATTCAAGTAAAACACATAAGGCAAATAATAAGATTCTAACTAAAATAGCACTAATTAAAATTTAACATTAAAATATCAAGACAAATGTCAAACGTAGATTAAGAAAAGTAGTTAAAAGAATACTAGCAACTAGTTAACCGAATTACTATCATCACGTGCCTTCAAGATAAACCTAGGGTTTTAAGCATGCATAGAATTTAATTGTGTTCTCTATTTCATATTATAGGTTCATGGTGCTGATATTAGCAAGTCATGAAAGAGGATTTAGTTACTCATGGTGTAATCTAAACTAAGCATATTATATGAAAAGATTGCATGAAATAAAGAAGCAAATAAAGAAGAAAAGCAAGTAAATAACAAGAGAGATATGAAAAGAACAAAAGCAATTGTATTGATCTGTCACCTTGAATTACAATGGCTTCTTCTTCTTACAAAATTTCATCTTAAATCTAAAATTTAGAAAATACAAACTAAATTCAAAAAGAAATAGAAAACTTAATATTTGCTCTTCTGAGCTCTTCCCTCTCTGGATCTACCTCTCTATTTATAGGGAAAATAGAGAGAGAGTCCCAGTCGAACACACACACCAAATCGGCACTGCAACTGCCATCAGAAAGCCGCGAAAACGCGACAAAAGTCGCATTTTCGCAACAATACAGGGGAGATTGGATACACTTTTTGGGCTTCGACTTCATCTCATCCGTCCATGTGGAGATATATCCTCAGAGTCTTCATTTGATCTCCAGAATTTAAAATAATCTTATTTCTTTGATAACTTAGAGAACAAGTTATCTATAAATTCGAATTTAAAGTTGAATTCTCCTCCTTTATCTTTGACTTGGAGCTCAAGCAACTTGATTTATATAGATTGTCTCTTTTATTTCTGAATTAGGATAGGATTATCTCTGAGTTTACTTGGGCTTGATGGGCTCATGAGCTTCTCTTAAATTTTGGGCTTCTTTAATCCTTTTTCTTTTCTTCCTTGAATTTATAGAGGTATCTACAATACTAAGCAAAAATATCATTACATAGTAATATTTAATAAAAAATAAATGTGAAAATATGATTAAAAATATGCACATTTGATGAACAATCACTCACCCACTAAGTATGCCTATTCTCTTGTGCATATAATTAAGTTAGGAATTTTCAATTAGCTATCCCAATTAATCATATAAAAATTATAATCATAAGGATCACCATATTAATTATAATATCATGAATTAAAATTGAATATTAGAGCACTAATCTATGGTAAAAATAATCTTAGCGTTACAACAACAGCCAACACAGGCAACAATCACAACACATCAATAAGCAACACAGGGAACAACAGCCCACACAGGCAACAACGACCACAAACCAATAGCAAATTCAGGCAATAACAGCTAACAACAGCCAATACAGGCAACAACATGCAACATTAAACAGCCAACTTAGGCCACAACAACCAACACAGACAACAACAACCCCCACACCAACATGTAACAGAGGAAACAAAAGGCACCCGGCAACAACAGCCCACACACCAACAGGCAACCCAGGCAACAACAGCCCCACAAACCAATAGCAAACCCAGGCAACAACAACCAAAACAAGTAACACAGGCAATGTACAAATGATTAGATTGAAAAAATATTGGATTTTAGACTGAGAATTGCCTTCAACTGTCACTATCAGCCATCTAAAGCACTAAATATGTGCTGGTTGCTAACTCAGTCATTGTAGAGCTCTCATCACAGTCTAAAATTTAATCGTAGAGGCTCAAAGTTTATATTTCAATCATATATAGTCATCCTAATATTTTACAACTGTTGGTTGCTATATTATATGCTTTGTTGTCATCATCCTCATTCAAACGGGACCGTGTTGGATGTGTTGGATGTTGTTGATTGTGTGGCTGTGTTAGTGTACTAAATCATAAAATATATGTGTAATGCTCAGATTATTTTTACTGGGGATTATTGCCCTAATTTTTTAATTTTGGATTCGTAATGTTATAATTAATGTGATGATCCTTGTGATTGGAATTTTAGAATGATTAATGGGATAACACTGATAAGAAACTCGGTAAATGTGTTAGTGTGAATACCAATTCAGTTTCAATAACTGGTATATATAATATATAAGAGCGTAAGAAATTCTCCGAAATTGAAACCAATAATTATGGAAGTGGTGGCAATATTGAAAATTAACTGATTAAAATATAATTGCGGGGCAATACCTGACTAACTTCATAAATGATCATGTTATTAGAATTCATTGGTCAAACTGAGTACACTTTATAAATACAGTTGATTAATCAAAACATTGGTGATTCTCGGTTGATGTAACAATCCCTAATTTAATTGTGTACAAGAGAGTGGGTATACTTAGTGGATGAATTGGGTGTATATTTATATGTGCATTTATAAATATGCCCATGTTTGGTTGTATACAAACACACACACACACACACACAAAAATTATACCTATCATGTTTTATACCACTAATCATGTTGATTAAGTTAATTCACCCAAGATCAGGAGAGCATGAGGTGGCTTGATATGGAAATTGTGAGGGCTAGGTGGCATCATGAGGGAGATTGTTTACTAAATATATAAGTGTTTAAATGAGATGATAAATCTCATTTTATTCCTCTAGCTCTCTCCAGTTTTCTCTCTAGCTCTCTCCCTTAAGCTCTCTCTCTCTCCCCTCCCTCTTGGTGGCCGAAGGCAGGTGGTGGCCGGTGACGATGGGCGAAACTAGGCCGCATGCCCACGCACAGGCGTTGGGCACGTGCGGGGGGCGCTGGGTGCCTAGGCACGTGTACGGGCACAAGCAGGCCCGGGCAGGGCGCGTAGGGCGCAAGGATGGGGGCATGGACGCAGGGGCACGGGTGCGGCTGCGTGGCCGTGGGCACGGCCAAGGGGCCGAGCGGGCGCACGCGGGTTGTTTGGGTGATTTCTCGGCCATCCAAAGTCTGATTCGCTTGATTATCAAATTGTTGGTTTCGTGAAGACGAAAGTTACATTTACACACCCAGCACAGGAGGCGGCAGCCTGAGGGGAGGACGGCTAAGGCTCAAACTTGCGGGGTTTCACCACTGATTGCCAAAAAATAGAGATAAAGTTAAGAGTTAAAAGAATGTTATCTGAATGAAAGCGTGTCTCTGTCTTTCGCAATATATCCACGGTAGTAAGGGTTATGCAGGTCGAATCCACAGGGAGAAATGCAATAAAAGCTTTTCAGTATCGCTTAAAACACTAAATTGGTTAAGTATTCTTCTAAAAAAGAACTCTATGTCAAGTGTTAAAGTAGAAAAAAGATGACGATAGGCTTACTAATCATCTACCACCACTAACTTATAAACCTATGCTATATTAAACTTCACTTTGATTCATAAAAACTATATCTTAGAGTTGCATTCAATTCAAGTAAGATACATAAGATGGAGAAGCCCTATTTAAAATAATCACTAAGCAAGACTTAACATAAAACTATTAAACTTTTCTAAGTATAGAATAAGAAGAATAACCAATATTAAACTATCAAGGCTATCTAAGTATAAATAAGAAAAATCATTGGGAAGTATTAGCAAATAATAGATTTATTTATCATCATGTGTCTTCAAAAGTATTATCTATCACACATAGGATCAATCGATTTATTCTAACATAGAATTAGAAGTAGTGATGGGTAGAAATTAATAAGCCATGAAGAAGATTACTAACTCATGAGAGAATCGAAAGAAACATGGTAAAAGAGAAAGCAAGTAAAGAAATCAAGTAAATAAAGATAAATTGAAAAGAAAAACCTTGCTATTAATGATGTCACCTTCAATTACAAGAGCTTTCTCCTTCTTGACAAAGCTTAAACTAGAACTAGACCCTAAAAATTACAACAAAAATTTGGAAGAGAAACTAAAGAAAAATTCTAAGTTATGGTCTATGATGTAGAGAAAATTTTTTATGAGAGATTTCAGCTTTATAAATAAGCCTCAGAGCCAATCATACAAATTAGGAGGTATAATTCAATCCCAATTCAATATGAGAAATTCAATTCTTAACTGATCTGCAACAAGTTGACGTGTTGATTGCTGAATATGACTTATCCAATAGCTGAATTGGATAGAGTGATCAATATAAGAGTTATAGTCCTTTAAGTCGTATTTCTGTAGCATCTTGAATCATTAGATTTAAATTTTTGTAACGAAAGTTATAATCAGAATACTAAGAGGTGTCCAGTCTGAATTAATTTTGAACTCCGAATTTAATTTGGATTATCCTCCTTATCTTAAATTAGGATTAGTTTTATCTCATCCATCTTCTAGGAATATATATTCTGTTTTTGAATTTGAATTTTAAAGATGATGATATATTCTTTCCTCCTCTTGATTTCAAACTGATTTAAATTGAAATCCAGATTTCAATTTATATAGGATTAGGAATAAAATAGAAGCTTTTTGTATCCTTAGCTTCCCATTTAAGTAACTACAAACTATAATCAAATAGAGGGTTAAATAGTAAAGTTAGATAAAAGATAATCAAGAATAAATGTGCAAATATGACAATAATAATACAAAATTGAGATGCAGACACACCCTACACCTATCTTTTGATAGTCCTTGTAGAAAATAAAAAGAAAACTAATCTAACCTAACTCACTTTCGTAGGAATCACGATTACACTTAGCACATGCAACAAGCCATTAAACCTCTAGGTTACCCCTAGAGGACGAGTTTTGTCTCGTGAGGATTTTCAGTGAATTACACTCACAAAATCCATTAAAGAAAGAAAAATAAAGTGTTAGTATTTTGAAAAACTCATTTTTGAAATTGAAAAAATATTTGAAATATTTTTGTAAAAATCAAGTAATCTATAAGTCTTAGGATCACCAGATTATTCATTCGTATACTTAGTCTCTATTTGAAAATTTATAATCAATTTAGGTAAGGATTCAAATTGAATTTCTCATCTTGTCTATTATTTTACCCTAAGTCATATGCTTCTTTGTGATTATGATTGTTGACTCGGGATTCTTTAACTCCAACTCTTATGCCTCTTTTTTTCGAAAGAAGTTCGAAGTATTACCACTTTGATGCCCTTTAAGCACTTCTTTTTTTTAATATGTATAACTCATCTAATTTTCTTTTGCGTAGATATCAAGGTTTCTTGAGGTCCTAATACCTAACTAATTGAATATTAGATGTGCTAATACATATATTATATTTATATATATTTTTTTCTCAAACTTACCTAATTACCTTTCGTATAAATACCAATGCTTTCTTAGGTCAAAGCACCTAGTTAATCAATAATAAGATTAGTTTATTTTTCAAATACATATATATATATATACACACACACACACACACACACACACACCACACACACACACACACCACACACACAATATATATATATATATATATATATAGATACATATACATATACACACACACATATATATATATATATATATATATATATATATATATATATATATATATATTATATATATATATATATATATATATATATAGATACATATATATATATATATATATATATATATATATATATATATATATATATATATATATATATATACATATACATATATATACATATATATATATATATATATATATATACATATATATATATATATATATATATATATATATATATATAATATATATATATATATGTATGTATGTATTCACATATACATATATATATATACATACATACATACATATATATATATATTATATATATATATATATATATATATATATATATATTCTAAGGCACAAGAGTCTCTGTTTTGAATCCTAATTATATGAGTGTATAAAGAATGCATATTTCATCAAGGTATAAATCAAAACTAAATTACTTTTCTATTTTTTTCTCCTAATCCTAAAAATCAAATAAATAATCTTATTTTTGACCAAGTATTAATAAATCCTATGTATGTATGTATGTATGTATCTATATAAATGGAGGGGGGTCGTGCAAGATCCGGTAGGAGGAAAAATGGTGTTATATATTATATATACTGGAGGAAGGGTTGTGCAAGATCTGGTAGGAGAGGGAAGACGGTGAAAACTCAATCACTGAATGTGATTGTGAAATGTGTGCATTTTTATTGTGATAAAAGAAAATTATTTGGTATGTCAGAGCCATTGGAGCTTGACACCGTGATATGTGAATCACTTTTATATATTTCTATTGTGTGCCATATGGGCACGATTTGTGATCGATGCAGCCTTGGAGCTTAACACCGTGATTCATGAATTACTTTTATATATTATTATTATGTCCCATAAGCGCACGATTTATGATTGGTGCATCAGTAATTATGAACTGATAAGATACAAAATTGCATATGATAATTGAGACATCTATGTTGTAAGAATTAAAAAAAAAAGACTGGATAAGAGGTTAAAAATTAAGAATTGATAAGGAATGTGTATAATTAAAAACTGATATCAGAGATTTGAAATTGTAAGTTGTTTAAGCATGTATTCATGTAGGTTAAATTGACGTTACCTTACTCATTGAGCTATCAAGCTCACTTTATTATTGTTAACCCCTTTTTCAGATCATGGCAAGGGTAAAGGCCTAGCTTGAGACCTTATAAGCAGCAAAGAGGATTGAATAGTATTTTATTGAGCACTTGTGTTCTTTTTTGTTAAAGTATCTCTTTGTATAAGTAATAGAAATACTTATATTTTAGAATACGTATATGGGAAAAGTTGATAGCGATAAAAGTGATGTGTGTGTGTATATCAGTTCTGTATTTGAGATAGTTTAAACACTATATAGAATTGATGATCTTTTAGAAGTGATGTACTTTTAGAATTAATAAATAGGCTGGTTTTAGCCAAATTTGATATATTATATCAGGGAAGATTCCATAGTGTATAGGAGATGCTGCCGAGATTATTAGTGATTTTAAGAATGTTTTAGTGTAACAACTTATAATTATGGTAATTCAGGGATTAAAAACTGGGACTGTTACAATATAGGTGTCAGTTTTCCTTCCGTAGGGGAGAGAAAATGCTCTGAATTCTGACAAGCAAGCATTAAAAAATAATTTCACTCCATCTATCACCCATTAGGGTTACTCTCTTTCTCTCCTGTTGCCTATTACAGTTTGTGCATGTACACAACACTATTTTTTTAAATTATCAAAATTACATAACTTAGAACCAATATAAAGCCCCACAAATTTCATCAATGCAACACAGATTCATTAGCCAACAAATGGTGGCCACCAACTCCAAGCATATCCAATGAATCCATAAAATAAATTAACAAAGGAACAAGTTGGATGATTATACCATGTTCGACCATATTCGTTATGGTCATCCTACAAGCGAAGGCATTTCAACCAAACACTACAACAATAACAACAATATAAGATAGGTGATAATGAAAACACAGCTGAACCACCTTATTTTCAACCCATTTTCCCGGCTAACAAACAAGAAAAAATATAGTAATAAGGAAAATTGCTTATCTGTTAAGCGTGGCAAAGACAAAATAGAAATGCACAAAAATGAGATTGAAACGAAGGCTCAGGCAAAGTTATAGTCTACCACATTGAAAGCCCCACAGATTGAACTAATTTGACACACACCAACGACATCCCGAGTAATGACCACCCAGCAAGTCCAATAGCCAACCCAATAATGACCACCCAGCAAGTCCACACTGGCGACAACTCCAGAGAGCATAACAGGGGGGCAGAGAGACCCATGACAGCGACTAGGATAGCCAGAGATTCTCACTGTGTAGCCGAGGAGACCACGGTTAGATGGGGGTGAGACATGGAGAGCCACGGTCTCACGACGATGACAAATAGATCTCATTGGCAAGACAGAGCGAGAGATCAGCGGCTAATAGAAAGAGGGAAGTTGAGGCGACGGAAGACAGATCAGGGTGAGAGAAAGGGAGGAAAATTCAGCAACGAGAGGGAGATCAGAGGTGGGAGAGAGCGAGAGGGTAGGGGATGCTGCAGGAGGAGGGAGTTCAGCAACGAGAGTGGATGGGAGGGGATGGCAGGCGACGGGGGAGCTAGGGCAGTTCAGGCGGCAAGGAGAGCGCCTTAACCCTCAATTCCGTCACGATCGGAGATGTGAGAGACGGAGGGAAAGGGATCGCGATGATAGGAGGGAGATCAGCAGTGGAAGGAGGCGAGAGGTGATGGCTAGCTGCGGGCGAGAGAGAGGGTGGTTGAGGTGCGAGAGAGAGTGACTAAAGCCATAAAATAAACCACGATCGGAAGTGTCAGAGAGGAAGGGGAAGGGAGAAAGGAGAGCAGTGACGAGATAGAACGAGAGAGGATGGTAGGCAGTGTGAGAGAGAGCGAGTAGATGATGCAGCAGAAGAGGAGATTAACCCTGAGGGTTGAGAGATGGAGTGAAATTATTTTTTACTCCTGCTTGTCAGAATTCCAAGCGTTTTCTTTCCCCATATAGCAGAAAACTGACACCCATTTTGGCTGAATTGTCAGCCCTTTCCCGAGTTTGCTTTTTAGGGAAATAAACGTGTTTTGGTGGGAGAAACAAGGTTAGGCCCGTGAAACAGTAGCAATAACGCTGCATTTCCTCCCACTTTCGAGGCAAAAAAACAGGCCCTAAACAAAATGTATGAAGTCACAAAAATGAGAAAGTAATATTTTTAGTAAATGAGGATTATTCTGAAATTTTGAGCATTTGAAGGGTCATACAACATAATTTGACTTTGATGATAAAGACTGTATTTCCGCTAATAACTTGAGTAGAAAGCATAACTGCATAACTATGTAACTAGATTAACCTAAACAATTTTCTAGTTAAATTACAACATGTTGGAATTGAAGATTATAAAAGCGAATCTTTGAGCTGAATTATGGCAAGATCCGTTGATCGAATCAATTGGATGATGGTTGGAGTGTGTTCTCCTTCCATTGGGGATGAACGTGGTATATTCACATGTTCAATTCCGACTTCGAATGAATGAGATATTCAAGTCCAAAGATTGCCTAATTCAAAGCCAAATGGGACTAAAGGTAGCTAAAAGCATTTAGTCCCACATTGGTCGTGGGATGGAAGTTTGTGGTGTATAAATAAAGAAAATTGAGAACACAGGGCGTGCCCTTTGGGTACTTGGAGTTTTCGCGCGTGATTAGGAGGGAACCATGCCCTATCATGCGTGCGCGCGCCGCCGTTGACGGCGGCGGCCGGCCGCGCCGGTGCCGGTGCCGGGCTCGGGTTCTAGTTCTGGTTTGGGTTTGGGTTTGGGTTTGGGTTTGGGTTTGGGTTCCCTACCTGGCCTGATTCTTTTTGAATCAGGTCTCAAGGGTATGGGCCGCTACCCGAATCAAACCCGCTCCGCTGTCAGGTTTCGAACCGATCCACCAACAGGTGTCAGACCAATTGGATGGCCAATGGTTGCGAGCCTGTTGGTCTGCCAACGGATGCGAATCTGTTGGACTGCCAACGGTTGCGAACCTGTTAGACTGCCAACGGTTGCAACCTTTCGTTTGGGTTCGAACCTATTGGCCCCTCCTGGAGTGCTATATAAAGCACTCCAATCTCTCAATTGAAAGACACAACAAATACACCAAGAAAACAACTCTCTCTTTCTATCTGAGTTCTAAAGCAGAAGCAAGCCTGCGTTCTGAACTGGGAAGTAGAGTTCCAAAGTGACTTCCAGCGAGAAGTGGGAAATCCGTAACTCAGTTTTCGAAGAGACTTCCAAAGAAGATTCTACAAAATTCGTTCTGAAAGAGGGCTTAGAAAATTCAACAAATTCTTTTATAGAATTGTTGTCTGAATCTAAGACTTCTGAAGAAGAATATTCTTCAACCTTCCTTCGTCCTCAACAGTGGGTGCTACTCCAAAGTAGAGGCAAATATTCATCCGAAATTTGTCCTTGTACCGCTGCTTCAACGATCCTGTGAAGGTACTGGTTGACTACGGTTCGACCGTACGGTGATTTGGTAGTGCTATCCAAATACCGTGAAGGAGTGTTGTATCTTGGGAGACCAGCGTCCATTATCCCGTTAGCACCAGTGCGGGGGACGTAATTGTCTTAAGGAGATTCGCTCTAAGCGTACCTCACTCCAAATATTGTATAAGTGGATTAAGTCTTTTATATAGGGGACATACTTTACAGTATATCGAGACTGATTTAGATTCAGTCTAATTGGTGTTTAACCAAGGAAGGAAATTGAAAGGTGGTTCTTAAATTAAGGAATGTTCTATTGAACGAAAAACCTCCCACCTGATATTTGCCGACCTGGCCAATTAGATTGTTGATATCTCAGTGATCTTGATTAGTTGTCAGATTGATTCCTGTTAAGCAGAAACCAACAATCTTAAGACATTACGATTGAAGTTTCTTACTTCTATTCTGCTTGAACTTGCAGAAAATGTCTGAGACTAATCAAGATAGCTCAAGCAAGGCACCAAACATGCAAGCTTTGATGCCAACTCCACTTCCTAACCCGAAGCCGGAGAAGCCAGGAAAATTTGATGGCACAGAATTCAAGAGGTGGCAACAGAAGATGCTCTTCTACTTGACCACTCTTCATCTGGCCAGATTCCTGCAAGAAGATCCACCAGAGCCTGCAACTGATGCATGGACTCAATGTGACTTCCTTTGCCGAAATTATATTTTAAATGGACTGGATGACTCTCTTTACAATGTCTACAGTCCTGTCACAACGGCAAAGATGTTATGGGCCAGTCTTGACAAGAAGTACAAGACTGAAGATGCTGGTACCAAGAAGTTCGTCGTAGGATGATTTCTGGAGTACAAAATGGTGGACAGCAAGACTGTAATCAGTCAGGTGCAAGAGTTCCAACTTATCTTGCACGAGATAGAAGCCGAAGGTATGATTCTTCCTGAAACTTTTCATGTGGCTACTATCGTGGAGAAACTCCCACCTGCGTGGAGAGATTTCAAGAACTACCTAAAGCACAAGCGAAAGGAGTTAAAGTTAGAAGATCTCATTGTGAGGCTTCGAATCGATGAGGACAACAGAAAGTCCGAGAAAAGGAGTAGTAAGAACTCCTATGAAGCAAAAGCCAATGTGATCGAAGACTCAAAGGGGAAAGCGTCTACTTCCAAAGGCTTAAAGCGGAAGAAGACTTCCCAGGGGTATAAAGGCAAGGTCCAAGAAGGCAAGAACATGCGCTTCAAGGGAACCTGCTACATCTGCAACAAAGAAGGGCATAAGGCGAATGAATGTCGCAGCCTTCTCAAAAAGAACAAGAAAAGCCATCCACAGGCAAACTTGACCGACCATGAGTCACCAAGCCTTTCAGCTGTGGTATCAGAAGTGAATCTGACAACCAACAATAAGGATAGGTGGGTAGACACTGGGGCTACTCGGCACATCTGCTCTGAGAAATTATTATTCTCAGAATATCAAAGGCTAGAGCAAGATGAGCAACTATTCATGGGTAATTCAGCTTCCTCAAAGGTTGAAGGAAAGGGCAAGGTCATCCTGAAGTGGACATCGGGAAAGAGCTTACTCTTAACAATGTGCTTCATGTTCCAGACATCCGCAAGAATTTGATCTCCGGATCAATACTTAGTAAGAAAGGATTTAGAATGGTGTTTGAATCCGATAAATTTGTACTTACTAAGGGAGGGATGTATGTGGGAAAGGGTTATCTTGTTGATGGACTTTTTAAAGCCAATGTTGCAGTGGTAGATAATAAGTCTGTGTATTTGTACCCAAAGCTTATAAATAAAGGAAAATCTTCTGTTTATTTGCTTGAGTCTCCTAATTTGTGGCATGCTTGATTAGGGCATGTAAATTATAAGTCATTAAAGAACTTGTCTAATCTGGGATATATTCCTAAACTCAACTTGAAAGAAATTCGCAAGTGTGAGATTTGTGTTGAGGCCAAGCTGGCGAAAAATTCATTTCACTCAATTGATCGAAATACAGAACCTTTAGGGTTAATTCATAGCGATCTGTGTGACTTGAAGTTTATGCCAACTAGAAGCGGTAAAAAGTATTTCATTACTTTTATCGATGACTGTACAAGATACTGTTATGTGTATCTTTTAAACAGTAAGGATGAGGCAATAAATATGTTTATAACATATAAAGCCGAAGATGAGAATCAACTCAACAAGAAAATCAAGATTCTAAAATCCGATAGAGGCGGAGAATATGAATCAAATGATTTTAGTGAGTTATGTGCTAATTTTGGTATAATCCATCAAACTACAGCACCATACACTCCTCAGCAGAATGGAATTGCTGAACGGAAGAACAGAACTTTGAAGGAGATGGTTAATTCCATGCTCGTAAGTTCTGGAGCTCCGCAGAACTTGTGGGGGGAAGCTCTATTAACTGCAAATTATATTCTAAATAGAGTACCCCACAAGAAACTTGGTCTTATACCATTCGAGTTATGGCATGGAAGGACACCTTCCTACTATTACCTCAAAATGTGGGGGTGCCTTGCAAAGGTGCTGGCACCATTACCTAAAAAGACTAAGTTGGGAGCAAAAACTATGGACTGCATATTCATAGGCTATGCCTTGAATAATAGTGCCTACAGATTTCTGGTCTATAAATCAGAAATATCAGATATTCATATAAACATGATTATCGAATCTAGAGATGCTGTGTTCTTTGAAGATATTTTTCCATATAAACGGGAAACAGATAAGACTTCTGGGAAAAGAACACATGAGATAGCGTTTAGGGACGAAAGCCCCGAGGAACCGACTGTTAATGCGGAAATTGAACCAAGAAGAAGTCAGAGATCTAGAATCTCAAAATCTTTTGGTCCAGATTTCATAGCATAGGCTATTAAAATCGAGCCTCAAACATTTAAAGAGGCTATGTCAAACCCCAGAAGCACAAAATGTTATATGCAACGGTAAGTCTAGACATATTCGTCGTAGACATAATACCGTGAAGCAGTTGCTCTCAAATAGAATTATCTCTATTGACTTTGTATCGTCAAAGGATAATTTAGCGGATCCGCTTACTAAAGATTTAAGTGGAGAGCGTATAAACTGCGCATCGAGGGGAATGGGTCTAAAAGCCTAACCTTACCGAGTCAGCTTAATGAAAATCTCACTTAGCGACTGGAGATCCCACGGACTAAGTTCAAGAGGAAAAACTAGTTATGATTGACTCAGCAAGTAAGCACTTGGGAGTTTGACTCCAATCCATTCCTAAGGTGCACATAAGTGATTTTCTACAAGTGGATTAAGGATAAGCTTAACGCTTTTAATGATGCCTATATCTTGTTACTAAACAAGTGGAGTAGAGTAGACTACTCTTAATAGGACGATCACCTATGTGAGTATAGAGTTGGGTCGGCTCTTTGGGAATTTCTATGGAGGCTGTTATTCCCTAAAGATACTCTCTGAAACCAAGAATGTCCAGGGCCAAAACGGACACAACCGAGAACCAAAGTTGATTTGGAAAGTCACTGTGTGAAGCTTGTTGACTTGGCTTACACTAACGGCTAACAGTTCAAGACTAGTTCACTGATTAGCCAGTAAGTCCGATAAAACTTTCGCTATGGAAGGTTCAATACCTAGTTCACCTATCCTTATGCAGTTTCTTTTCTCAAGTACCTTTCACAATAGAGTCAGTCTCTTTGTGTGTCATTTCCTTGAATCTCCATTCATTGTTGGGATTGTTGGAATTGAAGAATATAAAAGCGAATCTTTGAGCTGAATTATGGCAAGATCCGTTGATCGAATCAATTGGATGATGGTTGGAGTGTGTTCTCCTTCCATTGGGGATGAACGTGGTATATTCACATGTTCAATTCCGACTTCGAATGAATGAGATATTCAAGTCCAAAGATTGCCTAATTCAAAGCCAAATGGGACTAAAGGTAGTTAAAAGCATTTGTCCCACATTGGCCGTGGGATGGAAGTTTGTGGTGTATAAATAAAGAAAATTGAGAACAAAGGGCGTGCCCTTTGGGTACTTGGAGTTTTCGCGCGCGATTGGGAGGGAACCATGCCCTATCATGCGTGCGCGCGCCGCCGCTGGCGGCGGCCGGCCGGCGCCGGGCTCGGGCTCGGGCTCGAGCTCGAGCTCGGGTCCTGGTCCTGGTCCTGGTTTGGGTTTGGGTTTGGGTTCCCTACCTGGCCTGGTTCTTTTTGAATCAGGTCTCAAGGGTATGGGCCGCTACCCGAATCAAACCCGCTCCGCCCCGCCAACAGACCCGCTCCGCTGTCAGGTTTCGAACCGATCCGCCAACAGGTGTCAGACCAGTTGGACGGCCAATGGTTGCGAGCCTGTTGGTCTGCCAACGGATGCGAATCTGTTGGACTGCCAACGGTTGCGAACCTGTTGGACTGCCAACGGTTGCAGCCTTTCGTTTGGGTTCGAACCTATTGGCCCCTCCTGGAGTGCTATATAAAGCACTCCAATCTCTCAATTGAAAGACACAACAAATACGCCAAGAAAACAACTCTCTCTTTCTATCTGAGTTCTAAAGCAGAAGCAAGCCTGCGTTCTGAACTGGGAAGTAGAGTTCCAAAGCGACTTCCAGCGAGAAGTGGGATATCCGTAACTCGGTTTCTGAAGCGACTTCCAAAGAAGATTCTGTAAAATTCGTTCTGAAAGAGGGCTTAGAAAATTCAACAAATTCTTTTATAGAATTGTTGTCTGAATCTAAGACTTCTGAAGAAGAATATTCTTCAACCTTCCTTCATCCTCAACAGTGGGTGCTACTCCAAAGTAGAGGCAAATATTCATCCGAAATTTGTCCTTGTACCACTGCTTCAACGATCCTGTGAAGGTACTGGTTGACTACGGTTCGACCGTACGGTGATTTGGTAGTGCTATCCAAATACCGTGAAGGAGTGTTGTATCTTGGGAGACCAGCGTCCATTATCCCGTTAGCACCAGTGCGGGGGACGTAATTGTCTTAAGGAGATTCGCTCTAAGCGTACCTCACTCCAAATACTGTATAAGTGGATTAAGTCCTTTATACAGGGATATACTTTACAGTATATCGAGACTGATTTAGATTCAGTCTAATTGGTGTTTAACCAAGGAAGGAAATTGAAAGGTGGTTCTTAAATTAAGGAACGTTCTATTGAACGGAAACCTCCCACCTGATATTTGCCGAACTGGCCAATTAGATTGTTGATATCTCAGTGATCTTGATTAGTTGTCAGATTGATTCCTGTTAAGCAGAAACCAACACAACAAACTACGACGAACTTTATATTCCCTTAGAAACTATTTCTAACTTGCTTTATCATGATTAATTATAATAATATTTTTAAACAACCATAACTTTTTTTCATAACAAGATATAATTCATTTCTTGGAAGGTATTTCTTTATTTTTTTTGGATTTACGCAAAAGTAAACCTTTTTCTTGTGAACTCTTTTCATTCATGTTACTATAGGCAATTGGTAGCTTCTTTCTTATAAACTTTTCATCAATATATATTAATTAAAATTCAACTTACAAAGAGTAGTTTTCTTGTTTTGCCCCTGTAAATTCGGAAACAAGCCATCGATAAATCCCCAGCTTGAGGAGCTACATTTGTTCTTTATAAAAGAAGAAGAAAAGATTCTTCAATTTGGAATCCTCTTTTCTAAATATAGTTTAGTCCAATTTAGCTAAATGCGGACGTATAGTTCTCTAAATCCTAGTCCAATTTCAACAAACTCGGACCTAAACCTTGCAACCAAATCCAACACCAATAAATTTACGGAGAGCAACCAGAGAGCAGACTTAAGAGGTTTGGCTTATGTTCTGGATTAACGAACCAGACTTGACTTACTTATTTATCTGTGGGACTCACGAAACAGTATAAGTAATAAAGAATTTCATTTGCCTTTTATTTTCTTTTTTAGTATCAGATAAATTGAAGAAAAAAAACCTTCACTATCAGGGGTTTGGCATTTGACCCACCTGAATTATGAAAATCATTATTTTTCCTCCTGAGTGTAGCTTCCATTATGTTTTTCCTAATGACCCACTTAATCTCTTTAATTAAATCATTAACTAATTTTTAATTAAATATTATTAATCTAAATTTCTCCTAATTATCCTATTTTCAAGAAAAACCCTAACTAAGTTGAGATGATGGTGATTATGGAGATAAGAAGGAGAGGAGGATTGAATTGTGGTGATAATGGCGTTAGAGGAAAGGAGGAGGAGAAGGAGGAAGGGTGTCCACGTATGGTTTGAGTTTGAATCAAAAAAGAGTTTAGGGTTAGATGGTGATGGTGAAGGAGATTGAAGGGCTATATGTTGGTGGTCGAAGAGGTGGTGGTGGTGGATTGAGAATAGGAGGAGGAGGTAATGGTGGTGGTCATTAAGGAGGAGGAGAAAGAGGTGATGGTGATGATGAGCTTGAGGAGGATGAGGAAAAAAAAAGATATGGCGAGGGGCTTGAGGAGGTAGTGATGATGGGAGGAGGTGTTGGTGGTGTGTGTAAGGAGAAGAGGTGACGGTGGTGGAGGGGATGATTATGGTGGATTTCAAGGAAAAAAATTTATATTGAAGTGGTTTTATTGTAAATTCAATTAATAACTTTGAACATAATTTTAAAGTTTAAGGAACACAGTTAAGATTAATGAGAGTTAATAAGGTTGAGAGATGGTTTTTCCGGGTCACATGATGGTCATATGATCCTTCTTAGCAAAACATGACGAAATTAGGCTTAGGAGGGTAAAGTGACGATTTTCAAGTTCATAGGGTAAAGTGTCAAACTCTGATGGTATAGGAGGTTTTTTGTAATTTACCTTTAGTTTTTAGAGCCTGTTTGATTCGAAGTTTTGCAAATTGTAGTTTATTTTATGTTGTAATAGAGGTTTTGCAAAATCTCTACAATTTTCTAAATTGTAGTTTTATTAGCCAAATAAATTTTAAAGTTAAAAAAATGTATTATGATTGAACTTTAATAAACTACAATTAAGACCAATATTGAGCGGTAGCTATATATATTTGGCAAATTACAAGCACTAGCTAGTCACAGAGGTTCAGTTTGGTTTATTGGGACTAGTATATGCCATGTGCTATGCACGTGCCTACACAAATAGGAATAGGTGCAAGTGAGGCCCACACTTTTTCAGCTTATTTTTTTAAAGTAACAATGAGGGTGTGGCCAGTTGGTAATTGATTGCATCTCAATTTTGCATAATTATCATCATATTTGTATATTTATCCTTAATTATTTTTTATTTAACATTGCTATTTAATTTTCTTTTTATTATAGTGTATAGTTACTTAAATGAGAAGATAAGGATACAAGAAGCTTCTATTTTATCCCTAATCCTATCTAAATTTGGGTTTCACTCTAAATCAATTTGAAATCAAGAGGAGGAAATGATATATCATCATCTTCAAAATTCAAATTCTAAATCAGAAGATATACTTCTAGAAGATGGATGAGATAAAACTAATCTTAATAAGGATAGGAAGGAAAATTCAAATTAAATGAAATTTAAAATCAATTCAGACTCGGATTTAGACTAGACACCTCTTCGTATTCGGATCATAACGTTCGCTACAGATATTCTAATCTAATGATTCAAGATGCTATAGAAAGATGACTTGAAGGGATACAATGTTTATATTGACCACTCTATCTAATGCAGTCATCTGATGAGTCATATTTAGTAATCAACATGCCAATTTGCTGTAAAATTAAATTCCCGTATTGAATTAGGATTGAGTTAAACCTTCTAATTTGTATCCTATTGTGATTAAATTTGAGACCTATTTAAAGAGCTGAAATCTCTCATAATCGAGCATCTCCACATCAGAGATCATAACTTAGGATTTTTCTTTAGTTTCTCTTTCAAATTTCTTTTATAATTTTTAAGATTTAGTTCTAATTCAAGCTTTGAGAATGCTCTTAGAATTGAAGGTGACAACATCAATAATAAGGTTTTTCTTTCTAATTTATCTTTATTTACTTGCTTTATTTACTTATTTTCTCTTCTACCATATTTTCTTTAGTTTTCATCGTGAGTAGCTAGTTTTTTTCATGACTTATTAATCTCTCCCCACCACTACTTCTAGTTCTATGTTAGAATAAGTTGATTAAATCATATGTATGCTTAAACCCTAGAAATAGCTAATACTCTTGAAGACACATGATGATAGTTAAATCTATTATTTGCTGATACTTCCTTATGATTTTACTTATTCTATGCTTAGATAGCCTTGATAGTCTAATGTTGTTCTTCTTAGTCTATGAACTTTGACAGTTTAATGTTATGTCTTGGTTAATGATTATTTCAAATTGGGTTGTTCATCTTGTGTATCTTACTTGAATTGAATGCAATTCTAGAGTATAGTTTTTACGATTCAAAGTGAAGTTTAATTTAGCATATGTTAGTAAGCTAGTGGTAGTAGATGATTAGTAAGCCTTGCTCCTTAATATTTTCAAAACCCTAATTTTTAATCTAACTCTATCTTCATCCTTTTTTTACTTCTAACACTTAACATAGTATTTTTTAACACAAAGAAAAATAACCTAACCAATCTAATTTATAAAAAAATATCGAAAAGCTTCTATAGCATTCCTTCCTGTGAATTCGACCTGCATAGCCCTGCTACTGTGGATATTGCGAAAGACAGAGGCACACCTTCATCCAGATAACATTCTTTTAACTTTTAACTTTATCTCTGTTTTTCAGCAACTAGTCACCACACCCCCCCCCCCCCAAAAAAAGTTTTACCATTACTAGTCTTTGGTGCATACAAATGCACGTGTTTGTAAAAAAAAAATATAGGGAAAGTATCACTACAACAATATGATATTAAAAGTCTCCTAAAATAATGTCATTTTTAAAATGATGTCAAAAATACATTTAACATCGGTTTCAAAGAAACCGATGTTAAACCTCAGGATTTAACGCTGGTTTCTCTGAAAATCGGTATTAAAGCCAAAAACTAAAAAAAGGCCCTAATCCCTCCCCCCAACTCAGTCGCTCTCTTCTATCTCTCTCTTGATCTCTCCCTCTCAAATCCCTTCTTAGCCGCCTCTCCGGAGCCCCCTTTGCCACCTCTCTAGAGCCTTCATTGCCCCGATCTCTCTCTCCCCAAAGAAATCCCCCTTTTGGCCGCCTCTCCGGAGCCCCCTCTGCTGCCTCTCCAGAACCTCCCCTGCGTTGATCTTTCCCCCCCAAGAAATCCCTCTCTCGGTAGCCTCTCCACAGCCCCCTCTGCTGCCTATCTAGAGCCTCCCCTGCGTCGATCTCTCTCCTCCCAAGAAATCCCCCTCCTCGGCCTTCTCTCTGGAGCCCTCTCCGTCGCCTTCCGGAGCCTCCCCCGCTCTGATCGCTTTCCCTCTAAGAAATCAGGCCCCTCCCCTCTGCGCGCGAGCCGTGGTGAGCCCCCCTCCGGCGATCCCCCTCTCTTCCCTCCAGCGAGGCCCCCCTCTAACGAACTTCAAAGTATCACTCTTATTATTTTCTTATATTTTGTGAAATTGTTGTTTTGTGAAATGATAAATTTATAAAAATTTGATTTGATGCTAGCTAGATAGTTTAGAAAATTTTGTGAAATTTGTTGAAAAATGCTACTAACTTAGAAAAAATTGTGAAATTATTGATTTGATGATAAATTGATGAAATTAGTGAAATTTGTGTGTGTATGCATGATGTGTGATGTGTGGTAAGTTGATAAAATAAATCAGTGCTAAATGTGTGCTAAATTGGTGAAATTTGTGTGTGTATGTGTGATGTGTGATGTGTGTTTCACTTGCGTGTTCGTTTGTGTATTTATGTGTGTGTGTGTGATATACGTCATGATGTATGCGATATGTGTGTGTTTATTTCATATATTGTGATACGTGCTTGGTTCATGTTTCATATTTTTGATATATACTTGTTTAATATTTTCATCATCTTTTGGTAGGTATCCATCACTAGCTAGGAGGCGGCCTCGAGTGAGACCGGTTAGGCTGTGACACGTGAGGGACGGCCATGCAGCGTGGTGAGGGTTCAAATATCGCTCTACTGATATGCATATATTTTGAGATCTATATGCAGCTTTTAAATAGATCATTGTATATATATTACTGCGTGGGATGATTGCATATAAATATATAGCATGTGAATAATTTTAGGTCGTGTGCACCGATTGGATAATTGTATCAGGGCAGATTCATAATTATAGAGGAGATTTTGCCAAAATTTTTAAGAAATTGGAATTAATCTCATTTTTTTTGTATATATGTTGAGTTGTCATTATTTTTGAGAATGAATCATTGCTTTTTGTACCTTTTTGTCGGCCAGTGTCATTATTCTTAAGAGCAGCTCTCTGTTAAGAGAGCAGCAAGCAGCAATAGAGAGCAGTTCTCTGTTTTTGCCGTCTTTTGAGAAAGCAACTCAAACAGAGAGCTGCTCCCTCTATAAATTTTTAAAAAATTACTTTTAAACGTTGGTTTCTTTAAGAACCGGCGTTAAATCCACCTTTAACGTTGGTTCTCTAAAAAACTGTAACACCCCATTCCCAAAATACGTACTTAGATACGTATTCAGATTTTTTTAATCATATGTTTTCAATTTACTTCCCATATTTATTTTTATTTTATGATTATTTATGCAATTGTTTTGCACTGGATCTGGATTCGTGGACTCGGAGTCAGCCCTAATCTGAACCGGAGACCTGATCCTAGTGTATTGCATGATTTGATCTTTTCGGTAGTCAGATTTGACCGATTTTAGTTTCAAATATCTTTTTTAATATTTTAGATTTTTCATGTTTTTTTAAAAATTTTATGAATTATTTTACAAGATCTTCAAAATCGGTGTCGACAGGTATCGCTAACCGATTCTTGAATTTTTAATTTACAAAAGGAGTTAAATTTCTAAAATCTGCTTTCATATTATTTCTTAAAATCATATATTTTACTTTAGTACATTTTTGGAGATTTTTCTGAATTTATCAAAACTTGACTGGATTTGGTGTCGGCCGGTATCACCGGTTAAGTTCACGATTTTTAATTGAATTCCTGAAAACTGATTTCATATTGTTCCTCAGGGGAATATTTCTACCTCTGGGTATTTTGGGGGATTTTTCTGAAATTTTCTAATTTTGTCGCATTATATTAATTTAATATTTTAAATTGGATTTTTCCACTCTTGGGCTTGCCACGTGGCGCTTTACCAACCACCCATAAAATATCTACCCAATATATACTCTTTATCTCTCTCTTTCTCTCTCATTTTCTCTCTTTCTCTCCCCCTCTCTTTCTTCTCTCCTTCTCCCACCCTGCCAACCACCGCTCTGGGCCCAGTGCCGCCGCGCTGACCGACCTCCGGTGGACTTCAGCATTTGCGATGACCTCCCCCACCCGATCCCCCTCTTTTCACCTCTTTCTTCTCATTCTCTCATTTCTCTCTCCTTTTTTTCCTCTCCCTCTCCCCTTCGGCCAGATCCGTCGCCGCCACCCTGCACCGCAGCCGATCGACCCCCAGCGATGCCGCCAACCATCCCCCCTTTTCTCCTTCCTCCTCCTCGTCTTCTTTCTCTTTTTCTTTCTTTTTTCTTTTCCTTTTTATATTTTCTTCTCTCTCTGATCTGGAGCCACGGCGACTTAGTCGTCGCACCGCCGCACTGGCCGGCCACTGCCCGCCACCCCTCCCTCTCTCTCCTCCTTGATCTCTCTCCCTCTCTCTAGATCTCTCTCTCTCTTTCTCTCTCCTTTCCTTCTTTCTCTTGCTTCTCTCTCTCTCTCCCCCCTCCCTTGTCGTCTCTCTCCCCTCTCTATTTCAGGCTGCCAGTGGCTAAAGCCACCGCCAGCCACCACTGGCTAGCCGGGACCGGCCACCCACTCCCCCTTTCTCTATCTCTCAATTTCTCTCTCTGTCTCTCTCTATCTGCATCCTTTTCTCTCTGTCTCTCACTCTCTCTTCTTTCTCTCTTGCTCTTTCTCTCTACAAAATATCACTCTCTCCCCTGGTGATGGTGGCATGCGCATGTGTTTTGGACTCCGGGATTTCGCGAGATTTTTCGTAGCACCTCTTTTCTGGGTTTTCCCGCTTCGACGGGTGATTGTATTTTATTCGTGTAAATAGTGTAATTTTTGGGACTGTATATTTGTATTGGTGTATTTGTATCGGTGTTGTGGACATGTAATCGATGTTTTGTTTGTATCAGTATGGTGTGTATACTGTGGACATGTGGATTATACCGGTGTGATGTATTGTATCGGTGAGACGAATGCTTGTACTAGTGTAGTTTACTTCCTGTACATATACATTGCCTGTGACATTGCTTTATTACTAATTTATACCATGAGCGGCCGACCCTTCGTGGTTGTTGAGCCTTCGGGCTCTCCACTCAGCCTTCGGGCTTCATTACTCCACGGCAGTCTAATTATTATCATGTTTATATGTGTGCTCGTGTGGTACTAACATCTCGTGCAGGTACCTACTCGCCTCCTGGCCAGCCCACTTCCCAAGCTACCCAATAGGAATCGGCCTTGCATCCTTTGGGTTTCATGGTAGCAGGGTGGGTTCAGACCGTCAGGTCTTTCAGCTCCGCCTGGTAGGCAAGCCTAGCGCTCAGCGCTCTATCGCTAACTCCATTCGAGTGTAGTTATGCCATGAGCAATAGCTGTACGCTATCATAGCTTCGCCACGAGCGGTAACTACGCCGAGCGTGATAGCGTCTAGCGTGCACTGCTTCGCTCCAACCTGTATTGCTTCGCTTGTTTGATCACTTACCCATTATTGTCCGCTACGTTCTGTATTAAGTTTGTATGCGTGATTGGTACTAACATTCTTGAAGGTACCTACTCAGCCTTATGACCTACAGCCTTTTGGGTGCTCAGACCATCAAGTCTTTCAGCTAAGTTTAGTTTAGAACTCAGCGCTTTATCGCTATATTCGCTTGAGCGAGAGTTATGTCGTGCACGCCTGATGTAGTGGTTAGACACTCTTCGTCGTCCACATCTATAGCTACGTCGTGCGTTTTAGCGATAAAACACTACTTGTTGATCTTTCTACAGTTTGTTTAGCTTCGCTTGGATGTACACTTATTTGCTCGCTGACTTTATTTCTGCCTTGTTCAGCCTCCAGACTTCACTATTCTATTAATAGCTTAGTTATTACTTGTTACTGTGCTTACATGCGTGTGTTTGGTACTAACACCTCTGCAGGTACTTACTTGGCCTTCTGCCACTCAACCCTTTGGGCTTTTAGCCACTTTCTCTAAAGAGGAAGTGCGTCCAGACCGTCAGGTCTTTTAGCTATGCCTGGTAGGCGGACCTGGCACTCAGCGCTTTGCTGCTAACTCTGTTCGAGTGTAGTTAAATCGTGAGCGCGGCTTCGCACAGATGAGTTTATTTGATGACTTATCAAGCCGAATTCATTGAAGAAGGTACGTGACGCATTCTCTTGCAGAACCTTCCCACTGTTTCCACGTTCATATCAAGACATGGCGACTGACCAATGGTAACCGATCGAATCAAAGATCAAAGGAGTTTAGCTGATGAATTGGCAAGTCGAACTCACTGAAGAAGGTTCGTGACACATCCTGATGCAGAATCTTTCCAATATGGAAAACAAGATAAGGGTTGACAGAGAGTCCACAAAGAATGATAATCTTCAGATCAAGATCTCACAGAATTCATGTCTACTCATTTAATTCCCAACTCACCCCCAGAGTGAAAACGTAGGGGAAGCATCGCGTTACTCAAACTAACAAAATAATCCAACGCCTCTAATGGCTAAGGATAGAGGAAAATGTTGGCCTTTAAGCCCAACATAAGTTCTTGACAACTCATCATGCTGAGGGGAATAGCATGGCTAGCCCGACTCAAACGGTAGTTGATAAAGGCATATCAAATCCATTGACAGCTGAGGATTTGCTAAAAATCCTAAGGGACCTGTTCCCATTTGAAAATATTGGCCTTTATACCCAACATGAGTCCTTGACAACTCATCATGCTGAGGGGATAGTGTCACGCCCCGCTTCCCAAAATACATAGAAATGGAGTCGCGAGAGAGTCGACGACGTATATACGCGAGGAAAATACCCCACATATATACGCTAAGCCTAAAGTAACCTGAACAAGTTATAAATCTCAACCATAATAATCAACGATCACTGCAATAATACATATAAACGCTACACATGATCTCAAATGAAGTAAGGAATGAAATAGAAGCTAAGTGTGATATACATGAATCAAAGAATAATAGCAGGAATAAGAAAATGCAAGAATACCAAAATAAAAAGGGAGGGAGAATCCAGCTCCTAGCAAAGCGTACCGTCTCATCGAACGCCTGCATAATAGAAACAAAGCGTCCAATATCTGGACGTGCAAATCCAGGGTCGTCAGAAAGTGACCTGGTGAGTGTGTGTGTAAAGAGGAGAACTCGTGCATATAAACAATGTGCATAAAGTAATAACAAGAATAACTGCAGACATAAGGTAACTAAATAATATGATAAACAAACAACTGAATAACAATGATATGAATAAGTATGCAGAAGAGGCAAGTAAAACAACTGTAAACAACAACTGATGTCATGATAACGGGAACAACTAATGTCTAGATGTGTATCCTAACAATATCACTAATATGGTATATAAATCTGGTCATGGTTACAATTATATGTCTATCATAATGATATATATGTACATCAGGTGATTACAGTCAGTCACAATACATTATAACAGTTCATTATCATTTATTATGTCAGCGAACACCAATTGCCACCTGTAATAGGCGCATCCCATACTACGCCTACTACACGTGTCAATCAGGGTCCTATGTTATTGAAATTAGTGGAAGAGACTTTGTCCATGCTTTAGGTGGGTCCCGTACATACCCGGGACCACGGCCTCAGTTTCCTGGCGCTGGACCAGGCCGTACCGCTAGGTACGCAGTAACAGTAATCTCACTGTGAAAACAGTGGAACAGTAACAGTACAGATGGGATGTCAGTCATCCCCCAGGAACCCTGCAGTGGAACCCTCAGTCGGCTGCGCAACCTGTATCCTAGGTCCACCCAAAATACAGACGCTGTCTCCTCCATCAATTTCCCCAATCCCGGTGTAAGTTGTCAATTACTTTATTATTGAATTCAGTAAAAACAATCAATACTCATGTTACCTATAATACTGGGACGATGCGGTGACAGTAACGATAACCGTACAGTAACAGTTAATCAGTAATCGTATACACAGTGAACAATATCAGTAACAGTGAACAGTAACAGTAACCGTGCATACGATGAACAATAGGACTGTACAGGGTGTTACGGTCAAACAATCATTTTCCAGTAACTTTCAGTAACATGAACAATATGGTTATCAGATAGATGTCATGTATAGTCAGTCAAGTTTTCAAGGGGTATCATGATGTCCAGGATCAAGAATATTATGCAATTATTTAAAGAGATACAGAATCGTTCACAAGGCAATTTTATTTTGTATTTAACACATGTAGACATAGACTAGTAACTAACAGGCATAAAACATAATTGAGTTTGAACGATTATTTAAATGTAAAATAATTACGTCACATTGAAATAGACAGGATAAAACAATTACATGAAATAAAACTAAAATATTAAATGAGTACACAAAGAACACTCACCTGCAATGATGCAGTTTCGGAACCGAATCGTCATCTGATCTTCACTGCACGAGCCGGTACTGATTTACGGATCATCCCCTGGATCGGTCCTTGAATCCCCTGTGTATCGGGTTCACAACGAGCACGAATCCGAATTGGATCCGGATCTCGCGAGTAGGTTCGTATCGCTGTAACATGCAGCCCAACACACGCTTGATATAGAAATACACACGTATTCATACACACATACTAACATATTACATAAATATACATATATAGGCATACACTCATGCATGTACACATTAATATATGTATCCCTATAATGTAAGCACAAAAATATAGAATACCCAACCCGGGTATAAATGATTTTGCCAATGTCCTAAATTAGGACCCAATCTTTTCTTTTACAAACTGAAAACATAAAAACCAATATTTAAGGTTTCTTTAAGAAAATAGAAGCTTACAAAATAATAATCAAAGAAACCCCCCCTTAACATATGATAATATAACAATTTAGGAGATTTTGCATTCTGCAGGATATAAACTCCTAAGCACCATTGTTATATTTAAATAGTGTTGGAATTTTAGTCATCAACAAGTATTATTTTATTACATACTTAGCATAGCAAACAAGTTTTTTCATCATATAATAGATAGAACTGGTAAGAAATGAAGATGATCTTAAAAGATCTTCAAATGATAGGAACTTTCTGGCTGATTAAGATGGTAAAAGTTTTGCCTTTCAAATAATGGCTAAGTGAATAAGCAATAAGCAAACACCTGCATGCATTAGATTCAAATTTCAAAAACGAAATATTTACTGTGCAACACATATCATGACCCTAGAATGTCCAGTGACAAATGCGGGTTTGAAGTACTTAGCCTCATTGAAAACAAACAATAAGTCCATCCTGTATCCTCAGTTCACTATCCCATTTTAAAATGTAGCTTCATCGAACAGACTAGCCACTAAAGCATTAATGCAGCCAATATGACTTCACACCGTAAGTTCATAACCATTCCAAGTAGAACTGAAAATATATTAACAAGTTTCAAGCACTCAAATCAGATGCTGAAAGAAATCACCAACATACCTTATTTATGTCATCTTCTTTTTCAATAAAATCCAGATAGTTGTGCCAATCTTCAAGCTCTGGATCATCAGAGACCTGACATGGAAGTATGGCCTTCTAATGGCTGTTTCAAAATTAATGATCTTATACTCAATTTCTTTAGCTTTCTTGAGTAAATCTTCCCTAACTGCAATATATTTCTCCAACTCCTCTGCTTCTGTTAAGCCTGCACTTGCGGGTTTAGGAGGTGGTTCTACACCATCAGAATGAAGCTCGCCCTTGAGACTTGGGGCATCGGTGTTAATAGAAGCAGCCATAAGGGAAGCTTCCTCAGCAGTCCTTATTTCAGATAAAGGTCGATTTGCAGCCAACTCCTTTAAGCAGTTAAATTAGCGATCCAGCTGTTGGACGGGATTCTCCAGTATCCTCGTGTAAATCATCGCAAGATGTGTCCATGCCTGGTGTGTTTCCTTATATCTGATGTACTCATCCCACACACAACATACACAACATACACCTTCATGCATGCACCATTTTTGAAACACACCCACGCACATGGCGGCGGTCGACGGAAGCCGTGGAGGTTGACGGAGAAGGCAGGGCTCCGGTGGTGCCCTCGCGGTTGCCGACGGCTCATCGGAGGAAAGGAGGAAATCCCGGGGCTTTATGTGATGTGAACAAGGAGAAAAAGGCCATGGGGGCTGCTGTTTGCTGTAGTGTGCTCGGGATTGGGGGGGGTTGATGCGCAGGGGTCTTGTGGCCACGGGGATGGAGATAACAACATGCATCAATGCTCAAAACAAATAACCATGTAGCTGCTCCAAAAAATGAGTTTTCCATTCATTGGGCAGCATCATTGCCAGTTAAACGAATGGTTATTCATAATGAGCAATTTCACATGCAGAGAAGACGGTGGGGTGATGGTGAAGGTGGTGGACGCAACAAGATCTCAACGGCAAGGTGGAGGTGGAGGTGATGGGATAGGAAATGATGCGGCATGGTGATGGCCAATGGGAAGATGGGTCGGCCAAGGTGGCATGGGGTGCTGGTCACGGCTGTGAGAGGAGAGGAGGGTGCTCACGGATGTGTTTGGGGAGATGGAGGATTGGCTGTGGATTTGAGAGAGGGAGGAGTAGATTAGGGTTCTGATTCTTTTTTGATTAGGATTAGGATAATATAGAAGTTATATATATAGTTAGGATTTAATGAGGATTGGGTTGTTAGGATTTGGGATTTGGAGTTAGGATTTAGATTAGATTTAGGATTTGGGTTGTTGGGATTAAGATACTGGGATAATGGGTTTCGGGTTGAAGGGTCACGGGTTTGGATCATGGATATTCAGTATAAGTTGAGATAAAAGGGTAATGGGTATAATATTGATGGGTTTGGGTATATGCAAATGGGTAGGATTAGGAATCAAGGAAATAAGAAATGGGTATAGGCTAACGGTCTAAGAACAAAAGGCGTATGAAAAAATCAAGGAGAAAAATAATAGTACAAACACAATAAATATTTAAAAAAATAAATAAAAATAAGAATACAGTATTATTTACTTAGGGATATTACAGATAGCATGGTTAGGCCGACTCAAACGGTAGCTGGTAAAGGCATAATCAAATCCGTTGACAACTGAGGATTTGCTAAAATCCTAAGGGACATGTTCCCATTTGAAAATGTTGGCCTTTAAGCCCAACATGAGTCCTTGACAACTCATCATGCTGAGGGGAATAGCATGGCTAGCCCGACTCAAACGGTAGTTGGTAAAGGCGTATCAAATCCGTTGACAGCTGAGGATTTGCTAAAAATCCTAACGGACATGTTCCCATCTGAAAATGTTGGCCTTTAAGCCCAACATGAGTTCTTGACAACTCCTCATGCTGAGGGGAATAGCATGGCTAGCCTGACTCAAATGGTAGTTGTTAAAGGCATATTAAATCTGTTGACAGCTGAGGGTTTGCTAAAAATCCTAAGGGACCTGTTTCCATTTGATTCCCTCTTCAAAATCACTTACCAATTCCCATCCATGGAATGGTAAGACCACATAGAAGGGTATTCATATCCCTTGTGAAATGACGAGTCTAACCTATCATGTTAACATTAAACCTCGGATAGTAAGACTCTAACCTACTCCTCGATGGATAAAACCAATATCCCTGCGAATTTGGTCTACTTCCCCAGTGAATAAATTCCGCTTGTCATTCTCTTCAATAGAATACAAGTCCACTCAAATTACTGTTATGTTCAAACACATCTAACAGTAAATGAATCCTTGTCAGGTTAACATCACACCTCTGACAAGTTACTTTACAAATCCCCACGAAGTTCTCTGAGATATAATCTTTCATGAGATTTATATTTCTTAGCTCCTCGGCAAGTTTCTAGTAGACTCTCTTCAAAGTCTATTATTTTTCACTCAGTCCCTAATGGGCTCTCTTGGTTGTCACGTTAACAATATACCTTTGACAATTTCTTCCAAATAGCATCCAAAGGAGATATCAATTTCCCCATGGAGTATATGATAAGATTCTATTTCCCCTGAAGGGATTATTTCTTTTACCGTTATGTCCAGCTTGTCACCTCTGAACGGTAGAAATCCTGAGCTTGGTAGTTTCTCAATCGGTTATGTCCATATTACCTCTGAACTGACAGATAACCAAGTCTCATCTTTTAGTCCAGTAGGGACTATTCCTTGACCGTTATGTCCAGTTCGCCACCTCTGAACGATAGGGCTTTGAGTCTAGCAATTCTCAATTGGTATGTCCATATTACCTCTGAACCGACGGATACCTAGATCTCCTTCTTATGGTACTTCAACCGTCATGTCCAATTCGCCACCTCTAAACAGATAAGTCCACAACTTTGTCCTCCTCCCTCTATTAAGGTCAGGAGTTCTAGCTGTCATGTTAATACGACTACCTCTGAACAGCGAATTGTGAGCCTGATGTCTCTTAGTTAGTCATGTCCATATTACCTCTGAACTGACGGGTGCCCAGATCCAATTCACCCTTGCAGTCCCTAGTGGGCTAGCTGCTAAGTTAATGCGACTATATCTGGCAGCGGATTCGGAGTTTAGTGTGTCTTAGTCTATCATGTCCAGCATATCACCTCTGAATAGACGGGTCCCTAAAATCGGATTCACCTTCATTTTGTCATCATGTCTAGATTATCACCTCTGAATGACAAAATTTCGAGCTTCGTGGCTTCTCAATCGGTTACATCCAGTTTATCACCTCTGAACCGACAGATAGCCAAGTCTCCCTTTTGCTTACTGTTATGTCCAGTTCGTCACCTCTGAACAGCAAACACTCCGAGTTTGGTAATTTCTAATCGGTTATGTCCAGTTTGTCACCTCTGAACCGATGAATATCCAATCTCATCTTTCTTTGTCGTTATGTCCAGGTCATCACCTCTAAATGACAAGGCTTCGTATCTGGTGATTCCTAATCATCATGTTCAGGTAATCCGATGATCTTTAATCTGTTACGTTAATATTTACCTCTGAACAGTAAAGATCGTCAAGCTCATTTTTTTTCATCCTCATCTCAATATGATTTGAGTTGAGCCATTTCTCAAATTTGTAACTAATCCTATCAGTTTACCACCTTGGTTAGATTAATTATACCATTATATACAACTTGAAAGTAAAAATTGCAAATTCAGAAAATAAAATAAGTTGGAAATACAATAGAGGAGTCAAATAAATTACTTTTTATTGATTCCAAAAGAGGGATACATAGATACATGAATTACAAGCTACGAAGGTGCTTCGTAAGACTTGATCCGCTCTTCAAGAATGGCCAGCCTATTCTTCCTTTCCTCAGCAACTCTGATGAATGCCTGCGACCTCAACTCGGCCTCATTAAAGCTCACTGTCTGAGATAGACGAGCCTCAATTTCAGCTAAAGTTGCCCTTTGTGCTAGCTCCTGTTGCAGGACTTCATCATTTTGAGTCTTAAGCTGCTCTAACCGAGCGATCTCCTCAAGACGCACCAGTTCAGCCCTGGACAAAAAAAGATTGGCTTTCTTCATCATTTCCTTGGCCTTTTCAATCTTATCCTCAACGTCGAGAATAGCACTATTAGATGCATCTATGGCATCTCCAATTTCTAATTTCCTTATCTCCAAGGATTTTAAATCTGAAGATATTGCCTTAGCTGCTTCCTGTGCCGCAAGATGAGCTTCATTCATCTGAGCAGCAAGGTGTTCAAGCTGTTCATCAACTGAATAGTCCAAATCTGAACTGCTGAGACGGCGCCATTCGTATACATCCCTCTCAAGCCTCTCCACCAGAAGCTCCAATGTGGCAGCTTGGTCATCCCTCCAAAGTCTCGAATGCTGTCAATACTTCGAGAGAGGACCACCTTCAAAGCAGATAACGAAGTAGTCGAGCCCTTCAAGACCAAAGCAACAGATCGCTTCAAGCCCTTATAAAAGCTGGCAACTAGCTCAGCCACAAATTTATTCTCGGCTTCAACTACTCCGGGTGAACGAGTGGCCCCTGAAGGCAAAGCTTCCACCGGTTTCACTAACATAACCGTAGAGGAAATGGCAGGAGCACTGGCTGGAGAAATATGAGGGATCGCCGGTGATCTCGGAGGAGTCCTCATTGAAACCAGTACACTAGCCACAATGGAGGTAGGGCTGGTGACTATTTCAGGAAGAGCTGGCTCAACAACCAGTGTCAGAGACGTAGGGTTGGTAATTACCTTCAGCTCCGTGGTTGTCAGGATAGGTTGCGTTAACGAAATCACTGGCATCTCACCTACCGATATAGTTGGAAGTGAGATTAGTTCCGTAATCCCTATCCCCTCAGCCTCTTCAGTTCCACTAGCCGGTTCAGGCTGATAAGAGGGCAGGTCGTGATACAAAGCATCCAACTCGGCAGCGTCCGTTGTAGTCGAAGTACATGCTTCACCCCTGATCCCCTCAGGAAGATCAACTGGCTCCCTTGAAGTCGATCCACCCAAAGGTGAAACACCTATGACAAGACTTTATTGAGCCAGGCATAACAAATAAAGGAAAAAAATTGTTTACAAAAGATCAAAATATTACCAAGAAGCGATACCGCCTCAACTGCCTCAGCCGTAGTCTCTCCCCGAACTTTCTCAACGGCTGCATCAATCCCCTCAGGCTCCATAGGAAAGTTTTTGGCAGATGCAGGAGGGACGGCCGGCTCACCTTCACTCGCCGAAGCCTCTGTGGTCCATCCCAAAGAGCTTGAAGCCACAGGACTCCCTTTTGAGGTCCCAACACCTGAAGGACCGACTTTAACCGCGTCACCTCTGGAATCTTCTAAGATGACGAAGCAGCTAGCCTCGTCACCTTCTTTATAAGTGAACAGAGGATCATAAGAATCCCCCTATTCTCTTGCAGCCTCAGTTCTCGTTTCTCTTGCAGTCTCAGTTCCTAAATCATAAGATAAACAAATGAGCTATATGAAATATATAAGTACATGTCGCAAGAATAAAACTAATCTTATCCAGGTCGGGAACAGCTTTATCAGTAGTCTACTTCTGAGCCGATAGCCTAATAACTAGCAGAGCGGGAGGAGGAGGTACTGCAGCTGATTAACCCTCTGCAATAATGGTGGGAGTGTAACGACGAGGCTTCTTCACTACCCTCTTCGTACGAGATCCACCCTGCCGCTTTCGTTTGAAGTGGACATCGGGATCTTCTTCCTCCACTTCTTCTACCTCCACATCTTCCATGGGGATTGTGAAAAACACCTAGAGGGGGGGTGAATAGGTGTAATTGCTAATCTAAGAAACTCAATGCAAACTAAGTGCGCTAAATGCGGAAGCTAATGCAAATTATGCACAAACTAATACAATACAACAAGTGTAGCCGAATTCCCCTTGCGAGGCTCTGGACTAACTCCCCTTGATTCCCCTTGAAATGGGTTGAGGCGCTATGTGAAGCTCTTGTTGGATGAGTACAAGTTAGGCACACACACAAGCAATCCAAGCAATATGAAATATGTGCACACACAATCAAGCCAAGCAATCAAGGATAAATTACAATATGAAAGATGCAAGGCAACACACGCAATGTATATAATATGAATGCTATGAAATTATGATGCTTGTATGAAGTAAATGAGAGAGTTAGAGAGACAATGGGAGCAATCGCAAACACCAAGATTTGTTTCGAGGTTCGAGCACCTTGCTCTACATCCCCGCCTACACCACCGTGTAGGATTTCCACTATCTCAACTCCCACCGAGGGAACCTCTACCGAAGAGGATTTCTTACAACTCTAGGAGTACCAAACTCCTCTCTCAACAACAACCTCCTCACAACCGAGGGGTTAGGCCCGTAGCCAATACAACAACCAATCCACACACCTCTACCGAAGAGGCTCACAACCAAACTCCACCTCTACCGAAGAGGCTCACAACCAAAATCACCCGATCAACTCTACCGAAGAGGGATTCACAAATATAAGGGTGTTTACAACAATGAGGTTTACAACAAACAACCTCAAACACTTCTCTTTCTTTTTCTCTTATCTTTTTCCACAAAAACAAGATCCTAATAGTTTAGGATAGAAGATATGGCTCAAGTGTGGAAACTAAGTGTTTTTGGAAACAAGCAACAAAGAAAAACTACTTGGGAAATCTCTTGTATATGATAGAAATAAAAGATCAAATCAAAATCTCAAAACTTAGTTCTCTTTGATTTTCCAAAAACCCAAAACAATAAAGATTAGAAGTTTAAAGCCCAAAAACTATTTTTTAAAACTCTTTTAAACACTTCAGAAAACTGAAATTTTTCCTCTTAAAAATCTTGGCCAAAATCCCCAAAGAGATGGAGTTTATATAGGCCAAACAGAAAACTAGCTGTTAGAGCTGAGCTGGCAGCTCTGACAGGCGTCGGTCGACCGGCCCGGTCGACCGCCAACGGTCAGAAAAGTGACCGTTGGGCACTAGCGGTCGACCGGCCCGGTCGACCGAAACATCCTGAGAGTTGAACTCTCAACTCGGTCGACCGGTCCGGTCGACCGACTACAATGTGTAGCCAGCGTGCACGTCTGTGCACATCAGTCGACCGACCCGGTCGACCGGCCACTTGGTGCGGTCGACCGGTCCAGTCGACCGAACTGGCCTGGCAGGCACAGTGCAGATCTGCACAGATACGGGATTTGAAAATAGGTCTTTTCACTCAATAAAAATCCCATAAATTCACAGTAAATCTAAAAAATAGTTTTAATCACAATAAAAACTATTTTTCTAAAAATATGTTTTTCTAAAACTTGTTTTATCATTTTATGTTAAAACATAAACATGTGATAAAAATTTCAAGACAATATATCAACATATCAATTCATTTTAGAGTCTTACAAATTTTATCAAAAACAAAACCTGTATTTTGTCAAACTTGATTTTTCCAAAACATGAATAGGGATATCAAAATAAGTTTGTTTACCAAGTTAAAGCATGTGTGTATAAATAGAAAACATCTACTATACATATACCATATGTAAACTTGTTTTGAACAACTATTCATAAAAACCAAATATCAAATCATAAAACGTGTGTGTTTTGTGTTCACTTGAGCATATCAACTAAACTAAGCTTTACAAATGGATCTAAAACTCTATCTAAATTAGGATACCTAAGTCTTCTTGACGATCTTCATCTTCAAGTAGACTTGCTCCAAAACTCCGTGATTCTCCAAGTGCAAAGATATGATCTTTAAGCTTTGGCACCGGAATCAACATGGAAAGCTTCTAAACTCCTTGTTGAAGCTAATCACCAACTAATATCCTGTTAATGATCTGAAACTTAGAAGCACAAGAATATTAGTAAACATAACTACATGAGTGTTGATCATCATCAAAACTAGAGTGGAAGGCCATTGGGCCAACAATCTCCCCCTTTTGATGATGACAAAACTCATGGAGTTATATATGCATGGATTAAAGATAAGCTTCAAGGAAGCTCCCCTTAACTCATGCATAGGGATAAACAATAAATATATGCAATGAATATTAAACATGAAACATGCATATGCATAAACAATAATGGTTCTAGATATCAAATGGAATATTCAAAACAAAATAAGCTCTAGATACCAATTACAAAGCAAACTCTATAAATCAATTAAACTTAATATTCTTGAGATTAAAACATAATATATGCATAAACATAAGCTTGCATATAAAACTTCATAAATACTTCTCCCCCTTTTTGTCAATCATCAACAAAGGGGTAAACAATCAAAACCATAGATAAAATGAGGGGTAAAAATCTTTCTCCCCCTTTTTGTCTAAAACAAAAAACAAAGTCAATAAGGGGTGACTACAAACATGATATCAATTAAAAATATGTCAATGAAGCATCTTGATATCAATAAACAAGGATCAATATATGTTATATGCTATATACATTCATGAAGAGGAAGACGCTAAGTTAGCTTCCCTACACATATGCATTACATGAAGAAGGGATGACAAGCCCTAACTCACATAACACATATTATGTAATGCATAAGAGGAGATGTGAAGCTCCCCCTACACACGTATATCATATAAAGAAGAGTTGTCAAGCTCCTCAATTTATAATATACTCAACATGAATCTATATGTAAGAGAGATGTTAAGCTCTCCTTGCATATAGGAAATACAAATAAAAACTTTGAATATTTTTTTTAAACAAAATTTTGAAAATACCAATTGTAATTAAACATAACAAATTACCAATTGTAAAACAACATAACAAATTTTGAATGTCTAAACACAAATTTTGATACCAATTGTAAGAATATATTTCATTTTGAAAATACATAAACAAATTTGATGTTGATATCATATGTTTAAAATAACAACTTTTAATCATAAAGAGTGGGAGTACAAATACCAATTGAAATACAAAATCAAATTTTCTCCCCCTTTATGAAATACAAACTAAAGACATGCATAGTCTTGATAACAATTTAAAAGTAATCAATTTAAACAAAATTGAAACTCAAGCACTAGCATAAATACAAACATATATATGTATGAAAGATAGATACCAATAGAAATTGATATACTTAGAATTTAAAGCATACATACATACATAATAAACATATGAGTATACAAAAGGTCAAAATGATACCAATTGAAAGAGTTCAATGATACCAATTGACATAACAATAAGTTCAAGTGTATACATCATATTATCTACCACCCAATCATAATTCAAGTTTTAAAGATTTTCAATTTAGGGCATACATGAACATGATCTCCCATCCTACCGCCCTTGGAAGGTAGGGGTTTTCAAAGATAGATTTGAAAATGTAGTTTTGTTTGAAAATCACTACCAAAATGAAGAACACCGCAACTAGTTAAATGAAAAACTTGTTAACTAGCACGAAATCCTTCAAGTAAGGAATAAAACAAAAATGAAATTCACATGATAATCATCACTCTAACCAATAAAGCATACCTCATGAGAAACAAAACATGAGCAATAGATATGAGTGTACAAATAATATGTGAAGATCATAATCATGAAAATATTTCATTAAGCTCAATTATTCCTTAAAAACACGAAATCATCAAAACTATCTAATCTTCACGGCATATGTATGTCTAATACAAACTAAAGTATACATACATATCCAAGATACAAACGAGTCCACAAGGATATATGCATGAAGGCACGTGGCTCAAAAAGGATACTCATGTATAGTCAATAGTTTGAATAAGATGGACATATACATGAAGTTAAACATAAATACATGAAACATGAAAAACTAAATTTTCATCACAACAAATTTCATTTCAAGGTATATGTATGAATTGTCAAACATGAAGTATACATACATATCCCTAAACACAATTGAGTCCATATATAGATTTGCATGAAAGGCAAATGACTCAAAGGGTATACATGTATATCTTAAAGTTTGACAATAATACACATATACATGAAGTGAAAACTCATAAAACAAATCTAAAAATGGAATACAAGTTTGAAATGTATGAATCATCAAAACTAGACTATACTAGCACATCTAATGGGTTCAAATAAGCAATCAAGCTCAACATATATAGATTTATTTGTAGCCCACTCTATGTACAAGTATATAACTAGTCTTAATGAAAACAAACATCTAAACATATATTCAAAACATGAAGCATCAAAACAAATATAAAAGTCATCATGATAAAACTAAAATATGATTACTATGTAAATTCACATGTATTAGATTCATGATGTACATTATAGCTCAAACAAAAGTGAGAACACTAATTATGGGTTCATATAAGCATGTGTGTCTCAAATACTATATATGTATGTCAAGGATCTAATAAACATGGAATGAACATACTAATCCATAGACATCAAAAACATGCTATAAACAATGAATATTAAAAGCATGTAAACAATAAATGGGAGTAAAGGATTGTTACCAAAACCGAAGAAGCAACTCTCCTTGTCTCCAAAACATGGTGGTCATCTCCACCAAATCTTCCCTTGAAAGTGATGCATCCATTTTGATTTCCATGAAGTCCGGAACGCATCCACTCCAAGGTGCTAACACTCTCACGTCATGTGAGAGCCCACACCTACATCAAAAACTTTAAGGGTGGTGGTCTTTGGTACCCACATCTTGTTGGGTCCATGGGGTTAGTCTCATTTCTAACCCAAACAAATTTCTTTGCTAAATTCTCAACATGTAAACGATCATAGCAAAATTTAGCAAGATGGTCTTTTCGGCCACAATGTGTACATGTGTACACATGAGCATACATATGGTGATGGGTGTGTCCGTGAGGAGCATGTGTATGCCGTGAAGGGTGTGCATGCATAAAGGATGGAACTTGTTTCTTTCGAACCAAGGTTTCCAACCGAGTGTGGTTCAAGGCACATTGGCTCATAGTGGAGCCCAAACAATCAACCTTCTTCTTAAGCAAACAAATATCATTATTAATCTTAGAAGAAGAAGTGTGGCATGCAATAGGTGAAGTGTGTGATACTACCCTAGCATGGCAAACATGTGCATCAATCTTATTTTGCAAAACAATATTTTTCTTTAAACAAACATCTAGATCATTTGAAATAGAAATAATTTTATTTTTCAAATCAACATTCTATTTTAAAACAAAATCAACTTTTGAAGACAAGTTCTCATTTTTCTTCAAAAGAACATGGCAATTATTTTTAGATTTTAAAAAATCATTTTCTTTAAGTGCAAGATCAAGTTGAGATTTTAATGAATCCCTCTCATTAGTAATCTCCTCTTTCTCTTGCAAAACAACATCAAGTCTAGCAATCAAATTTTTATTTTCATCATTAATGCCTAGACTCTTCTTTTTCAACAAGTTATATTTTTCTATTAGTTTTTCACAAACAATAGATAGTTCTTCATTTAAAGCATGGGGATCAACAAAATCATTTGAAGAACTAGCACAATCATTACTATCTAGTTGAGTTTCTGATTGTACCTCAAGGGAGTCATTCCCTTGGACCATGTAGCATTGTTGTGGTTCGGATTCTCCACTAGATTCCTCTTCTTGTTGGATTTGGACTTGAAGCTCCGAGGTGGTGGTGGTTGTCAATTTGTTCCACACTGCAAAGGCGGAATCAAAGTTAGAAACACATAAGAGATAATCTTTAGGAAGAGTGCTTCTAATGGCCTCTAGGGCTTGTGCATTGGCCCCTATATGATTACAATCACCAAGATAACATCTCTTGGTGGCCGCAAGGAAAACATGCAAACCTAGGGTCTTTAGGTACATGGACATCCTATACTTCCAAACATCAATGTTGGAAGGGTCAAAACTAGGTGGGGTCATGAAGTCCATGGTATAAACTAAATATGTGCAAACAATCAAATGCAAATGTAGATTAGCAAGCAAATGGATCACTCCTAGGATGTTAAGCCTAAGTATCAGGAGCACTAGCTCTGATACCAATTGAAAAACACCTAGAGGGGGGGTGAATAGGTGTAATTGCTAATCTAAGAAACTCAATGCAAACTAAGTGCGCTAAATGCGGAAGCTAATGCAAATTATGCACAAACTAATACAATACAACAAGTGTAGCCGAATTCCCCTTGCGAGGCTCTGGACTAACTCCCCTTGATTCCCCTTGAAATGGGTTGAGGCGCTATGTGAAGCTCTTGTTGGATGAGTACAAGTTAGGCACACACACAAGCAATCCAAGCAATATGAAATATGTGCACACACAATCAAGCCAAGCAATCAAGGATAAATTACAATATGAAAGATGCAAGGCAACACACGCAATGTATATAATATGAATGCTATGAAAGTATGATGCTTGTATGAAGTAAATGAGAGAGTTAGAGAGACAATGGGAGCAATAGCAAACACCAAGATTTGTTTCGAGGTTCAAGCACCTTGCTCTACATCCCCGCCTACACCACCGTGTAGGATTTCCACTATCTCAACTCCCACCGAGGGAACCTCTACCGAAGAGGATTTCTTACAACTCTAGGAGTACCAAACTCCTCTCTCAACAACAACCTCCTCACAACCGAGGGGTTAGGCCCGTAGCCAATACAACAACCAATCCACACACCTCTACCGAAGAGGCTCACAACCAAACTCCACCTCTACCGAAGAGGCTCACAACCAAAATCACCCGATCACCTCTACCGAAGAGAGATTCACAAATATAAGGGTGTTTACAACAATGAGGTTTACAACAAACAACCTCAAACACTTCTCTTTCTTTTTCTCTTATCTTTTTCCACAAAAACAAGATCCTAATAGTTTAGGATAGAAGATATGGCTCAAGTGTGGAAACTAAGTGTTTTTGGAAACAAGCAACAAAGAAAAACTACTTGGGAAATCTCTTGTATATGATAGAAATAAAAGATCAAATCAAAATCCCAAAACTTAGTTCTCTTTGATTTTCCAAAAACCCAAAACAATAAAGATTAGAAGTTTAAAGCCCAAAAACTATTTTTTAAAACTCTTTTAAACACTTCGGAAAACTGGAATTTTTCCTCTTAAAAATCTTGGCCAAAATCCCCAAAGAGATGGAGTTTATATAGGCCAAACAGAAAACTAGCCGTTAGAGCTGAACTGGCAGCTCTGACAGGCGTCGGTCGACCGGCCCGGTCGACCGCCAACGGTCAGAAAAGTGACCGTTGGGCACTAGCGGTCGACCGGCCCGGTCGACCGAAACATCCTGAGAGTTGAACTCTCAACTCGGTCGACCGGTCCGGTCGACCGACTACAATGTGTAGCCAGCGTGCACGTCTGTGCACATCGGTCGACCGACCCGGTCGACCGGCCACTTGGTGCGGTCGATCGGTCCGGTCGACCGAACTGGCCTGGCAGGCACAGTGCAGATCTGCACAGATACGGGATTTGAAAATAGGTCTTTTCACTCAATAAAAATCCCATAAATTCACAGTAAATCTAAAAAATAGTTTTAATCACAATAAAAGCTGTTTTTCTAAAAATATGTTTTTCTAAAACTTGTTTTATCATTTTATGTTAAAACATAAACATGTGATAAAAATTTCAAGACAATATATCAACATATCAATTCATTTTAGAGTCTTGCAAATTTTATTAAAAACAAAACCTGTATTTTGTCAAACTTGATTTTTCCAAAACATGAATAGGGATATCAAAATAAGTTTGTTTACCAAGTTAAAGCATGTGTGTATAAATAGAAAACATCTACTATACATATACCATATGTAAACTTGTTTTGAACAACTATTCATAAAAACCAAATATCAAATCATAAAACGTGTGTGTTTTGTGTTCACTTGAGCATATCAACTAAACTAAGCTTTACAAATGGATCTAAAACTCTATCTAAACTAGGATACCTAAGTCTTCTTGACGATCTTCATCTTCAAGTAGACTTGCTCCAAAACTCCGTGATTCTCCAAGTGCAAAGGTATGATCTTTAAGCTTTGGCACCGGAATCAACATAGAAAGCTTCTAAACTCCTTGTTGAAACTAATCACCAACTAATATCCTGTTAATGATCTGAAACTTAGAAGCACAAGAATATTAGTAAACATAACTACATGAGTGTTGATCATCATCAAAACTAGAGTGGAAGGCCATTGGGCCAACAGGTTGTGCCTACCCCACCAGGAGCACCTGGTGGAGCCTCAGCACCTGTGTCTCCTTTAAAGTGGGAACTTTCAGCGTCTGAAGCCTCACTATCAGCAGTAGTGACAAATTCCCCGAGGCCTGGCACACGGACCCTTCTACCCTCGCCTGTCTCGGTGACTTTTCGCTTCAGCCACTGAGAGATCAACTTCACACCAAAAGAGTTAATAGAAAACCCGGTTGACGTGGAGTTCAAAGTTCTATACCATTGACAGAACCCTAAAGTTGTCAGCAGTTTAGAGTCCTCAGCGGCATGCATAGCCGCGCCTCAGTACAACCAGCGATGAAGAACTGCCAGGCACGAGCACCATCAATGAGCTCCCCATGAAGGCCAGGCTGGTGTTCGGGTTACCTACATATAGTTGGTCATACCCAAACTGACGAGCAAACCGATTCGGGACATAAGGCTCCAAATAGCAGGTATCCCCGCTTCTGTACACCAGATGGGATGGCCGGATGCTAACCAGCCATTCAAAGATCCCCCGGCTCAGCAACGTCTGCCCATCTCCTACATCCTTGAATTCTTCGCCATAGCCTGCATCGCGAATATAGGGGAAGCACCGGAAAAGGCTGTAAACGTCATACCGACGCAACAGCTTACGAACCGCGACTACATAAGTCAATGACCATGACGGAGAAGCGCCACCCGGACACCTTCTGAAGGCTTCTCACCGGCTTGGATAATGGAAGGGCAGTGAAGGGCGAACCATGCCATCAAATAGGTGTATGGCAAACTGATCCTAGGGTTTAGTCTATCACGAGGCAAGATAGTACCTTTTCCCCTTTTTGTTGATGGTGGTCTACAGAAAGCCTCTGTTAATGCACGAAGGCCCCGCTGAATACAACACACCATCGCCGGGAGAAATCCAAGGGAACAACCGTGGACTAGACGAACGGCTGGTAATAAGACAGTCGGAAGAATGACGCCACGCATCTCTTCAGCCAAACAGATAAAAACCCGACCAAAAGTGCCTTCCGGGACATCGGTCGACGAGCCTGGTGATGGAAACTCCAGAGAATGTCACATTTCTCATAGGGTCCATCATCTTCTTCCAAAATCATATCCCCTGGGAGTGTTCTTGCATCCTCCAGAAAATGTCCTCGTCTGCAACCTCGCAGTGAGCCGCTTCAGGAGCATCTTCCAGGTTGGGGAACAAATAATTCCCCCAGCTCTTCGAACTGCATGAAGCTCCCTTATGGCTCCCATGCATACTCGAGCAGATGTAAAGATGGCACATCAATTCCCGATAAGTCTCAAACAAAGTGGGCTCCTACTTCTCCAGAAGTGCCAGTTTCACCTCGCATGGGAAATATTCTTCATAAGGGAGAGATCCTAAAGGCAGAGCAAAGACTTCCCACATCTCGTGCAAAGCCATGCTCAATTCACCTACAGGGGTGAAGAAGGTCCCTGTAGCTGGACAATATAACACGAAGATGGCGTAGAAGTTCGCTACGCTCATCTGGATGCCGTAACAGGTTGCCCTGACAGCTTCGTAGAGCCCCAGCCGCTCCAGATCCTCTTCAAAATGGGCCAAGATATATAAGGTCAAGTCCCTCCACCAGGCCGTAAAAGGATGAATCCACCCAGGAGTCCTGAAATCAGTGGCTGGATAATTGCCAAGAGCTTTAAAGAACTGGTTTTCAAAAGTTTGAGCCACGGCGGGATTTTCCTCCACTAGGATGTCTGGGAGAATATTCCCAGGATGGAGACCCAATATGCAGCGGGGAGCACCCGCCCTTGTATAACCGGGAGACGGAGATATCAATTTCCCTGCGTGAATGGAGTCAGTAGTCCGAGTAACTTGCCACTTCATCTTTCGAACCTTCGTCACGCATTGGAAGAAAGACAGCGGAAAATGACGCTTGCTAGATGAGAGATAATGCTTCTCGTTATCCAGATTGAAAATCCATTGCCCTTCTCCAGCCAGCAACTGATGATCGGTGTCGGACGCTGCGTCCCCAAACATGAAACCGGGCTTCCGATAGATTTTTCGAACACAATCCTCGAGGGGAGCAGTAGTTAAGATGCTCCTCATAGTACGCTGATCTCCGGCGTAGATTAGGGCATCCCGGCTAGGAGCGCTCCGCTCACTGAATAATGACGCCTGCCCCTGGAATTATAGGCTAACATTGTCGTCCAGTCCCCTGGCTGTTCCAAAAAGACTGTTCAAAGAACCCGGAGTATAGTGTACTGCAAAAATAAGAAGAAGCTATATCAGTTCATTAGCCAAGAAAAAAGACAGGTATAGCAACAAGAAAATCGCCAAGGCGTAGCTTCGCTCTCCGGGCAAAGCTAGCCAAGCATTAGCTTCGCCTGAGACTCAGCTCCACATCCTGCACAAAGACAGAGTGCAAAAGATCTCTAAGTGTTAGCTTCGCTCTGGAAGTTTAGCTTCGCGTTCTATCACTGAACAGAATGCGGAAAGTCCCAAGGGCTAACTTCATCAGAAAGGCACTTGTGCCTAAAACTGTTCAAAAGACTTTAAAGTCCTTTTCCCAGCTGCGCTTTTAGGGCTAGCTTCACATCCTGTCATTTCACAGAACGTGAACTGCCCTAAGGGTTAGCTTCGCGTAGAAGCTGAGGGAAGAAACTCTTGGTTTCTAAATTTTCAGTTGAGAAATTAAGGGAATTAAACCCTCTAAAAATTCGATAAAGAAAATTAAGGGAGTAAAACTCCCTGAGATCACTGGATCACGATAAATCACTCCGGGTTCATCATGAAATAGCCAGAAATTGGCTTCGAAAAGAGATGAAAATCTCTGAATAAAAGGAAAAATCCCTACCCGCAATGGGGCGTTCGATGACCGGAGGAGGAGAAGGCCCCTCCGTCACAGAGGTCGCTGCCTCTTTGCCTGCTCGTCTTTTGGGAGCCATGGAAGAACTGAAAAGTTCTGAAAATCTCAACGAAGGAGAAAGAGACTTGTTTCTCTGAAAATTTAAAGAGAAGTAATTCTCTCTCTTGTAGCCCAATCGGGCTTTTATAGACATAAAATTTCTTAATTTCGACTCCTCAAAAGGAGCGCAGGCGGCCGTTTCAAATCAATTTGAAACGGCGCCTTCCCGAGAAGCCCTACTTCAACCTTGCCAAGGGCTAACTCCACTGTGAGTTCAGCGTTGACCTCGCGCGACACTTGAGTAACTTTGCTGAAAGACGAGTCTCAGCTCCACTAAGAGCTCATCTCTAACTTCACGGAAATTTAGTGCTAGCTTCGCCAAAAACTTGTTCCTGACTTAGTTGGAAATCTGTCTTCAGTTTCGCTGGAAGCTTAGCTCCGCTAAGAACTTTTATTTCCTCCTAAGGAAAAGACTTACCTAAGCTAGTCCATTCCAGGTGTTCTCGAATCGAAAAGGAGGGGAACAAAGTAGATAAGTAGAAAATAAACATTTTTATTGATTCAAAAGGGAAGATACATTGATACTACATCAAGATTGTCTTTCATACAACAGAATCATTGCTCCAAAGGCAAACAAACTATCCTATCTACTTCCAAGGTGATGAACCATCTCAACTGGACACGAAAAGTCTTCCACCTGCACAAGGTCGTAATCCTTCGCTTAATGGCAGATTTTGCCATCAAGAAGCTGGATCTTCTTTGATGAAAATTGGCAAGAGATTGGGAGCTGGATCTTCTTTGATCAAAATTGGCAAAGGACTGGTTGCCACCAGAAATCTGGTCTTCCTTAAATAAAATTGGCAAAGGAAGGATCCGAGAACTTACTGGTGACGTCCGCTTTCCCGAAGTGGACCATCTCAGACAAGCGACTACCAGCCCCTTCCCGAATCGAATCATCTCGGATAAGCAACTGCCAACCTCTTTTTGGAACACGTGTCAGCTGCTCCAATATGTTCCTCCTACTTATGATCAAAGGTTCAACTTGAAAATCAAAGGGCAAGTTTTTGATCTCTTTCAGCAAGACGAAAGAATGGGGAACATAGTTCACTACAATGCAAATAGGAACCAAGTTAGCATTAAATCAAAAAAGGGATGGAATGCTAAGTCAAAATTCTTTGGGCGAAGTAATTCAGATCTGACCCAGTTGTGCCTTGAGGATGGATTTCAATTAAGCAGAGGATAGCCTCGCTTGCACAATAATAATAGGCTAGCTTAGCGTATGCCAAGTCTTAAACCTGCCCAAGGCAGTTAGGCTGGAGAAGCCTCAAAAAGGACCAAGTCCTAACCTCGCCTATATGGCTAGGCCAAACTGGCTCAGAGGGACGCAGTCTTGACCCCACCTAGATGGCAAGACTGGCTCAACCTTGAAGAGGCCAAGTCCTAAGCCTTCTCTATATGGCATATTTAACAGGCAGATTTAACAGATCAAGGCAGGAACTCTGCATGGAAAGATATTTCGCCTGATCAAGCGAGAATGATAACTTCGCCGAGAAGCTGGAAAATAGGGCTGAAACCCTTTTCTAAACTTTTCTGAAAGTCAGCCAAATGCAGAGGCCAAGGGAAGTCAATCCCTAAAATAGTTGATATAGCTAAGAAAATGAAGGGAGATAAACTCCCTAAAGTCACCAGTTTATTGGTAAAGACTCTGGATGACCAGGACTCACCAGCTCTTGGCCGGATAATGACCAGAGTGGGCATTCCCACTACTTCAGAGACCTCAGTCTCCTTTCCTGGGCAATAAGGAGATGTCATGAACAAACTTTTTAGAAAGAGAAAAGTATGTTTCTCTGAGAAGGACTACAAGTGTCCTATTTATAGGTCTCATGGCCTGACCACGCCGCTGCTACTTCAAGCCTAGGAGCGCGGGTGAAGTTAAAGCATTTAAATGCTTAGCCTCGAGAAAGAGAATACTTTCCCTTCGTGAATACACACGAAGTAAATTGTCGAAAAAGGGAATAATCTCCCTCGTTAATGCAAGAGAGGTTATTCTAACCTCGAAAAAGGGAGCAATCCTTCTCGTAACTCGCAAAAAGCAGTTAGCCTCGGGAAAGGAACGTCGTTCCAACCCGATTTGAAGCGAAGCCACTCTAGGAGACCCAAGCGCGAAGCTACCCATAAGCACGAGGCTACCCAGAAGTGCGAAGCTATATGGAGGCGGGTTGTTACAATTCCTCGGCGAATCTATTCCAACCCGAAAGCAGGGTTAAAGGCGAGAACGAATTCACTACCAAGGCGACGTTCACATTCACGTCCCATCAATTAAAACAGTTCAAAATATTTTAGAATCTGAACCATTCCACTGCAGATTTACGAAAACTTTGAAGGGGGTCTTGTTGACACTCGAAAAAGACAGAGCTCCCCATTCATCTTCAGCCGGTCTGAACAACATCTAACTTATTGACATCTACAAAAGATAAGTCAAAGACAAGCTGATGACCAGAGGCAAGGCAGCAACATGGACATTACTAATCCAGTAAAGCAGATAGTAGGTCAAAGTTGCCTTTGAAGAAGACCTGAGCAGGCCTAGAGACACTAAGTTAGTCTCACATGAGCCCAAGAGATGAGCAATCTTGCTTAGCTTCGCAAGAATTCCATCATAGCTCTGCCATAAGCTAACTTATAGCTTCACCCTGGAGTTTTCTATAACTCCGCAGAAAGCTAGCTAACAACTTCGCTAGACGCTCTGTAGAGCCACGTGAAAAAAATAACCTAACTTATAGCTTCACTGAGAGTTTACTTCTAGCTTCGTCAGAAGCTTCCCTTAGCTCTGCTATGAGCTTATTGGATTAGTCCCGCTGCGGGTCTTTTTATGGTCACTTTTGACCATTCAAATCTCCAGATGAGATCATGTTGATTGAAATCAAATTTGACAGTTGCTTGCCATGATCTTTTGACTCTCCCAATCAGGTGAGAAGATCAGGGGAGATCTCTTGATTAACTAGAGAGGATCAAGGGAGTATCCCTCATTTAGCGGAGCGAATCAATAGATTAGCGCTCATGCTATTCCTAGCTTCGCAGAAGCTGCTTCTAGCCTCGCAACAAGGCTACTTTCCAGATACAAAACAGATTGACTCAATCTGTTTCCAGATTTTCAGAGCGATTATACCCCTGTTCTCTCTATAAATAGCCTACCAGGAGCATACGAAGGCAAAAGGGAGAGGAGACGGGCAAGGATAGAGAGGAGATTGGCTCGAGAAGCAGCAAGAGGGCTCTACCGATCCTCTATTCTCTGATTCCCCGAACCAAGCGAGAAGGGAGTCCTATTAGGAGGCAGTTCGATCATCTGACCGATCGCATCGTCAAAGGGATAAAGTGATCGCGCGCTGATCAGATACCTACCGGCACATTTTCCCAGAAATCTCAGAGGAGATCTACCTATAATTTTCTTTTTAATTACTTGTAATTTAGCTCCTCGATCTCTTTTGTAAGTTTTTCCCTTTGCAAAATCAATGAAAAACAGGGTTTGCGTGCCGAGACTGGAACTCAGAGATTTCGTAGCACCTGATATTTTTAAAGATATTATCTTGAGACCACCACCATTTTCGATTCCTAGGTGTCTTTATTATTTGTTTATGTTTTCTTATTTATCATTGTTTTTATATCTATTATGATCACTGACCCTTTTGCAGGTATTTTTGTACTTATTTATACTGAAATTATTACGTATATTGTGCTTATTTTCTGTACTGAGGCTTAGTGTATATATGTTAGGGTATTTCAACCCTGCGTATATACGTCGTCGTAAGGGTTTGCGTATCTAGGCTGGAGCTCAGAGATTTCGTAACACCAGATATTTTTCGAGATATTATCTTAAAACTGCCACCATTTTTTATTACTAGGTATCTTTATTATTTATTTTTGTTTCATTATTTGTCCTTATTTTCATATCTATTATGATCACTGACTCTTTTGCAGGTATTATTGTACTTATTTATGCTGGAATTATTGTGTATATTGTCTTTATTCTCTGTACTGAGGCTTAGTGTATATACGCGAGGGTATTTCAGCCCTGCGTATATACATCATCGTAGCGTTCCCGTACCTGAGGGAATGGGGCATTACACATTAATATTTATATAATTGAAACTTAGCTTTATAAATGGCACATTATACAAAATTTTAATCAAATTTAGTCATACAACACATTATTAATTTTTTAATTCATTTTAAATTTTACATTATCTTTTTGAAGAATAATTTTACATGAGAAATTACTAGTATTTTTCATCTCTATGTATTTTTCATCTCTATAATATTATTTTTTTCTTTATCCAGTATGATTTCAGATAAGGCAAGATGTGTATTAGAAAAATCTATTTTTAAAAAAAAACCATTTGTTTTTTATTTATACCAAGTCAATGTATTTGGCTTTAGACTATGTCACAAACATGTATTTGAATGTATAAAACATAAATATAAATATTTGAGTGTCAAGAAAGTTGAATTTAAGTGAACCATATAGGTATAAGTAATAGGTACATTGGGTAGAAAATAATTGTTTTTGGGCACAAAAATATTCGTTTACCAATTTTAGGTACAGAGTAATTTCCCTGTACCCACTCTTCGAGACCGTCGCGATTGATGTGACGCCGAAGTGGGAAAAAGAAAACAAAATAGGAATGGTGGTAGTCGGTGATGGCACATAAGAATAAATACATAATATTTTACATCTTGTTAAAATTTAAATTAATTTTATAAACGAGTTTTGTGAAATAGTAAACACATACAAACATATATAATAGTATAAATTTTTAGACATTTCATATTCTCTCGCTGTAAAATTTTCTCATAATTTTTAGACATTTCACATTTCATATTCTCTTGCTATAAATCTTTAGTAAGATTCTTGGAATATAAAAATCATATTACTAAATAATACTTCTCCACAGTCGAGGCCCGCCTCAAATTTCCCCCATTCCCAGTGTGATGATCCACAAAATACATTTTCTTTTCTCTTTTTTGCTTCGAGACATTCGTCAACTGTGATGATGACCCACAACACGAAAGATCATCACGGTCCTTCGCGCGGAGGACCCAACCCTCGCCCCTGAATGATATCCAGGATGCTTTGCGTAATGACTGGACCCATGTAGAAAACAAATTGCGACCGACTTCAGCTGATTGCAACCCCTTTATAGAGTAGATACTGCACGTGCTATGAACATGTATAGTCAGCCGGTCACAACCCCACTATCCTATTTTCAAAACCGACCGAAAAGAAATTTTCTCTCGTGACACTTTCACAACCCCCAGCAAATCTCTAGCCCTTTGCCTGTCATCGCCTGCCTGCCTGTACTTAGATTGATTTCCACCACCTCGTGCAATGTTAGTGCTAATAGAAGAAGAAGACAGAAGAGAGAGAGAGAGAGAGAGAGAGGAGAGACTAGATAGTGACATGGAAGAAGTTCGAAGGATTGAACTTTACAAAACCAAGGGGGAAAAAACTTACCGTCTCTCTCGATCGCTGTCTCAACCCACCGGTGCCCTGACCAAACCGCCGCCTCCTCCTCTGTCGATACGCCGCCTCTTTTCTGTAAGTTCTCTACCGCCGCTCTCTCTCCTCTCTCGCGCATTCCGCTGACACACACCAACCCCGCCTCGCTCGCTCTCTCTCTAAAATTTAATTCCAAAAACTTTATCTGACTTTTTTCTCTCCCACACAGGTTTATGCTTAAAAGTTAAAGACGCATCACAGAGAGAAGGATTCGCGCATCTGGTACTCTTCTCAACGATTTTTCTGGGATTTTCAGTTCAAATTACATTTTTAGTTCGTTTAGCTGGTTGATTGTTTCAAATTTTGGAGCAAATTGTGAAATGCTCGATTAAATTACTTCATCCAAAACTTTAACCTTATTCCTCTGTGACCCAATTATCACAGAGAGCAGGAACGAACACAATCTGATTGTGTTTTTTTCCGAACCAAGACAGCTGCCATGTTCAACAACGACAAGAGGCAGGCGGAGCGAATGGGGAAGTCCGGCACTCCCAGAGCCCAATACCTTCAGGTTTTCCCTTCTCTTTGAAAGAATTTCTTGAATTCTGTTGATTGTTTCAATTGTTCGATAGGCTCAATTGCTATGCTTTTCTTTTCTTTGAAGGATATTGTGGCCACGTTTCAGAAAACAACCAATGAAGGTTCTTGCAATTCATCTTTGTCGATTTCTTTTTTCAGTCAATGAATATATTTTCTCGTAAAATTCATGCCAAATTCTGCCTTAACATTTTCATTAGCGATTGAGTAAATCCATTCAATCGTCCTCATCTGTCTACTATACTTGTAGACTGGAAGTTGCAACTAGAAAATAGTTGCTTAGGTTTCATTATTTGTGGTTCGTTCCATACAATTGAATAATGGTTTTAGCTTGTATAACTTAAATTTATGGCATTATAGTGGTCAAAATCTGATCATGTCCAAGATGACGATACGTGTCCCCCACACCCCCACCTTCCAACTCTTCGAAGTACATCAGAGTTTTTCTCTGAAGTCATGTTGTACCCAACCTCTTCAAAAGCTTCTCCGCTCCGAGGCTCCCTCTATTCCGAAAACTTCCAAGCAGAGCAGCTCCAGCAATTGATCACCCTTGATCCCTGTTGACAGTTACGCAACCTTAGTATCCTCCATGTTCACAATGTGTAACGCCACTCAGCGAGGATAGTTATGGATAATGTCAGATTTTCCTGCATGCAATCCCAGCAAATCAACACCACTGATCGCGGTTGCTATAATGTGTAAATTGTGCAAATACGAAGATCTCGCCAGTACCCATCTGCCTCCATGTCAACAACCCAGCCAAGTATAAATAGACATGTTCCTCCAATGAAGAGGGGGCAGAATCCTAATTCTGATACTGGGTTCTAATTTTGATTCCAATCTACACTATCTTCTAGATTTCTATAATCCCTGTAACTTGAGAATTATAGTGAAGTTCCTCCTCCTCCCGTGATTTTTTTCCGATTAAGGATTTTCACGTAAAATCATGTGTCCCTCTTTTCTGTGTTGTGCTTTATTTACATGCACTATCCTTCTTCATTTCTCGCTTGTGGTGAGGATCGACTATCCAATCACTTGTGGCGAAAAATCACCATCATAAATCAGTGCTTTCATTGAGAGTTGAGTTCGCACTCAAGATCTCTCTCCCATTCAACCCATAACCTTTCTTAAAAAGTCTCTTCAAAAGCCTCTTTCACAGCACCGATGGCCTCAAGAAAGCAAATTGTCACCCCCAACGACACCATGTCAAAGGGCAAGGCCATCAGCACTATTAGGGGCATGGTTCCCCGCCAATCATCAATCAATCACATACTACCGAAGACACTGGTTCCTCCTTGCCTCCGGGGGCAGTCGCCAATGTCCAAGCTCCTCCGCTGCAGTACGAAAATCAGTTGCTTCAGATGCTCACGACATGAAGGAGCAGATGAAGTAGCAACAATCCAGTCAGATCGTGATCAGGATGAGGTGGCTCTCAATTGCGAGAATACCATCCATGAACAGGAGACGATGAGGAAGTTCAACGAACAACTCCAGGCCCAAATCGCTGCCCTCTAGAATGCCCAAATCTCTGCCCTCTAGAGTACCCAAACACTGACGCACTCGGAAAGAGAGCTTGGAGTCGGAGAATCTCTCGACGTCAAGATCCTCTACTAGTTGATCCAAAGACGGATCAAGGAAGCTAAGTTGCAACTCAATAGCCGATCAACACATTTCGCTGCCGAAGTCTCTGATTCCCCCCTCTCCAAAGAAGTCCTGAAATGTGGGTTCCTGAGGAAGTTCTCGAATCAACTACTATTCTGGAGCAAGCAACCCGGTACACCACATTAGGCAGTTCCGGGGCAAAATGTCGCAACTATCCGCTTATGTACCTCACCTTCTCTTCCAGTCTGAAAGGTGTGGCCTCATATTGGTTTTACTCTCTGCCTCCACATTTTCTCCACAACTTTGAGGAGGCGTCCGAAGCGTTCCTCACCCAGTACGCATCTCGTCGGGAGGCCAAGAAGAACATCCATCACCTCCTTTCTGTCAAGATGAGGTAGGGCAACAACCTCAAATCCTACATCAGCTACTTTCAAAGCCAACTGGCTAAGGTCCCCGGCTGCGGTGAGAACGTCTCTGCACTCGCATTCATCAATGGGCTGCAAGTATCATACCTACTGTATAAACATCTCTTGAAGCATAATGTTACTCGGATGAACGAGGTTTTAGCCCGAGCTCAACCCTACATCTAGTTGGAGGAGATAATGAAGACTTCCAACAACCACTCCGCGAAGCGTGGCGATGACGGAGGAAAGTGAAAGTCTCCGCACGAAATCTCCGCCAATACCCAAGATCGAAACCGGGGGCAACCTGCCTGCAAGAGACAAGTGCTTCGGATCCTCTCACTAAGTCCGCTTCGAGTCTACAAGCCGATAGAGCATTTCACTCTGCTCAGGCTATTCATCAATAAAGTCTTCAACACCCTGAAGGATCAACCTTGGGTCAAGCATCTGAGACCCATCAAGTACGTTCCTCATTTTCTGGAGCAGAAGAGTACTGCTTCTATCACGATGGTAAGGGACACAAGATCATCCATTGTCGGAGCCTCTGAAGGTATCAGAAAGAGCTCATCCATCAGGCTTCCTTAAGTAATATATCCTCACGCCCGAAGCATCCTCCGTATCCGTACAATCGAGCGCTCCAGCTCCTACCTAACCACACCACACAATTACCCAATACAAAGCAATCAAGTGATCTGATCCTACCTCCCTTAACATTGCAGTACCCCTGTCTATGATCTCTCATGTGCTTTGAATTTTATGTGTTTCATTTCATTATCAAATAAAATTATATTTTGCTTCTAATCATTTCAGCCTACTCTGCTGCTGGGATTCCCCCAATCAGAGTCCTACCAAGATTCACCGCTTCGCTGATGGGTCTCACCCCCACCCAGAGACGACTGTGAACCCAGCTCCACTGTTGGGATTCCCCCACTTGGAGTTTAATGCTTGCACGTTCTGTTGTGGGTTCCAGCCCCGCTCGGGATGACAACACAAGCAACTGCCTGCGGCCCCCCCTTTCGGCTATCCTATGGGAGTCGAAACCCTCCGTTGTGGGTCATACCTCCGCTCGAAGTCCCTACTGTGCTGCAGGAATTCTCCCCTCTTAAAGCTCATGTTTGATGTTCCGTTGATGAGTCACACCCCCACTCAAAACATAAACACTAGCTTACGAGCTCCTCTTATCTGAACCCACAGGCAGATGATCCCCTAGTAGTTTTTCTCTGCCATGTCTAAGTCGGATCATCATTCTGCTATGAGTTCTACCCCTGCTCGGAGTAGATGCATCCAATATGTCGATGGATCGCACCCCTACTTCAGATCCTTACCAAGTCACGGCTCCACTGATGGGTTAAATACCCACTCGAAAGCAACTGTGAACCCAACTTCGCTGCTGGGATTCCCCTGCTCGGAGGCCCAACTTCGTTGCTGGGATTCTCCTCGGAGGTACGGATCATCACTCTTATAGGTCTTACCCCCGCTCAGGGTAGGCGCATCCAATTTGTCGATGGGTCGCACCCGCGCTTTAGAGCCCTTTTTAAACTTGCAGGTAAACATTTCGGAGAGCCTATAACTGCACGAAACATATGGTATATGCATGAGGATTTTCTTATTTGGATTATCCCCTAGACGTACTAGTTTTGTGTAATTAGAGGCTGAAGAAATCAAGCATTCCAGAAAGGATCAATCATCCAGGTATTATCCAAACACAACCTTTTGCATGAATTGCTCATCTCGGTATAACACAGATTATATATATTTAGCTTATAACTGCGCGAGACATATGATATATATATATATATATGAGAATTTTTTTGTTTGGATTACCCCATCGACGTACTAGTTTCGTGTGATTAGAAGATGAGTATATATCATTTTGTTAGCCTAATTTGTTTATTTTTTATGAATTATGTATGTTCAGTGTATAACTGAATGAATCATATGGTATATACATGAGAATTTTCTTGTTTAGATTATCCCTTCTACGTACTATTTTTCTGTGATTTAAAGTTAAGTATACATAGTTTTCTGTCAAATTCGTATAAGCCTTTCATTACTTTTATTATGCTGAATCTAACATTTAATATAAGATATTTCATTACATACTTGTGTGTGCATCTGCTTTCCTCCCCTGAAGTCTACGCCTCCCGTTGATAAGCTTCCCCTACTCGGAGACGGTAACGCAAACTCCAGCCTACAGGCCCTCTCCGTTATTGGTTTCACCCTCGCTCGGAGTCCCTACTTTGCCACAGGGATTTTCCCCTCAGTCTTAAGATCACAACTCCATTGATGGGATTTTCCCCCACTCAGAAGCAACTATGAATCCAACTCCATTGCTGCAATTTCTCTTACTCAGAGGCCAAAAGTTTACAGGTACCACTGATGGGACTACCCCCATTTGGAAAGATCACAGGCTTACCAAATTACTCCCATGATAGACCAATAATACCGGTAATAGAGATCAACACTCTGAAGAGGCGTGATCATTTTGATTCCAAAAAAGTCAATGGTAAAGCAAACCGGGCAAGATCCATACATTCGTTTTCATTCCAAAGAAATATGTGTTTTATTTCAAAATATCCTTCCATTCCGAATATATTCCTTTAAATACATACTTGATTACATCTAACAAGAGTAATACAAAGTTTCATTACACTTTCGTATTTATATTTTTGAAAAGAAATACAGATGATCCTGATCATATCCCTCCATCCTGCTGCTACGTCTAGCCGCACCTTCGAACTCTAAAGATACATCCTCCTGGGAATATCCATCGAAAGGCATGGCATCATTGCTCACACCACTGTCCAAAGACCCCAGAAGAAGCTCTGGGAGGTTCTTTTCGCAAAAATAAAGGTTCCTCCAGTGAAAGATCTTCTCTCCGTCTAAAACACGTCTCCAAGAAAGCCAAACTGAAATCGCCATCATTCGCGCATCTCAGGGAGAATGACAAGGATCCCCAAGAAGTCCTCCGAAGCCACTACAATGCCCCAGGCTCTAGACAGATTCCGGCAAGAATATAAGACAACAATGTCCAACCAGAATGAAACCTCCAAGACACACAAGACATTAATGATATCACATTGCGTCCTTGTGATCTAAAGAAGAGGTCTGACTTTGGAAAAGAGTGATTCATCGGTGGAACCCCGACAAAAACACCCCATTATCTCTTTTTATTGCCTGCCGCACAGAAGGAATCCCCAGGCACGAGGCATCGGCGTTCGAGTGGATTGAAACTTGTAAGACATGATTGAACGGTTGTGGAATTGCACTAGCAATCCAGAGCTGCTCAGGACAAGTATCACTTCCGATCGGAACCTGACACCCACCTGTCACCCTCGACGGCGGCACCCTGTCACGACAACTAATATGTCGTAACAGGTTTATCGCGATGACGAATGTGGCGCACGAATCAGACTCTCGCATGGCAATGGGCCGACCATCATTTCCTCCACCTTCATCCTCTCTCTTTTCGTCCTCCATCTGATGAAAAAAGAAAACATGGCCACCAAATAAAGCAGAGAAGAGGAACTTTGAAGTAAGGTTTCTTTAGAGAAGATAACAGAAGTGATTTTCATCCAAGGTTCTACTGTATTTATAGATGGAAGAGAAGTCGAGCCGCCTCTAATTCAAATCTCCAATCCCTGAAAAGCCAATCCATGTCTCAAGATTTTCAGGCAACCGAATCAGCAGAAGATCAACCGTCGCCACCAAAATACGAAACCCTACCTCTCAGTCATTATGATTTCTGGATTCAAAAAGACACACAACCCGACCCAGAGAGATCTAGCCGACCGATGTGACAGCTGGCATCCAATTGTACAACATGTAATTAAATCTTGAAGATCCCCATTTATGATCCAGATCCTCGTCTGCCCACGAACGTCAAGATGAACTTAAGGCATTAATATGTCTCTTATCAGCTCCGCTCTTCTGACTTCCCGGTTGCATGCTCTAACAATCGAAAGAGCAGGGCATCTGTAATGGTCAAAATCTGACCCTGTGTAAGATGACAATACGTGTCCCTCACCTTCCAACTCTCTGAGGTATATCAGAGCTTTCCTCCAAAATCCTTGCTATACCTAATCTCCTCAAAATCTTCTACGCTCCGAGGCTTCCTTCGTTCTGAAGACTTCAGCTCCGAACAGAGCAGCTCCAGCAACCGATCACCTTTGATCCCCGCTTACAGTTACGCCGACTTATTATCCTCCATGTTCATAACGTGTAACGCCACTCAGCGCGGGCAGTTATGGACAATGGCGGATTTTCCTGTAAGCAATCTCAACAAATCAGCACCACTGATCGTAGTCGTTACAGTGTGCAAATCGTGCAATTACGAAGATCTCGCCTGTACCCATCCGCCTCCGTGCCAACAGCCCAGCCAAGTATAAATAGACATGTTCCTCCAACGAAGAGGGGGCGAAATCCCAATTCCGATTCTGGATTCTGATTCTGATTCATATCTACACTCATCTACTAAATTCCTATAATCCTTGTAACTTGAGAATTATTGTGAAGTTCCTCGTCCTTCCCGTGGTCTTTCCGATTAAAGTTTTCACGTAAAATCCTGTGTGTCTCTCTTTTTTGTGGTGTGCTTCATTTATGTGCACTACACCACTTCATTTCTCGCTTGTGGTGAGGATCGACCGTCCAATCACTTGGTGGAAAATCATCACCACATGCATAAATGTAATTTCTATATGGAACATTTATCATATCTTCCCTTCTAGGAAAAAAATGGAGGGTTGTTTTTTGGTTGCGCATATGGTTTCAAATATTAGCCGATTTTGATATACATCAATAATATCATATCTCGGGTTTTGAGGTACTCATTACAGTATTAACTTTATAATAACGGGAGATATCGAGATCAATATTGCTGTTGATATGGCTGAAATTGCTCATATTGATGACCAGTAGTGATGATAATTGATACTCAAAACCATTGGCGATACTGATGCTTGTAACAATACCAATATTTGAAATCATGGTTGCACGAGTGTAAACTACATGACTAATAATGTTGGTTTTGTTACTCACCTACAGTTATAAGTGTTTGAAGGATTCATGGGAAGTATCTCTCTTGTTCATAGTTTTGTGATGTGGCGCATGAGAGAAGTTTTTTGGAATGTTTGGACTTAAACAAGTCCTAATGTTGTTAGAAAAAGTGCTGAAATTTGGGTCAGTTTCTAGGAGTCATAATTTTCAAATTGTAATTTAGAACCGTTGTTATATCCTATCATTAGAAATGGTAAGACGAGTTTTACAGCTCTAAGCATTTATGCTAGTCAAAGTTTTGAACTTTTCACAATTTGAGTTTGTTTAGAAGGTGTTCGTGATCAGGAAACTTCTTTTCCATATTTGGCAACTTTTCTAGCACTTTGTTTAATTTTTTATTAGATTTTGAGTTGTAGGAATTTTGTTTGAGTTTGATCATTATAGGATTGTTTTAATTGAGTTGACTAAAATGTTTTAGGACCTATTTTTGAGAGAGGTTATATAAAGATGCGTATCCATAATTCGTAGCCCAACTTTTATCAATAAAAATTTCAAAGTTTTTATCTTGTGGACTTCAAGATTTCACTTTGTAGATTCAGGATTTTGTTGGTGGGTTCCAGTTATTTTGTGATTAAATATTTCAGTAACGATCATTTTTATTCCTCTTGTCACGTTTTAGGACCGTGAGAGGATGAAAGAATTGTCTGTGACACGATTGAGATACTAGGAAAGTTGAAAATTTTCTTTGGGTTGGTCACATATTGGAGTTCGATTTTGAAATCGGAAAATCAGGGTACAATGTTTGTGAGCAGATTATATCGCCAGACGCATGGTAACAAATGTTATACATGCTGTTGGGATTGAGACAATCTTTACGGTCATTAATTGCGCTGGTGATATCGACATTTTTGATTCAGGCCTTTGGGATTGAAAGGGGGATTAATTTGGAGACTTGGAGCAGAGAGAAGAGGAGAGTTCTTGGGGACGTGTCGATATCGTTTACCGATATTGATGCTAAAAACCATTAGCCTTTAGTGATACAGAGATTTTAAGCCATGTAATCGATACATGTTCATAGTCATGTTTGTGATTGATAGATGTACATGTAGACAAATTACGTAACTTTTTAATTCTCATAGTCATATTCATAATTTGATACATGTGTGTGTGTGTATCAGAGTTACCGAATTCGTCAAACCCCTCACCATTTCTATTCCGGATTGTGCGTTCTCAATCGCGGTATGCTTGCAATAAATTGTCAAACCAGAATATAAATGAATTATAAAGTAATGGAAAAAACCTTATATACTAAGGTTGAAGAAAGGAAGGCTACATGTTGTGTGCTTACATGTTATTTAAATAATTATATTGGGATATGTGGTGTGCCTACGTGACACACACGCACACACACACACACACAAAAAGGTTTGGAAATCATTTCGTGTTTCATGTAAACGTATTTTATTCCAACTAAGCGATCAGAGCTACCCCCACCATACCGTGTTCTAGAACTACTCACGTTTTATGGTCCTTTTTTTCTACCGCATACCAAAGCGCCCACGTAGTTAAGTAATATTGATATAGATATATCGAGCTTATTCGAATTAAAGTTGAGTGAGTTGGCCTAATTTGAGTTCAGCTTGTTTATAAATAGCTCAATTTCGGACTTGAGTTCGGCTCATTTTTTATGAGTTAGAACGAGCCAAAATTGAGCTAAATATCGAGGCAAACCCGAATTGTTCACGAGCTGTTCGTTCATTTGACACCCCCTAGTTGAGATTGATGAGGCGATTGAAAGATAGCAAATCAGGCATTGTTCAAATCTAATGACCTCTCGGAAGTCGCGATACTCAAGTCATATTGAGAATAATAGTTGCAAAGAGATATCTATAGATCAATATTTGAAAGCTCAGCTAATACTAGTATATATTAGCTGTATTGGATCGGGAAGAGGGGTCTAAATCTGGATCAGAGTTTACAGTTAGGTCTGTCCAATATCATTATCATACTGAATGCTTGAGTTCTGAAATTTTTTTTCAAGGTGTTCTGAACTTATATTGACTGAAAAAGGTCCAAGATGATTGACTAGAACTTTCTAACACCGGTTTTTTTTCCCGGGGTGGGGGTGGGGTGGGGGGGGGGGGGGGGGGGGGGGGTGGATTGCGGGGGTTAGAGGGGTAAGGGATCTTAGAATGCAAGTTCTTATTCACAAGATCCTCAGTTTTGAGGGGGAAAAATAAATCATGAAGTCGAAAATTTATTTGTGTTTAGTTGTCACTAAACCCAAAAAAAATGTCAAAGGTGTAAGTTTATATGGAAAGAGAACTTTGCCATTCTTCACCTTGGTTACGCACTAATAGTTATCGTCTTAATCTTCTTCATTGTTTCTCTTGGCTCTGTCAATCTGTCTTCTCTCTTAGATTTTCCATTACCTCCATCTCTTCTTCTAATGCCAATACATCATAAGGTATGATCTTCCATTCATTGTCTCTTTCTCCCTCTATTTCTTCCAAAATCATTATTATCAATTGTTCTCATTAAGTTCTCTCTGTTTAGATTGAAATTAGCCTAGAGTTGAATTTGATTGGATAAAGGCTACAACTATCCCCTTTAGGTTTCATCCTTTATGAAATCTGGATATCCTTTATCTTATCGCAATGGATCCTACTTAAATTTAATTGCAGCCAAGTCTATGGATTTGGACGAGAACGGAGTTCCCAACATTATATAAGGTATACGGCATATCAAGATTGAAAGCTGTGAAAGTGGATCCATTTTTTACCCAGCCTTTTATACAGAAGAAAGTTGTTGCTGCTGTTGCGAAAATTATTTTCCGACATTTATAATTTCTCGATGATACGGCATATGACTTGTGATAGGATCAGATTTCTTAGGCTACTTGTATGTTTCACGTCAAAAGGGCCTGGAGGTTTTGATGTCGGCAGTTGGAAGATGAATTGAGTTTCTATTTCAATATCTTATTTATCTTGTTAAATTATTTCCTGCATGTTTTATTCATGCCTTCAGTTTTTTAGTTGCAAAAATATTCTTCTTTCCTGTTTCCTGTCATGACATGTCCTCCTTGTTGAAAGGTGTAGTGTGAATGCCAGAAGTATCTTAGATGACACCGCAAATGTATTGACCCCTCAGCTAGTCCAATTTGAATAATTTTTATACACTTGCTAGCCTCTTGGGTTGATGGTAAGCCCCTCCATTTCTTGCCTAGGAATTGGCACCGAGCTAAAGGGTGGACATCAGGTCGATGTCAAAACTTTCATGGAGCCTTCTGTTCCATACCTGATCCCATTTTGGCGGGGAAAAGCTTTAAATAGTGCATCTGATTAATGATGATTATGATACTTACATTTGCAATTCCTATTAGTACTATCAAGAATATTTTAGTTCTATCAAGAATGTTTTACATAGGTGCACATTAGACAGAAACAGTAAAATTATATATTTCTTATATGTAACATGAATACAGACATATTCGATGTGCAGGGCCCATTTAGTAGTTCACCAACCTTCTGCCATTTTAATGATTTCTTTGTTCCTCTAGTTAATATGATATTCCTCTAGTTACATTTTATTGTACATGTTTGACAACTTGCTTGGCCACCATTGGATAAGTGGAGTAATAGGGCTTTCTGTTTCGTCATTTTGAAGAATCAAAAGAGAAAATTGTTGCTCATTTGGCTAATTTCGCATATGATCCTTACAATTATGCATTGCTACACCAGGTATAATACTAGAAAATATAATTTCCTAGTGGAATTTATAAACCCTTTAATTCCTTTTGACTTCAGATCATTCTGATCTTGAACAGCTTAATGTTTTGGAGCTATTTCTGGACTGCATAACAGAGCCAAATGAAAGACTTGTTGAGTTTGGGGTGGGTGGAATTTGCAACTCTTGTGTAGGTATGTCATTTGATATCCAGACAATACGTTTTTTTTATCTTACTAACCATTAAAACTACAAGTTATTGGAAATGAAAGCTATGATGTTTTACCTATGATTTCAAAACATAAAACAGATGGCTTTTATGAGGAAGAAGAATAGCCCATAAAGAGAAGAAAAAGGTTTCCTCCTTCCTCTCCCTCCGTCCTCTCTGGCTATTGATATTCTCTCCCTGCTCTCGTCCTCCTCCTATTCCTCTCCAATCTCTATTGACTCTCACTTCTCTTTCTCGTTCTTTCGTCCTCTTCTTTGTCTTGCTTCTTCTTCTCCTCTTACTACTACTTTTTGCTGCTTCTCTTTTTTCTTCCTTTGTGGTTTTTCTTTGTATTGTTGTCGTTGTGGTTGGTTGCTTGCCTGTATTCGGATCCCCCCATTGCTCTGAGTTTCCATCCTTCTCTTCTGCGTCTGGCATGCCCGCCAAATATTATATCTGCGAGGATCGATTGTGAGGGCTCGATGTACCACTACTGTGGCCGTTTCAGCCACTGAAAATTAGTCTGCCCAGTTGGCTTTCTGTGTTTTCGCTGCCGGAGGTAGGGACACTGCGCAAGTACTACCCGAACAGGGCAGTGAACGGTGGTGCTCCGATTGGTTGCAAGGCGTTGTCTGCGGTTAGGATTGTGCTACGGTTGGTTTTAAGGGGACGAGTGGTGATCCTTTGTTGACGCGAGGAGATGGGGGCCGAGATTTTAGCCGACGAGAGGATATGGTTCTTCAAATTCCTATATCCAAGGCCATGGTAAAGGGCTTTGTAGAGAGCAGGGGACTTTGAATTCGTTTGGAGGTCGGGGATCTTGCGGAGGAGCAAGGGGGTCATCATCGTACGCAGAGGCGGTCAGGAGGAGTCCGTTGGAGGGCTACGCTGGCAGTTCGGCGGTGATCGTGTCAAGCGATTTAGGGGATCATCGGTTTTAGCTGAGAGCGAGGGAGAGTTAGATTCTGACGTCTCTTTTGAGTACCCTGTTCTTGGAGGAGGGCCAATATGGGGTTTGAGTGGGTCACTGTCATTGCATCATAGGTGTCGCCTCCGCACGAATAGAGGAAGTCCAGTGGTTGGCAGCTTGAGCGTTCTATTGCGCCGATCGCTTTTAACTATGGCTCTGTGGACATCTCGAAGGTCGACACGTCGGGAGGCAGGCATGGAGGCGGTGAGATCACAGCTCATTTGTGCTCACCAGTGATTCTGGGAGGGCGACGCTCTCAAGTGTACGACGACGGGCAGAGAGTGCGACTTCGGATCAGGTTGCTGCATTGACTTGGCGAGCGACATTGTGGACGGTGGGTTTTATGGGGAAGATAATGGGTGCACGTCTCGAGGGAGTGGCGATCAAAAGACGACGATCGAGAAGACGACGAAAGAGACAATTCAAATTCAAATTTGAATTGTGCGGGTCTCATGTCGGGTATGAGTTCTGACCTGCAAGATTCAAATTTGAATCTTGCGGGTTTTGGGTCGGGCGTGAATTTTGACCCGATCAGTTTGGAGGGCCTTAACAGCGAGGCTCCTAGGCCTCAGATGGACCTAGTTCTAGTGGGCTTCTTTTGAGTGTGGGGATCATTGGTCTAAAGGTGCCTGCTATTGGGCTGAATTGTCAGGGTCAGGATCATATCATTAGATCTCAATGTGATATATATGGGCAGGGGCTTCTGAAGAGAAGATAGATGCTATCGGCCCGGGTGGCCTTGGGCTAGTTGATGGGCCTTGTGGAGGTTTAGGGAATTTTGAGGGGGAGACAAGCGGGGTGGACCGGGTTACCGTGGGCCTCGGGGGGAAGATCCTGCGACGTCTTATGTGTGCTCTAAGGAGGAATCCAGCAGGAGAGCCGCGGGTCGAGCCACGAACCTTTCATTGGTGATGAATTCATTTTTAGCATGGTGCAACAGGGACTTTAGGAGTTGTTTAAAGATGAATTCGAAAACTTCAAGGCTATGTTCCCATCTACTAGTCAGGAGAAGGCTAAGAAGAAGAAGGGAAAGCAGTACGGGAAATCCTGTAGGTCTTGTTTTGACAAATTTCAAGGGAAGGGGGAGTTGTTGGCATATTGATGGAGGAGTTTATGTTTGGCATCTGAGGGGGGTGACAGCACTTGACACTTGGCAGGAATGGAGCAGCGTCGTGAGGAGTTTGTTTCAGCGGACCTAGGTGTTTGGCTGGCGGCGACGATGGAGGGATGTCTTAGGTGTAGGAGTTTTTTTATTTGTACCTTTCTACCTTTGATTTTTCTCCTGTCACTTGCGTGTGCATAGTTCTTTGTACTATTGGCGGTGTTTTAAATGTCGGATATCAGAGAAATGTCGGATGTCGTAATCGGATGTCGAATTTCGGATTTCGAAGATATTTCGGGCCATTTAGTAAATTTCGAACGTCATGACGGATAACAAATATATATCTTAGATGTCTTAAATAATGTAATTTAAAAATTCTTATTAAGATAATACATATACAACTTATGCAAATATATAAATAAGTTTAGGATATGTATAATTAACTTAAATATTTTGCATATATTCACTAATCCATTGTTAAAATTTCTTAATTACTCCAACTTTCAAGACAATCAACATAATGGGATTTTCCCAAAATGTCGACCGACATTTCGGGAAAATGTCAACCGACATATCGGATTTTTCCCGAAATGTCGGCCGACATTTTCTAAAATGCCATTTCAAATGCGGGTGGGGATGTCGTGACGGTGAGAGCGTGAAAACGAAATGTTGGCCGACATTTAAAACACTGACTATTGGGGGACAGAAGGTTTTTGTATGCGTTTGAGAGTGTTTTCATTAATTTCTTTTTAATGAAACACGGGGGACCACTTTGGTCCACCGTTTCTGCTTTAAAAAAAAAAAAAAAAGACAGATGGCTTTTCTTCTTTTCTCCTTTCAATGTCATTCTACAAAATGGACTTTGTGTCGGGATACACATAAACGCACATTCTCATCTAAGGATATGTGCTTGATCACGTCCCTTCTTTTTATTGTGCATTTGTGGAATGTCTATGCGGTTCTTACTCGGTTGTCATGTTTTTCATCTATTCATTTCTGTGTGCACGTCTACAAAGTTGTAACTTAGTTTTGATGCATTACAGACCCAGGAAATGCTGCAGTTATTGCTCAATGTGGTGGAACTCCTTTGATCATACAGTGTTTATCTAGCCCTGTCAGGAACACTGTAAGTCAACATCAAGTGTGCATAGTAGTTTTTTCTTGGCTTCCCATGGAAAACCATATAATCATCGAAGAACCACCTCATTCTAGGAATCCTAAATTTTACAGTCTTTATATGATAATTATGATGTCCATGTAATATGAGTGTTGGGTTTCTTTCTTTCTTTCTTTTTCTTTTTCTTTTTCTTTTTTTCCTTTTTTCCCTCTCTTCTGCTGCTTGCTATTCCCAAATGTAAATGGCAGGTGAATTATGCTCTTGGAGCTCTCTACTACCTCTGTAATTCTTGTACGAAGGAAGAAATCTTGAAGCCAGAGGTAGTTGAAGTCATAAGAAAATATGCTGCAGCTGGAACTGTTAACGTGAGCTTCAGCAATCTGGCTAATGCATTTTTGGACATGCATGTAAATCAATGAACTGATGGAAGCCTACAATAAGGTCAATAATCTATACATATAGTCATCTAGTTAGTATTGGATTCAGCAACCATCTTGGTTCTTTTCTCAATTTGGTTTTCTTTTTATTTTGTCTCAGTTATCTGTGCACTATGTGCTTGTTGCTGCCAGGTTTCTTCTATTCTTACCTCGGAGGGTATGATCATGATATTTTTGTGATTCCACTTAATTTGTTCAATTATTTATAATTTACAATATTTATATCCGTCATAGTTCATATACATCTAGTTAACTTGTTATTTTCTTAATTCAAGGTCCACCCCGGTTAAATTGATAACTAACTCATATTTTCTCAAGCACAAAAAATCTGAGATATTCATGTTCTACATGTAAGTTAAACTACGCAAATAGGAAATATCATACTTCATGAATATAACTGTTTGAAGACTCAGCCTCAAACAAAATGTCCTTGCCAAAGCCATAATTCACTATTGAGATGTTGATATGCAGTGATATGCATCACAAGAGCATGTAAATTGGAGACGTGTTTAGTGAAATGCCAACCAATGTAAACAACCCTTGAAAACCTGAGTGCAATGTGATGATGTGCATATCCACATCACGTCAATTAGAGTTGTCATTTATTTAAATGGGCAATGCAAAGTTGTCTATACTTCTGTCAATTCATGAACAAATGCTAAATTTCAGAGAGAGAGAGAGAGATGCATTATGGGATATAGAAAACTTCTTCATCTGATAGTTTTGACTGTGATTGAAATTGCGTTAGGAACCATTCCTTATTAATTGTGTCAACTTATTTGCAAGGTGACACAATGGTACTTATTTGTTGTATATGTGCACACCCATTGACGAAGCCACGAGAATTCTAAATAATCACTTATGCACATCTTACTGCAAATGCAACTCATATTTACTTCTCATCATTCATCGCAGGGGCTGTTTGGATTCAAGGAATTGACTGGAAGTGAGGAAGTGGGAAGTGTCTTTTTTCATTTTCGTTGTTCATACAAACACCGGAAAAGAAAAATGAAAAAAATTCTTTTCCTTTTCTCTTTACACAACCATTTCCTCACTTCTAGAGTGCTACAGTTAATTTTGTGGTCATATAAATCTCATTTGTAATAAGTTATAGTACAAAAAAGTTATTTTTTTTGCTCATGTAAATCTCACTTGCATTCTAATTACAGTCCAATTTTTATTTTTCTTAATTAATTTTTATTTTAATATTATTTTGCGGTCAAATTTGTGGTCAATTTTTTCACTTCCACTTCCACATTACCATCCAAACACTGGAAAAGACATAATATTTTTCAAATCACACTTCCCAAGGACATTCAAATATCGGAAAACTTACTAAACAATTCCCAAGTTTCAAAAGGAAATATTACCACTTCCTCACTTATTTTCACTTTCTCACCTTCACCTTTAACCAAACAGGCCCGCAGTGGAAAAAGGGTTAAAGTGCAAATTTTGGTACAATCTTGCGCCGAGAAGTCACTTGCTAGCGTATTCTGCACGAGGTAGTGTGTTTTGAACTCTGCTTGCAAGTAGAATTCAGAAAGAACAGAACAGGATATTTGCTTCGGGAAAAAGGACTATGGAAATATAGGAAAGAAATGATGACCATCCAATGCTTGTTTAAATCACTGTCAAGGAATGCAAAACTCGGCCACTTGTTTCATTGATTGCCAGAAGATTCTCTTAAAAATGATGGAAGCAAATTTGGCAACGATGTATATTCCTACAGGGCCTTTTGCTGGTAAAAGCACTAATTCTCTTGTGGGGTTTGATTTGTTGTGGAAATGTAATTCATGATTGCACGGAATTTAACTTTATATGATGTGAAAGTTGAAAGTTCTTCACTGCTACTTCAGTGTGGGATTCTATGTTTTTAGGATGTGCTTGTTTTGAGGAAAAGAGAGGAAAAGGTGGAAGTGATTTTTTTTTTTTTTTTTTTCACTTTCAACGTTTGTTTTTAACGGTAAAAGTGCAAGTGCAAGTGGGATTTATATTTTACTTGCACTTTTTCTCAATCTCATTTCTCACTTACACACACTAATTTCTCATTTGCAGGGAGCTGCAGTTATTTTTTTAAATATTTGTTGTTACAATATTAATATTTAATATTGTGATTAATATTTTTTGAAAATAATTTATTTTTAAATATTTTTATAAAATAATTTATTTTTTATTATTATTACATATTTTAAATATTAAAATTTTTACTAGTATTTTAATAATAAAAATAATAATATTGGTATGAGTCTTCAATATTTTAATAATTTAATAATAATATTATTATTTTAATAATTTAATTTCTTATTATTAGTTTTATATGTTAATATTATATTATTTTTTATTATTAGTTTAATATTTTTATTACTATTTAATATTTAATTGACAAATTTATTATATATTTTAATTTTTAATAACAAATTTAATTTAATAATATTGGTATTATTTAAGATAATTAATTTTGTAATCAACTTTTTCAAACTTATTTGCCCAAATTTCAATTTCTCACTGGCACTTTTACATTTCTCATTTTCATTTTCAACTTGCACTTTTTCCTCTCGCTTGCAACAAACCAAATATACCATAAATGAAAAGTGCTTTTTGAGCATCTTTTCTGATTATTTTTGAATCAAAACACAGGATTTGTTTTAGGTTTTTTTTTCCCGCTAGTTAACCATTGCACACTAGGATTCAACTGGCATATTTGTTGTTGAAGGTTTTGGACTGTTTCTGCCAAATACCGGCATAGTCTCTCTTTAGAGAACAGAATAGTAAAAATCATTCCTAAACAAAACATCATAATGTGATCGCATTAGACACTGTGCTAGGAAAATAATAAGTAAAATTAGGACTGGGAATATTATCTGATTATCCGATCTGAACGAGAACTGGCTCTTGAGAATTCATGAGTGGAGCACGGATTGGATTATAGAATTTTTGGGTCGGTAAGGATCAAACAAAACTTAGCCCTGATCTCATCATTGTTTTAACTCCTGTCTATAATGGCGGGGCATCAATTTTAAAGGAACAGTCTATGAATCCGGTTTAATCGAATATTGAGATTGACCCTAATTGACATGTATATTCAGTTATAGTTATTTATACTTAACGTGAATAAATAACAATAATACTGCCAAATTATGATTTCACTTATAATGTTGCTACAATTTTGTTTTTAGTTTAATAATTATTTATTATTTACATACTCCTTTTCTTTTTTTGGAATCACAGATTAATCGAGACCAACCCTATTGTATGATAGATAACTTGTAGACGGGGAAAGAGAAAGCAAGGTTCCATGGTCTAGTGGTCAGGACATTGGACTTTGAATCCAATAGCCCGAGTTCGACTCTCGGTGGGACCTTTAAATCCCCTCTAATTTATTTTGGATCGGTTTAATTTTTGAATGAAAAACTATACAGCGTATGGGGAGTAACTAATGGTTTTTGTCTGTGTCTTCCCTCGTCTTTTATTCCTTTTCCCTTGTCATCGTATAATTATTCTTTGCTTCTTTCACTTTCCACCTTTTTTCGTATTTTGTTTAATCATAAAGAAAGGCCATAGCTTGATGCGTGTTTCCCTGTAATAATGTGGAAATTGGTCCTCATATCCATATAATAATCGTTGAGTTGAGTGTTAGGTGAAAAGACCTCTTAGTGGAAAAGAAGCAACAAATTCCTTCCTTTTAAAAAGCACCATATGTCACCTTGTCACCTTGTTTGGCAAAACGATGTCATAGTCAGCTTGGGACGTGTTTGGCCTTCAAACAAGTTCATGGATTAGCAATCTATTGGCTTGTTGTTCGGTTATTTCACGCGAACACGATAAGTTGTCAGGTTTTTGGATGGTGCGAGCCCCATGCGCGATAAAAACAGATGAAAGGTCACATCAAATTTTGCTGGGCCTCATAATTTTTTTTCAATTTTTTTTTTTTTTTTAACAATCAAACTAAAAGATTGAAATCTACGGCCTGTTTGTTTCGTTGCAAAACGTCACAAGTCGTAAGTCGTAAAATGAGAATAGAAAAAATGAACTGTAGCAGAGAAAATATATTGTGTTTTACGGTGTTCGGTTGATAAAGTGAAGTGTAAATGGAAAAGTATATTGTGTTTTACGGTGTTTGGTTGATAAAGTGAAAGTGTAAATGGTAAAGTATATTGTGTTTTACGGTATTTGGTTGGTAATATAAAAGTGTAAGTGGAAAAGTTGATCACAAAATTAACTGTAGCAGTGATTTAAATATTATAAATACTATTAAATTAAATCTACTATTGCAAATTAAATTGTATTAATAAATTTGTGATAAAAAATTAATAATCTTAACATTTTATTTATAACAATAATATTAATAAAATATTAGTATAAATAATAAAATATTACTAAAATATTAACTAAATAAATAATATAAAATTTTAAGAAAATCTAAAGAACGTTAATAAAATTTTAAGAATACTAATAAAATATAAATATTAAAAATGTTACAACAATAATAAAATATAGTTATAATATTATAATATTAAAAATACTTGAAAATTATTATAATATAAATTTTATTATAATATTATTGTAATATTATAGAAATATAAAATTAATAAATTAAAATATAATTATAATTTAATAATAAATTATCATTATAGTATTATTATACTGAATTATTATTACAATATTAACATAATAAAATATTAATATAATAATAAAATATATTCTGATATTAATAAAGTAATTTTTTATATTAAAAATAAATAATTAAATATATAGTAATTTTATATTAAACTATAATACTGTTATATTAATAAAAATATTAACTTTAAATAAAATAATAAAAAATGAAATAAGTATTAATAAAATAATAAAATATTAAATTAAAATAGTAAAATATTAAATATTAAAACAATAAAAAAGTTAAAGATTAAAAATATAAAATAATTAAATAATTAAATAAGAAATTGAACACTATTAAAATATTAAATATTTAATAATATTTAATTATACATTAAAAAAATAATTAAATATATAGTAAAGTATAATATTGTTATATTAATAAAATATTAACTCTAAATAAAATAATAAAAAATGGAATAAGTATTAATAAAATAATAAAGTATTAAATAAAATATTAATAAAAATATTAAATAAAAATAGTAAATATCAAATATTAAAACAATATTAAAAACAATAAAAATTAAAGATTAAAAATATAAAATAATTAAATAATTAAATAAGAAATTGAACACTATTTGAAATATTAAGTATTTAATAATATTAAATTATATATTGATTATCCAGTAACTGTTTTGAACTGTAAGTGTACTACAAGTGAGAGTTACATGACCACAAAATTAACTGTAGCAACTGCAAGTGGGAAAATATAAGTGTAAAAGTGAAATTTACATGACCACAAATTTAACTGTAGCAACTGCAAGTGTGAAAAGAAGAGTTGCAAAAGTTTTTTGCATTTTGCATTTTGCAAACGAAACTAAACAAGTGTAAAATGTAAAGTTGCAAAAGTTTTTACATTTTGCAAACATTTTGCAAGTTACCAAACATACAAAACTGTCGCTACAGTAGATTTTCTTGGAAGGTTTTCTTCAAATAGACATGCCCTTAATGGGAGGATGATAGGAGAGAAAAAAGTTGTTTGATTGATTAGACAGTGTATTTGGACCTTTTTATTGTGGCAATTAGAGAAATAATTTTTGTTTGTTAAGGTATTATAGCGCAGTGTAGCTTTAATAGTAAAAAATAAAGATATTATTTTGGTTCATTGCAATGGAAAAACAGTGTTTGTTATACAGAAAATTTTAGCAAGTTGACGTGATATTTAATTTTTTTTAATTATTTGTCAACCGTTAGAGTTAGAATTGTGATCAATTTGAATTACAGTAATGCAGCTCAAAAAGCAATAACTAAATTATTATTTTCTACCAGTAAAAAACTAATCAATAAATTTACACTGATATCGCCAACAGAGACACGTGCCGAAATAACATATTGTGACTCGGTGCTGACATATAGTACAAGAATGTGACTGGGTGTTACTTGAAATTTTCTAAATTGAATTACAAATTTTTCACTAAACCTATAAAAACTATAACACGTGCAAAAAGAGTTTTCTCTTGGGATGGTTATCTCAAAACTTAAAACTTCAAAATATTGTTGCATTACTTCTGAAGGGGAAAAGGAAGTATTACATGTTCTTCTAGATAATTAGACGAGTCTCAAATGAAATGTGTTTTGAAAAACTCAACTTGAATTTTATAAATATAGTAAGTTGATTTTAACAAAAAGCTGTTTTATTTGTAGAGGTGTCAAAGTTTTTTTTTGACTAGTTAAGAGGCGCAAGAAGACATTCAATGTCACACGCGCGAGACCTCTAATCGACGACCTGTGAGTGAGCGGAACTCTTACTGACTCAAGATCAATCAGGATGCTACTTGCGGGCACTAGAAGTGTTGATAGTAAGATCTTAATAAAAATTATCATATTTGAGATTCTAGATGATGTCATTGTTGATATTCCTAGAAAAGAGAAGAAAATTCCTAGCAAAAAAAACATATAGGTGAAAAAAAATCAATGTGGGGAGGGGCAGGACATGACATTAGTTCATGATCCCAAAAGGGTTTTCATGATTACTGTAGATATAAAGATAACTATGTTACTTGTTTAGCACCGGCATTAAGTCAATGAAAAGTTAAGTTTGTAGAGATACAGTGTGAAATAAAAATAAATATTTTTTGTTGGAATCCTAGATGATATTGACATATGAATGACTGAGACCAATTTGGAGATAAGTCCATACGTTGGATGAATTTTCATTATATTGATAAAGATTTTTGTGCCCCTATTTGTTATAAAAATACATACCTTACTTGCTAGTTGTAAGAACCTGAGAGGTCAGGGACACAATCTTAGATCACAAATAACCAGTCAAGAAAAAGGCACAAAGTATTTAATGAGGTTCTGTTGGAGGAGAGAGTATAGTAGGGGAGTTGATGTCATGCCAGGTGCTAGTAGGGGAGTTGATGTCATGCCAGGTGCTGTTGAATATTGCTAAGGAGTCTACAACGAAAGGCAAAGGGACAGCGGGCAGGAAATTAGAAGCAGCAGCTGAAGACAGGAGAGTCGGTCGACCGGTCCGGTCGACCGACGTGCACAGCATGCACAGGGAATTGAGCGGTCGACCGGCCCGGTCGACCGAAGTGCTCTGACTGCAGGAACCCAATTCTCGGTTTTTCTGGGTCGACCGGCCGGTCGACCGAATACAGGGACTGTGCTCTCGGGTTTCTTCGGTCGACCGTCCGGTCGACCGGTAGTCGGGTCTGGGCGGAAAACTACTGTTTCGGGAAACTGTGTATTTAAGCCCTAAGTGTAATTTTCTAGGGTTTAGTGCATTGAAAGAGAAAAACTGTGGATACTCTTGCATTCAGAGAGATCTACAGCGATTGTAATCATCTTCCTAAATTGAAAACTCTCTCCATTGATTGCCCCGAGGACGTAGGCATTGAGGCCGAACCTCGTTAGATCTGTTGTTTGGGATTGTGTGTTCTTCGTGTGATTTGGGCTGTTCTTTGTGCTGAAGATTGTCTGATTCTCTGTTGGTTGTTGTTGGTGCGCACAATAAGTGGTATCAGAGCATCCAGGTTATGCTTGGGATTCTGAGGATTCAAAAGGTTCCAGATCTGATCAGGTGGAGATCGTGTGTCGATCTCAGGTCAGAGGTATTGGTGTTCGAGGAGATCGTGTGTCGATCTCAGGAGGACGCAAGGAGGGCTCGTTGAATCTGTGTTTGGAGTAGATCCGGTGAGAAACTCGATCTAAGGTTTCAAGAGGCAGGTAAAAATCCCATTTTTATCTGAGTAGAGATTTATTCCAATTTGGTTATTCTTCGACATAAATAGAGAATCAAAAGAAGATCTCAATGGCAGAAGAAACTGCATCTGTTAAGACAATGAACAATCACCCAAGGATTGAAGTTGTTAAGTTTAATGGGACTAACAATTTCGGTATGTGGAGATGTGAGGTTATGGATGCACTGAATGCATCAAACCTCGAGGACACTCTCCTATTGGAGAGGAAGAAGAACACTACCACTGATGAAGAATGGGCGAAGATGAACAGATCGGCATGTGGCTTGATACGTTCATGCTTGTCACAAGACATAAAATACCTTGTGCAACATGAGACGTCAGCGAAGAAACTGTGGCAAACCCTTGAAAAGAAGTACCTGAAGAAGAGTGTAGAGTCCAGGTTGCAGCTTAAGAGTAAGCTGTATCAGTTCAGGATGCAGAAGGGGAGCACAGTCAATGAGCACATCAACCGATATACGAAGCTTCTTACAGATCTGCTGAATTTGGATGTCAAGCTAGAAGAGGAAGATAAGGCGGTTATCTTTCTGAATTCACTACCTATAGAGGAGTACGAGACATTCACACTGACCTTCATTAATGGAAGGCATAGCTTGGATTATGATGAGGTGTCATCTTCATTGATTAGTTATGAAACAAGGAAGAATGAAAGATATCCCTCTCAGACAAGTTCATCAGCAGAGGCATTGGAAGTAAGAGGTAGAGGTTCATCAAGGAAGGGAAAGGAGATTAGGGGAAGATCAAAGTCCAGGCCGGGCTTCAGGGATCTCAAGAAAAATCAGTGCGCATTCTGCAAAGAGATTGGGCACTGGAAAGTAGACTGTCCAAAATTCAAGGGAAAGAAGAAAGAGTCAAAATCTGAAGCAAATCTCGCAAAAGTGGTAAAAACTGCAAGCAGCAAATCACAGGCAGATGGATCAGATTCGGATTCTTCAGTGTTCTCGTTTTCAGTCACCACTCCTGTCATTGGTTACTCGGGGGAGAACGAGTGGATCTTGGACACAGGTGCAACATATCATGTATGCCCTAATCGAGACTGGTTTACCAGTTTTGAGAAGTTGGAGGGATGTTCGGTCGTCATGGGCGAGATCACCCATGCATCATGGAGGGTGTTGGCACTATTCCAATCAGGATGTTTGATGGGATGGTGAGGGAACTGAAAGAAGTGAGATATGTTCCTCAGCTAAAGAGGAACTTGATCTCTGTAGGAGTTTTGGAATCACTGGGGCTCGGAGTGTCAATTAAGGATGGAGTTCTTAAAATGACAAAGGGCTCGATGGTGGTATTGAAGGCCGATCGCCGTAACAACTTGTATTACTTGAAGGGTAGTACAGTGACAGGACAGGTGGCAGCTTCAACCAGTCAGAAGGAAGATTCAACCCGGCTGTGGCACATGAGGCTGGGACATGCAGGGGAGAAATCAATGCAAACTCTTGTGAAGAAAGGGTTGCTGAAGGGTGCTGAGACCTGCAAGCTGGATCTATGTGAACATTGCATCATCGACAAGAAGACCAAGGTGAAGTTTGGCACAGCTTCGCACTGCACGGAGGGTATTCTTGACTATGTTCACACGGATGTATGGGGACCTACCAAGACTGCATCGATTGGAGGTAACCACTATTTTGTGTCGTTCATTGATGACTACTCTAGGCGCTGTTGGGTGTACACTATGCGACACAAAGGTAAAGTCCTAGAGCTGTTTGTGAAGTGGAAGGCTAATCTGGAAAGAAGCACAGGAAGGAAGGTCAAGGTTCTCCGTTCTGACAATGGAGGGGAGTACAAATCCGATCCGTTCCTACAGCTATGCCTTGATGAGGGCATAGAGAGACACTTCACAGTACCAGAGAATCCGCAACAAAATGGGGTGGCTGAGAGGATGAACCTGACTTTGCTAGAGAAGGTTCGGTGTATGTTATCCAATGCAGGACTGCCAAAGAAGTTTTGGGCTGAAACTTTGGGGGTATGCATGCCATCTTGTGAACAGGTTGCCGTCGTCTGCAATAGGGGGGAAGACTCCTCTTGAAGCTTGGTCAGGAAGAACTGCTCAGGATTATGATTTGCTATGGGTTTTCGGATGTCCAGCCTACTACCACGTCAGAGAAGACAAGTTGGACCCAATGGAAAAGAAAGGGGTGTTCGTTGGCTTCAAGCGAGGAACCAAGGGTTCAAGATTTGGGACCAAAAGGACAACAAATTCATAATCAGCAGGGATGTCACATTCGATGAGGCTTCACTGATGAAGCCTACGGTCTCTAAGCAGGTGGAGACCAGCAAGACCAAGGAGCTATTGCAGCAGGTGGAGAGTGATGCAGATCCACCATCTCTAGAGGATTCAGTATCAGTGAGGATCATTCCTGAGGTGACACAGGGAGGTGATCAAGTTGCAGAAGAAGATGCTGAAGTTGTTGAAGAGGATCAGGAGCAGGTCATGGGTACTGTTCCAGATTCTACTGCAGTTGAAAGACCACGGAGGAATACTAGGAGACCGGGTTGGCTCACCACTGATATGGTCGTCGCGTATGCACTCCCAGTTGTTGAAGAGGCTATTCCATCTACCTTCAGGGAAGCTGAGATCAGTTCGGAAGCAGAGATGTGGAAAGAGGCCATGAATGAAGAGATGCAATCTCTTTATAAGAACAACACATGGGAACTTACCAAGTTGCCCAAGGGGAAGAAGGCCATAGGGTGCAAGTGGGTATTTGCTAAGAAGCAAGGATCTTTTCAAGAAGATACAGTGCGCTACAAGGCAAGGTTGGTGGCTAAAGGCTACGCTCAGAGAGAAGGAATCGACTACAACGAGGTGTTCTCCCCGGTAGTTAAACACTCGTCTATTCGGATTCTATTGGCTTTGGTGGCGCAGAATGAGTTGGAACTGGACCAACTTGATGTGAAGACCGCCTTTCTTCACGGCAATCTTGAGGAGGAGATCTACATGACACAGCCCACAGGTTACAAAGCTGCAGGGAAGGGAGATTTAGTATGTAAGCTGAAGAAATCGCTGTACGGTTTGAAGCAGTCTCCTAGACAGTGGTACAAGCGATTTGACAGCTTTATCAGGAAGAAGAAGTACACACGAAGCCATTTCGATCCATGTGTGTACTACAACAAGTTACCATCAGGTGAATATATCTATCTACTTCTTTATGTAGATGATATGTTGATTGCTTCTAGGTCAAGATCTGCCATTGATTCTCTGAAGAAGATGCTGTCATCAGAGTTTGAGATGAAGGACCTGGGGGAAGCACGGAAAGTATTGGGCATGGAGATCACAAGAGACAGGAAAGCTGGCAGGATAAGTTTGACTCAGAAGGGCTATCTGGAGAAGGTACTGCAGAGGTTTAATATCGGGAAGGATACTAAGTCTGTTAGTACACCAATGGCGCCGCATTTCGAATTGTCAGCGAAGATGTCTCCAAGGAGTGTTCAAGAGCGTGAGCATATGTCTCATGTTCCATATGCCAATGCGGTGGGTAGCTTGATGTATGCAATGGTGTGTACGCAGCCAGATATTTCACAGGCAGTCTCCATGGTGAGTCGATACATGCATGATCCTGGACAGGATCATTGGGAAGCTGTGAAATGGATTCTGAGGTACATCAAGGGAACTATTGATGTAGGCCTAGTGTTCGAGAAGGACGACACCGGAAAGCAAGAGTGCATAGGGTATGTTGATTCAGACTATGCAGGTGATCTTGACAAACGCCGGTCGACGACGGGATATGTCTTCACATTCTCGCAGGCACCGGTGAGTTGGCGCTCCACACTTCAGTCTACCGTCGCGTTGTCGACCACAGAGGCTGAATATATGGCTATGACAGAGGCCATGAAGGAGGCAATCTGGCTTCAGGGATTGCTTGATGACTTGGGCGTGGAACAGGATATATTGAAGATAAACTATGACAGCATGAGTGCCATTTACTTGGCAAGGAACCAAGTCTATCATGCAAGGACGAAGCACATCGATGTCAGGTATCACTTTGTTCGGGAGATTCTGGAAGAAGGTGACATTGACTTGTTGAAGATTCACACTTCGGAAAATCCGGCCGATATGCTTACAAAGGTGGTGTCGGGAGTAAAGTTTGCACACTGCAAAGACTTGCTTCATATCCTTCAGGTGAATTGAGCTTGCTGAAGCTCATTTGGGTGAACTACGGACGGCTTGATCCCTTGGCAAGGGGTACGTAGGCAACCAGGTTGGTGCAGCCGCTATCGAGTCGATGTTCGGCTCAGATTTGGAAATCTTCACCGAGGTGGAGAATTGTTGGAGGAGAGAGTATAGTAGGGGAGTTGATGTCACGCCAGGTGCTGTTGAAGATTGCCAAGGAGTCTACGACGAAAGGCAAAGGGACAGCGGGCAGGAAATTAGAAGCAGCAGCTGAAGACAGGAGAGTCGGTCGACCGGTCCGGTCGACCGACGTTCACAGCATGCACAGGGAATTGAGCGGTCGACCGGCCCGGTCGACCGAAGTGCTCTGACTGCAGGAACCCAATTCTCGGGTTTTCTGGGTCGACGGGCCGGTCGACCGGAATACAGGGACTGTGCTCTCGGGTTTCTTCGGTCGACCGTCCGGTCGACCGGTAGTCGGGTCTGGGCGGAAAACTGCTGTTTCGAGAAACTGTGTATTTAAGCCCTAAGTTTAATTTTCTAGGGTTTAGTGCATTGAAAGAGAAAAACTGTGGATACTCTTGCATTCAGAGAGATCTACAGCGATTGTAATCATCTTCCTAAATTGAAAACTCTCTCCATTGATTGCCCCGAGGACGTAGGCATTGAGGCCGAACCTCGTTAGATCTGTTGTTTGGGATTGTGTGTTATTCGTGTGATTTGGGTTGTTCTTTGTGCTGAAGATTGTCTGATTCTCTGTTGGTTGTTGTCGGTGCGCACAACAGGTTCTACAAGATTAGCTATATCTTCGGGGTAGAAGAGAAATTTATTGATGATTAACACACAAATAAGAAGAGTACAAAATGTTTTCTCAAGAACTCACTCAGATAGATACCCAACAATGAGAACAACTCCTCTATTTATAGTCAAGAGAGAGATAGAGGCAAAAACCAAAATGGGTTTGTCACAACCCGACTGGGCAGTCAACCAGTGCAGGCAGAGAAGACTGACTAGGCAGTCGACTAGCTGGCATCCCCCACTCTCTGTTAAATCTCAGGGAGTGGGGTGGTCAACCGGCGGTCGACGAACTGGCATCCCCCACTCTCTGTTAAATCTCAAAGAGTGGGTGGTCGATTGGGTAGTGCACCGACAATGACATCTCGCTCTCTGTTAAACTTCAGAGAGTGGGTCGGTCAACCGGGCGGTCACATTACCCAATGTGCATATACTTGCATGTTCGTCGCCGGTCCACCGACCTGATGCCCTGATGCCTTCTTGCTTCTTTTGATGCATGCAGCTTCATTCTCCAGTGATATAATATTCATATAATATTGGATCACATGCAGTGATAACAATGTACTTGGACTGTAATGTTAGAATGTATAATACCTCTGTGCATCCGTGCTTAGATTCCTGATTGTACTGTTATGCTTAGCATATGTATGTGAGGGTATTTTCGCCTTGCGTATGTACATTTCGGTAACATTTTCGTACTCGGTGGGGCGGGGCATACACGTCCCCTCAGGCATCTCTCTCCAAACTCTAATATCAATTGCAACAATACCAAATTCACAGCTCAGCCAACTGACTGCACCATTATGGTAGTCTTTCCAATACTTCACCGAAGAGAGACAACAGACTGAAATATCAGTCCAAATGATCTAAAAAAGAACCCAAATGTGAGCTAACAATGACTCAACTAACTAACTAGAATACTAGTCCAAATGTCTTCAAGAAGTCCCAAACAAATTTAAGTCGACCAATGATTCATCTCAGTAACTAACTGGAACACTAGTCCAAATGACCTCAAGAAGAACCTAGTTTAAGTTAAAAATAATTCAACCCATTGATTGGAGCACCAGTCCAAATGTCTTCAAGAAGGTCCAAACAAATATGAGACGAACCTAACAAACATGTCTTCAGCTTAGCAAACTCGATGCACCATTACGGCTGCCTAGTACCTCCTGCCGAAAGGATTAAGCCTCTCATAGTTCATCCTCATGAGCTCTATCAAGCTCAACCAACTTCCTTCTTTGCAAAAAAAAAAACCCAATAGACTAAGTCATATGAACCTCATCAACAACACAGTCTCCATAGAGAACTGTGGTCTTTAACAGGAACTTCTGATCTAGCTCACCAACCTGAGATCCATGTTTATTTATAACCCACTTTCGGAGATTTCTTTTGGTTCCTCTAGCTTCAATAGAATCAACCTCTGTAACATGTTTAATATCCAACGATGCTACATGATCTCCACCCGGAGTCACAACCGATGAGATCCCAAATGATATAGAACCAACTGGACAACGTGGAGTTGCATCACTCTTCACCTGTTGCGATAACAACTTGGTCTTTAATCTTCTCCACCTACTAGGAGACGGTAGGCTTCACCATTAAAGCCTCATCCAACGTGACATGTTTGCTCGAGATAAACTTCTTGCTTTTGGGATCCTATAACTTCTGCCTTTCAAGTCTTCTTTGTATCTCCAAACACCAACTTGTTCACGTTAGAGTCTAACATGTCTTTCTTAACATCGATATATGTCAGACAACCAAATACACTAAGCGAATCATGGTCACGAGCAACACCAACTGGCCAAATCTCTAACGGAGTCTTATCTCTTATCGCAATCATTGGTAGCCTATTCAAGAGATGACTAGCATATACAATTGCCTCACTCCTGATTTGTCTAACGATGCATTAGACAATAAACATCAAACTTTTTCCAGCAAGGTATGGTTCATCTCTCTGGCTACATAAATTTTTGAACTTTGAAGTGAATTTCAATACCATTATTCTAGCCAAATCGTAGAAATTGATTCTTGTACTCTCCAACATAATTAAATCAGAGCATCTTGATCTTCCTACCTGTCTGATTCTCCATCAGCTTCTTTCACTTCACTAACAACTCTGGGACTTCAACTCTTTTTCTCATAGAGTATACCCAATAATGTCTAGAATAATCATCTACAACAGAGACAAAGTATTGATAGACTCCAAACGATGCAGTGATGGTAGGACCCTAAAGATCAATGGAAACACATCAACAAGACCATGCAAATGATGCGTAACGGTACCAAATCTCAACTTCTTCTTGTCCAGAACATAACATTCGCATAATTTTAAATTGCAGGTCGATGCTTGCAGGTCAATGTTTGATCCGATTCCAAGCCAACTTGTTCGAGCCTTCTATACCATAATCTGAAAAAATCGCCTTCCAAATGTTCTGAAGCCATCAAATTTTTAGTAACTGCTACTTATCAAGTAGTACACATTATTGTGGTGAATGCCCTTTAGAACAACTAATAAACTGCTAGACGTCTTAAGAACGCCTCCTCTGAGAGTCCCTTTCAGGCCCTCCAACTCTAAAGCTCCAATTGAGACCAAGTTCTTCTTCATCTGAGGAATGTATCTCAGTTCATTCAGCTCTCTTATTATCCCATCAAACATTTTGATGTGAATAGTATCCTTACCAACCAACCGACATGTATGATCGTCTCTCATGGATGTCAAACCGCCGTCCAGCTCCTCAAAGCTAGAAAATAACTCCCTTCTAGGATAGATGTGGTAGGTAGAACCCATATCCAATATTCACTCAGCCAAGTCTGAATAGGTAATAATAGGGGTGATAGAAAGCGAAAAAACATATGAGTCAGAATAATTACCATTTGTCTTCACGACCCTTGGCCTATGACCGTGACTCCTTCTTCAACTTATTGAGCCTTGGACAATCACTCTTCCAGTGTCCTTTCTCTTTACAGAAAGCACGCTGATTTTTTTCTAATTAGTGATTCCAACCATGAACTTTCAATTTGATCTATGTTGATTTTCTCTTTTTCGGTTTGGATTACTTTCTCTTGTGGCCAATACCTCTGTCGATGTGTCACTAGAAGAAGACTCCTTGTCTTTCCTCCTCAATTCAAGGTTCATAAGAGTAGTGGTCACCTCACTGTAGCTAAGAGATATTCTCCTATTGATAAAGATAAGCACAAAGATCTCATATCCCTAATCGAGAAGAGAACTCAATAATATCAAAGCTTTGTCTTCATCCTCGATCACTACATCCACAATCCTAGTGTAACACCCTAATCCCCGGTGTACGTATCACCGTATCTGTACGCGATACGACGTACAAATTTGATTTGACCTCTGTAGTATTCCGATTGACCTGATTTCAGTTTCAAAAATCATTTCCTAATATTCTAGATTTTTCAGGATTTTCTGGAATTTTTCTGGATTATTTTGGAACATCTCCGTAGTCGGTGTCGACCGATACCGATAATCGGCCTTCCGATTTTTGGTAAATTCTCTCTCTCCCCTCTTTTTCTCTCCCCTGCAGCCAGCGCGGACCGCGGGAGATGGCGCCGGCGTGGGCCGTGGAGGGCGCCGCCGGCTCTTTCTGTGTGTGGGTGTGTGTGTTCTCTGTGTGTGTGTGTTTGCTGGTGTGTGTGTGTGATTGCTGTGTGTGTGTGTGTTGTGTTTGCTGTGTGGGTGTGAGGTGAGTGCGTGCTCTGTGTGTGTGTGTATGTGTTTGCTGGTGTGTGTGTGTTTGCTGTGTGTGTGTGTGACTATGTGAGGTGTGTGTGGGTGTGCGCTGTGTGTGTGGGTTCGCACCCGAACCCACTATAACCTTATCGGGTTGGAACAAACCCATTAACCCCTATTGGGTCATGGTAAAACCCAATAACCCGAGAACCCATATCCGTTTCATTTAAGTTATGGGTTCGGGTTATCGGATCCAAATCCGGCCCGTTAACCCGTATCCAAACCCATTACATGTAATTTTACAGAAACCCCCTTGTGCATTTCAGTATTTGCATTTCATATTTTATTTACATATTTAACCCTATTTGTTATGATTTAGTATTCGGACGATATCGGGAGAATCCGGACTCCGATTGGGACAATTCTAGATCCGTTGCGATCGTGGGAAAGAGAGCTACCTTCCTATGGCTAGTTGTGAGTGTTTTTATTTTATAAATTACCGTTTATCATGTTTAGTGCAATGAATTGGTAGATCTTGATTATGGATAAATACTGATACCTATTAATAATTAATTGATAATAATTGAACATGCATGGTAATAGGAATAACCTAACACATGGTTAAGTATTTCCTGATTTAGAAGAAAGATAAGGAGGCACTTAGATTACTAATAAATACTGGCAGAGACAACCCGGACACAGTCATCATACCTTCACAGCCACTGACACCCGGGCCACCATGTCACCATATTCGTGTACACCATTATGACATGGCTTGTATCACAGTCACGTTACATGCATACTGATCCACAAATACACTATGACATTTCACTGGTACTAGACATGCATGCTAGATACCGTTACTATAAGACACCGTCGACTACTGTTCGGACATATATTAGTGCTACGCAGGCTTATGGCTACACGGATACTGTAGTTCACTGGACAGGATAGTAGACACCGACTACAGTTATTACCGGTGCTTGTTACACAGATACTATGACACGGCACACCTGTTATTTCGTAGGCACACCGATACGTAGCGGTATTGTTATCCTCGTTACATGGATTCACGGCATATCACTGCACGGGCTACTGCATTCCATATGAGCATGATCATCATACACATATATGTCATGCTTATATATTACAGTTACACATGTCTGTGTTGTTTCTATCTTCTTGTCATATGGATCACCGTGCTTATTACATGTATTATTATTCCATGTTCCCGTATTCATGTTATATGATTGATTCCTGTTACAATGATATGGATATTCCCGATACTGGACATGAGAGCTGTTGATATGCTATATGTGGACTTCCACATCTATTGTTCATGTTTCCCGTTATATTGTTCATGTTATATTGTTCCCGTTTCTCGTTATATTGTTCTATGCTATCAACAGAACTCTGGTCCAGTTATCATGTTACCCGTATCATGTACTGTATCTGTTCTTGTTACATCGTATACTTGACATATCGGATCATAATGATAACGGGTATGGGGGAGACTTGACGGTTGACTAGATCTTATCGGGTGATGTACTGGATCCATATTGTTTTCCCACTGCAGGGGACGGTAGTGCTTCCTACCAATTGCTCCATGAGCTCTTGTTCCTTGCTTCATGCTCCCCTCTTAGCGGAGGGCCCTGGTCTCAGCAGCCAGGGGATTGTTTAAGGCCGTGATCCCGGGTATGCACGGGATACATCCACCCGATAAGAACTCTTCGACCACGGGTTTCCAGTTAACATAATAAAACAATATACACAATAGTGACGTTGGGAACACTTGTTATTTGGTCACTCTCTCGTCTGGATAATGGTACCCGTAGGCCATGTCCGGATGGGTTCGACTGGAGTGCGGGCTCCAGTATGAACTGCCAGTGGTATGGGACACTGGAAGAGAGTAATTAAAATACCAGGTGGTACTGATTGCTACTATTGTATAAATAACATGACTTGCCTGATACATGTTTACTACTTGTTCCTGTTCCTTACCTGATACATGTTTCCTATTGTATAGTTGTACTTCTTATTGTACCTGATCATTTATCCGATATCATGTTACATGTCTATTTGTTACTTTACCCGATACATGTTACACTTTCTGTGGTGGCATACGACGCATGTCCTGCATTGCATGGCATATGACGCATGTTCTGCATTGCATATATTATGTGTTCTGTATCTCAGACATCATTACTGCATATGCACGACACCGTATTAGGGGCATATGGCATATGCACATCTGCATGTCCACTTCTATCACGTCACCACTAGCATATTCCACTAGATAACATTATTTATGATATAAACTGGAGACGACTAGATGATAACCGGCTAGGTAGTGATGGTATTAAAAGATGACATGTTTATGTATTTTCACTGCTTTCATGTTTATATATTCCTACTGATTATTATATGGTATCACTATTACCACGTCATTATATATTAGTATCGTGCTTGTAGTACTATAGTATATATTACTGCCTCCTTCATTTTACCACTCACTAGGTCGCTTTCTGACGACCCTGGGTTTGCGTGCCCAGGTTGGAGATCCGAGTTACCGTAGTATCAGAGAGTGCCTGGAGTCACATAGGAGATTCCTCCTCGGGACTATTCATAGGTATCTTAGTGCTTTATTTCTACTATCTTATTTGTCCTTATTTTTCATATCTGTTATGATCGCTGACCTCTTCTGCAGGTATTCTTGTACTTATTTCATGCTGGAACTCAGGTATATATGGAGATTATTTACTGTACTGAGCCTTAGCGTACGTACATGGGGTTTTCCGCCTTGCGTATATACGTCGCCATAACGTCCCCGTACCTGCGGGATCGGGGCGTTACACCTAGATCCATGAGAAGCTTCGTGTAATTATTGATGTGATCGCTAATGGAGATTTTCCTCTTCAACTGAAAACGATAAAGTATTCTTTTCAAATGCAAGCAGTTTTTGACGCTTTTCGTCAAGTACTTGCTCGCGAGAGTCTCTCAAATCTTTTTCGTGAAAGTCTCATTCATCACATCATACATTAGATCTTGTGTTAAACAAAACTTAAGAATGCCACACACCATCCTGTTCTTCTTCCTCCAAATCTTCTCATTTACTTTCGTTAGTCTATCTTGAAGCTCAAGAGTATCCTCCAAATTCTACGCATTTAGCGCATCAATACCTTGCATCTCCATAATCTGAAATTGTTCGTGCCAACAAACTTCACCAAATTAATTTTTAAGTAATGAATATTCCGTATGTTCTTTACAACGAAAGAACTACTCCCATCAGATGTTTCTTTAGCCATTTTTACTCCAATTCCCACAACAAAGTAAGCAAAGACAACTATCGAATAAATCTACAAGATAAAAATAGGATTTTTTACCTTTAATTGAAACCCTAAGTACAGTTTTCAATTGACCTCTCCACCAAAAGATAGAAGATGAGATCCAATCATAATAAAAACTCGACTTTTATCCCACCAAAGCTTTAGATCTACAAGAATCAAACTTCAAATCAAGCTCCACTTGACCAAACAAACTCAAATGTAACCTAGAGCTCTGATACCACATGTAGTACCTAAAGGGGCCAAGAACACAACTTTAGATCATAAACAACCAACCAAGAAGAAAACAAAAGGCATTTAACGAGATTCGACAGGATTGCCTACATTCTCGGGGCAGAAGAGAGAGATCTATTGATGAGTGACACACAAATAAGAGGAATATAGAGGGTTTTCTCAAGAACTCACTCAGATAAATACCCAACAATGGGTTACAACTCCTCCTTTTATAGCCAAGAGAGATAAAGGCAAAAATCACAATGGGTTCAGTTTCAGCTGCTGCCAGAACCAGACTGTCGGTCGACCGAGCAGTCGACCAGCGCAGGCTCCCCCCCTCTGTTAAATCTCAGAAAGTGAGGTGGTCCATCTACTGGCATCCCCAACTCTCTGTTAAATCTGAGTGGGTCGACGACCGACAATGGCATCTCACTCTCTGTTATCAGAGAGTGGGTCGGTCGACCGGGCAGTCGACTGACAATGCCGAACATGCACATATTTGCACATCGGTCAACCGGGAGGTCTACCGATCTGATGCCCTAATGCCTACTTGCTTCTTCTAATGCTTGCAACTTCAGTCTCTTCTCTCTCTCTCCAATAAGAGTTAAAAAAACTCTTATGTTCTAGATTTTGATCTTTTCTCTACACTGATAACTTATTTACATATAGAAATTGGCCATTTTTTTTAAAACAATAGTAATGTACTTGGGTTAAAGTTCTGATACACATTAATGAAGCATGTGATGAGAAGTGTTAACATGCTCATCCAAATTTTGTGTAAAGTGATCAATGAGTATAATTTCATATATAAAGAGATTCCCGCCATGTAAAAGGCTACGACTCGAACATCTCAATTTGCAGTAGGTGAGGTCTATGGCCTTGTTTGATTGCAAGAGTTGGGAGAGTAGAGAAGTAAGGAAATTTAGATAGAGATTGATATAGGAGTTAAGCACTTGCCGAAAAAATAAAGGGTAGAGTGCATAGTTTTTTTTTTTCAAAAAAAATCCTAACTTTATCCTTGACAAGTCTAGTCATAATTGTACTATAACATCTTTGAACTCTAACTCTTGCTTATTCTTGTTTCAAATAAGAACTGCATGTGTTTCTAAAGGAAAAAAACCTAATGTGTGTTATAAAAATAAGAGAGTTTAGAGAAATAAGAGGAGAAAGCCAAGAGAAATTATTCTCAAACTTGTGTGTTTTTCATTCATCTTTATAGGCTCTATTTATTGGCATACATAAGTATAGGTAACAAGAAAAAAGATAGAGAGTCACCCACTAACTCATGCATTTACAAAAAAGAAGGTAAAAATGTCACTCACTAACTCATATATTCACAACTTACATTACAAAGAAAGTGAAGATGTGTGATGATCATCCACTAATTCATGCATTTATAACACTCCCCTTGGATGTCCACCATTCTTGAATATGCCTCGTTAAAAACCTGCCATAAAATTCAATAGGACAAAACATGGCTAAGAAAAATAAAGTACATATTCATCTGCACCTGGTGAGTGCGTAACACTGCCTCGTTAGAACCTTACTAAGGAAATCCAGTGGGATAAAAACGTGGATGAAAGAAAAGAGTACAATGTGTAGACCTATTAATGACATACTCCCCTGATGAGATAAATATTTTCAGCATGCAACATCTCTGAGGCAGCGCATTTCAATTTATATACCAATTTCTTTAATGTCGATGTCAACAACGCTTTTGTAAATAAATTTGCTAGATTGTCACTTGACCGTATTGGTTGAATATGGATAATATCTCTCTTCTGGAGTTCATGTGCATAGAAAAACTTCGATGATATGTATTTGATTTTTGTCACCTTTGATGTTACATCTTGTAATTTGTGCAATACAAGCAGCATTACTTTAAACAATATTGTTGGAGCATCTTTCATTAAGGACAATCCACATGATTCTCGAGTTTGCTAGATCATAAATCTTAACCATATTTATTCATGGCTTGCTTCATGGATTGCAAGAATTTCAGAGTGATTGGATGAAATGACAATCGTAGTATGTGTAATACCCCGCTTCCGGAATACGTACTTAGTTGCGTATTCAGATTTTCGACCGTATTTTTCAATTGACTTTCTGTATTTGACCGATTTAGTTTCAGATATTATTTTCAATATATTAGATTTCTATGATTTTCTGGATTTTTCCTGAATTAAAATGAAAATCTTCAAAACCGGTGTCGACCAGTGCTGCTGACCGATTCCCGGATTTTTAATTTGCAAACAGCTTAGAATTTCTAGATGGTCCTTTAGACATTTTCTCTTAAAATCACATTTCTTACCTAAATACTTTTTCTGAGAATTTTATGATTTTATGAAAATTCCACCGGAGTCGGTAGCTAACTGATTCCGGGATTTTTAGTTTTAAAACTATAAATTATTTCTCCAAACGAATTTCACCATGAGCCTTAAATATTATTATTGATTTTCGGTAAATTTTACGAGTCGTTCCAAGATACTTGATTTCGGGACGATTTCGGTATTTTCCGAAATGTTTCCGCATCTTCGACTTAAACCCGGGAAATTGTCTTTTCAATATTTTCATTTTCCAAGCCAAAGAAAATATCTTCTCCTTTTTAAATTCTTTTCTTTTTCCTTTTCCTTTATTTCTTTCCTTCCTCCACAAGCCACAAGCTTTTCCTTTTTCCAAAATTCCAATCTTTTCCAAAATTCCAACTTCCACACACTTCCACATTAATGCCCCTCTTTCTCTCTCTCTTCCATGGCCGGCCAAGTGGCCAAAAGAGGGACACCTCATCCTCTCCTATTTGCAAAAACCCCCTCTCTTCTACTTTATTTACACCTCCTTTACAAAATCTAAAACCTATATAAACTTTTCCTTTTCATTTCTATTTCTTTTTACTTCTTTTCCAAAGAATTGCCTTCACCAAATTCTCTTTCATCTCAACCTCAACTACCAACTCCAAAATATCACCAAGGATTGTCATCTCCACTTCAACCACTACTTTGGAATTGGGATCGTAGCTTTCTTTGTCGGCTATATCGTTGAGGATCAAGTTGGTGATTATTGTCGACCGCGATCCTTCCGAACTCGTAAAGTTTCAATTAACCATTCAAGTGAGTATTTTTACTCACCAAGACTTGTAAACTTTTTAGTATACTTGTGTTTACAACTCATGTACACTTGTGCCTTCGAAATCATGCTTTTGGCCTTCAAATTCAACCATCAAATTCTGTTCTGTACCCTGTTTTCAGACGGCGATTAGTCGACTTGACCTAGGGATTAGTCGACTTGAGATCTCTATTTGAAACGTAACCTTTTCTGGAACACAGTTTTAGTCGACTTATCTTGATTATTAGTCGACTAACTTTTCCTGAAAATAAACCCCAACTCTCTGGAAATCACTGTTAGTCGACTTACCTTAACTATTAGTCGACTATAGATCATTGTTAGTCGACTACCCTTTCCACCATAGTCGACTAACTTTTCCTGAATCAGAAACCCAACTCTCTGGAACCCAGTTTTAGTCGACTAGACCATACTGTTAGTCGACTTGAGTCCACTATTAGTCGACTACTCCTTCCACCTAGTCGACTAACTTTGGCTGTCTGTTGTAGTTGATTTCTTTTCTGAATATTGGATCTTATGCTTGGTTCATGTGTTTGTATATAGTACTTAATGACTTGTTACTTGATGTATATCACCACTTATCATGCTATCTCTTGACACCAAGCATGATACACTTGATTCTTATAATTATCACGATAACGGGAATGTAGTATCTGATTTCCAGTTATGATTCTTGTTATGTATTCCAGTTATGATCCTGCTCGTTTTCGTAATCTGATAATTACGCCAATAAGCCATAAAAAGGACAACTTTTATGGGGAATGGAGGAAGTGATGGATGCCGGAATGATACCTTGCTTATAGTGATGGAATAAAATATTGGCGGTACGTGTTAGTGGGACTCAGGGCCCACAGGAGATTCGTGTTAGGGGGACTTAGGGCCCTCAAGCTGGTCCCAGGTGTATGGGAACTACTATAAGAAGCTCTATCAGTTCTCCATCTACTTCCAGTAACAACCCTCGACTTTCTTATATATGGATGTATGTGTGTTGGGATATATACCAAAACACATACCTAGATATATGGGTCAGACGAGTAATAATAATAATAGATACCTGTTATGTTACGATTCCTACAGTGATCCCTGTCATGATTCCTATTATGTACTTCTGTTATTTTTGTCATGTAATCCTGTTATGATTATCGTGTGATTTGGAATTCTGATTCTATACGCTTGGATTTCGGTGGCATGAGATAAAAGTATATAGATGAGGGTTTCCTTGTTTGGATTATTCCTTCGATGTACTAGTCCCATGGGACCGTGACCTAAGCGTATACAATCAATCTTGCTTGTAATCAACTTTACCTGGATTTCTTGTTTTATGGATATTATGTTTTACTTGTTCATACCCGTTATACTTGTGTTCTAACCTTCCTACTCTTGCCTCTTAGCCATTTGGCTGTAGCCTGTTCATTGTTGGGAGGTCCTGACTCCTTGGATTTGTATGTTCAGGTTCCGAAGCTTGGATCGAAGTGGAACCATCCACAGAGGATCAAGCTTTTCTTAGTGAGCAGACAGACTAGTTCCTGTTCTTTTGTGCCAAACTTCTCTCTTTGACTCACGGGGTCTTCATCTAACTCGTGAGCCTTTTGTGTCCTTATTGTATATTGTACTTTGGACTTGGTTGTGATAAAAGACATATGTAATGTGTAATATTTTATCATATCCTGTGATAGCTTTGTATTTGTACTTTTAAGTTGGCATATGAATGAATACCACGCTTTGTTGTACTCTGATCCTTGTTGTACTTAATGCTTAGCGTATATACGTGGGGCACTTTCTGACCCGCGTATATACGTCGCAGTGACGTCCCCGTATCCGTGGGATCGGGGCGTGACAGGATGGTATCAGAGCTAGGCTCTCACTCCTATAGTACAATCAAGCAGCAAATTCTAGTAATTTGCTATTACCACTACAATGTACAAAGTTATCTAGTCCTTCTTGATTCCTTCCCTCATGTCCTAAAATCTTTCCATTTTTCCAGCTCTTTCCAGTCATCTTTCACCAACTAGGTATGGATAGAAGATCGGGTCGTAACAACTCTGGACAAGTATCGAATGGACCCACGGGAGAGAATGTGGATATTCTGAGGGTTATCCAGGCGATGATGGAGAATCAGCAACAACAGACGGAACTCCTTCGGCAAAGAGTTAGCAGCTCCAAAGGAACAGAGGCCGGGAAATATTTCAGACTTCAGACGGCTGCAACCAGCCATATTCACGGGTGAAGAGAAACCCCTGGATGCTGAGCAATGGCTGACAGATACCTCAGACTTGTTGAATGCAGCCCGAGTTCCAAAGGAAAATCAAGTGGAGGTCGCCAAGATTCAATTGAAAGATGTAGCCAGAACTTGGTGGCTAGCTGAGGAGGCAAGATTGGAGAAGCCGGTCACATGGGACCAATTCTCTAAGAGTTTCTATAGCAGATTCTTCCCTGCCACTGCTCAGAAAGACATGGAAGAACAGTTCATCCGACTTCAACAATGGAATCGGTCCGTGGATGAGTATGCCGCGGAATTCTTAAGACTTAGCCGCTTTGCTCCATACATGGTGACTGATGAGGAGAAGCGGGCAAGTAGATTCCAACAGGGCTTACAGATGGATATCCAAGTCTTCTTAATGCCCCAACAGCTGAAGACCTATTCTGAAGTCCTCACCATAGCTCGAGAAGTGGAGCGTGGACTGGAGAAGAAGAAATTGACCTTGATAAGGAACCAGGCCATGAAGAGGCCTTTGTTGGCCCAAAGGCCATTATCCCGGTTATTTTGATGATAGCAAAACATATTTAGTTATGTATTTAATAATCTTGTTTAAAAGGATTTCAGGCTCAAGAAATAGGTTTTTGACGGCTCCGCTAAAAGACTCACACATTTGGAGTTCGCCCAAGATTTGCATTCCCAGCCAAAGCACATAGGAAGCTTCGGGAATATGACGTTGAAGAAAAGATCAAGAACAAGTCAAGACTTTGCTAAAGATTCAAGATTTGTATTTTGATTTTGTTTTTAGATATTTTGTCAAAACTAGATATTAGAAGTAGAGCTATGGGATTATCACACCACACACACCTCTTAGCTAGGTTCATGGCTTCAAAAGATTTTCAAATTCCATTTTCTAACTTAGATCAAAAGAGAACATATTTTAGAAATATGATTTTCAGAAAAACAATAGTTTTGGAAAAACAATTTTTATGGAAAAACAAGTTTCTATCAAAAGGATTTTTATCAAACTATTTTAACATGATAGAAGTATGACACATGCTCATACTCTATGTTTTTACAAGTTCCAAAAATCCTACCCAAGACCCAAAACCAAAAACCAAGATTTTTCTGTTCTGGAAGTTCTGTTTTTCAGAACTCACAGTGACCGGTCGACCGACCCGGTCGACCGATGTGCACAATACTGTGCACGTCTATATCAGTCGACCGACCCGGTCGACCGATGTTCACTTGCTTTCACAGGAGTTTTCGGTCGACCGACCCGGTCGACCGATGAACCCCAACGGTCATATTTTTGACCGTTGGTGGTCGACCGACCCGGTCGACCGGACTCTGTCAAAAGTTCTGACAGATCCAACAGCTATTTTTTCTGACTGTTTTCTCTTTTGGGATTTGGTATCAGCGAATTTGTGAGGCTGTTTTTGACCCCTATAAATAGAGGTCACCTCATTTTGATGAGACAACTATTGCAAAATATTTCATAAGAGTTTTACAAAGATTTTCAAAGCTTTCCTTCATAAAAGATTTTCCAAAGCCTAAATTCCCAACACCCAACTTGTAGCCTATTCCTCTAGCTTCTCTCTAGATTTTGCACACCACAATCCCAAGCTTTACATCTACATATTTGGTTCTAGGATTGTGCAAGTGAGCTTTTGTAAAGTGATCAAGTGTGATCACTCATTTCTTCTTGGAGTGAAGTTGTAGAGGCATCGGCCTCAAGGGAGCTAGTGAGCTTCGGGTGGTGTTGCGGCATCACAAGTGTAAGGGACAAGTGTGTCCTTGTATTGGTGTAATACCCCGTTTCCGGAATACGTACTTAGTTGCGTATTCAGATTTTCGATCGTATTTTTTCGATTTACTTCCTGTAATTATTCTGTATTATGAATTCCTTATATGATTGTTTTGTCTTGGATTTGGATTCGTGGTCTTAGAGTCAGCCCTAGTCTGAACCGAAGGCCCGATCCTAGAGTATTACTCGATTTAGACATTCTGATAATTAGAATTGACCGACTTTAGTTTTAAATATCATTTTCCAATATTATATATTTTCTATGATTTTCTAGATTTTTTCTGGAATTAAAATGAAAGTTTTCAAAACCGGTGTCGGCCAGTTCCGTTGACCGATTCCCGGATTTTTATTTCACAATCAGCTAGGAATTTCTAGAAGGTCCTTTAGGCATTATTCCTTAGAATCATATTTTCTACCTACATTCTTTTTCTGAGGATTTTATGATTTTATGAAAATTCCATCGGAGTCGGTAGGTACTGGTTCCGGGATTTTTAGTTTTAAAACTATAAAGTATTTCTTAAAACGGATTTCACTATGATACTTAGTATTATATTCTTGATTTTTGATAATTAATTCGGGTCGTTCCGAGACACTTGAATTTCGGACGATTCCGGTATTTTCCCGAAAGATTTCCGCATCCGCAACCGAATCCCGGGAATCCGCCACTTTCATTATTTTCATTTTCTCTTCCAAGAAAATATCTCCTCATATGAATTTCTTTTCCTTTTTCCTTTTCCTTTATTTCCTTCCTTCCTCCACAACCACAAGCTTTTCCATTTTCCAAAATTCCAAATTTTCCCAAATTACAACCTCCACTCACTCCCACCTACTTCCTCAATTAATGCATCTCTCTCTCTCTCTCCCCCATGGCCGGCCAAGTGGCCAAGAGAGGGACACTCATCCCCTCCTCCACTTTGCAAAAGCCCCCTCTCATCTACATTAATTACACCTCCTTCACAAATCCAAAATCCTATTTAAACCTTTCCTTTTCATTTCATTTCCTTTTTTTCACTTCCCTTCACTTCTCTTCACCAAAACCCTAACCTCCATCAACTCCTCTTCATCTCCATCACTACAACAACAACCACCAACTCCCTAAAGATCACCAAGGTCATCTTCTTCCTCCTTCATCTCCATGGAAGCCACCACAACTTCATCAACTCCAACAAAGACCTCACCTTCTTCTTCATCCTCAACTTCCATCACTACCACCATCACTCCATCACCTTGTACTTCTTTTAGGTAAGTGTTCTTCTTCACCAAGACTTGATTAATTCCTAGTATACTTAAGTTTACATATCATGTTCACTTGTGTCTTCAAATCATGATTATTTGGTCATCAAACACAAAACCCCCCAAAACCTGTTCTGTTTGCTGTTTCCAGACGATTAGTCGACTAGACCTATAGATTAGTCGACTAGAAACCTTAGTTGAAACGTAACCTTTCTGGAAACACAGTTTTAGTCGACTTAGGTTATTTATTAGTCGACTAGAAACCTCGATTAGTCGACTACTCCCTTGACCCTAGTCGACTAACTTTTTCTGAATCAGAATATCAACTCTCTGGAACCCAGTTTTAGTCGACTATACCAGACTGTTAGTCGACTAACCCCTTTATTAGTCGACTACTATTTCCACCTAGTCGACTAACTTTGGCTGTCTGTTATAGTTGATTTCTTTCTTGAATATGAACCATATCCTTGAGACTTGTCACTTGACAAACATCATCTTACCTTCTCTCCTTCTCTCTCCTCTTCTCTCTACATATTTATATCAGGTTATGGCGCATCCCGAGCTTCCGTGGATTTTGGATCTTTTGGCATATTGGTGGTTTAGGCGAGTAGTCTCGCTCTTCTCTTACCTCTATTTGAGCTTCCCGTTTCATCGGTCGATAAGTATTTCGCTTCTTATTTCCATATTCATGTATTGCACTACAATTGCTTGTACTATGGTAGCTTCATCTTGTGCTTGTACCATGCTTATGATAGGCTTACTTCTTTATCATATACCATGCGTGGCCGACCCTTCGTGGTCGTTATACTTTGGGTTACTTTTATGTTACCTTGCCATACCATTACCTCAGACTAGTCAGTTGCATGCTTTTATTTAACACATGTATATCACCTGACCATCCAGTGGGTTATCACCTGACCACCTGCCATGCTACTATTTGGCAAGACCCTTTAGTTATGCTATGAATTACCCAGACTATTATCAATCTCTTGTCATGTTTGGTTGTTTGTTAAATATCATCACCCTTGTCATGCTATCCCTTGACACCAAGCATGATACACCTGATTCTTATAATTATCACGATAATGGGAATGTAGTACCTGATTACTTGTTATGATTCCAGTTACGTATTACAGTTATGATCCTGCTCATTTCCTTAATCTGATAATTATGTTAATAAACCATAAAAAGGACAACTTGTATGGGGAATGGGAGGAAATGATGGATGCCGGAATGATATCTTGCTTATAGTGATGGATTATAAAATACTGGCGGTAAGTGTTAGTGGGACTTTGGGCCCACAGGAGATTAGTGTTAGGGGGACTTTGGGCCTCCAAACTGGTTCCAGGTGTATGGAAACTACTATAAGAAGCTCTATCAGTTCTCCATCTATTTCCAATAACAACCTTGCTTTACTCCGATATGGATCTATGTGCGTTAGGACGCTAGTTCACATAGCTAGATATCAAAGTAAGACAAGTAATAATAATAATAGATTCCAGTTATTGATCCTTGTTACACTTGCTATGCATGTTATGATTTCCGATATGTATTCCCGTTTGACTGTTATATGATTTGCAACTCTGATTCTATACGCTTGGATTTCTGTGGCATGAGATAATGGTATATAGATGAGGGTTTCCTTGTTTGGATTATTCCTTCGATGTATTAGTCTCATGGGACCGTGACTTAAGCGTATACAATCACTTTTTCTTGTAATCAGCTTTACTCTGGATTTCCTGTTTTATGATGATTATGTCATACCCGTTCATATATACTTCATTTGTGTTCTAACCCTCCTGTCTTCTGTACTTGACACTCGTACTCATCCTGGCTCGCCACCTGGCATCCATATTCCTACTCGCCTGAGGAGTTTCACTGACTCCCCTGGATTCTCATGTCCAGGTCATGGAGCTTGGAGCGTGTAGATTCTCCCCCTTGCGGATCAGAGTAGCGCAGCGGTAGCGTGGATCCCCAGCCGATCATCCAGAGCTCCATCCTTCCAGGCCCCCTTGTGAGTCTCTCGAGTTTTTCTTTTAAACTCGTGAGTGCCTTTCATACTGTTCATACTTGTATATTTCCTTGTATTCTCGCATTTGCGCATATTAGTGATGTGATATTCATGTAATATTGGATCACTTCTGGTGATAACTCTGTAATTGTATATATATGTGTTGGAATGTATAATGCACCATTTGCTTCCGTACTCTGATTCTTGTCTGTACTGATGCTTAGCGTATATACGGGAAGGTACTTCGGACTTACGTATATACGTTGCAGTGACGTCCCCGTATCCGCGGGATCGGGGCGTTACAGGATGGTATCAGAGCCTAGGCTCTAACTTCCTCAGTACGTCCAGAGGGCAAATAATGGTAATGAAATTTGCAACTGGAATACATGAGTCTTGGTTATACATTCCAACTACAAGTGCAGAGTTATCTATTTCTTGACTATCTTTCCTTTAATTCCTAATTCCTCCTATCCTTTCCCTGTTTTGGTTTTATGAAGCCTTATACTATCTTAAGATATGACTAGACTAGAGAGGTAGTGGCTGGTTCTGCATGAAGCTATTATGTGATCTCTTCGGTGAATTCTATGAAGCTTGGTATTCTCCAGATCGATCTTGATCTGGCTATCTTTCACAAGACAGTAGTCGGCATTCTCTACAGATATTCTACATTCTCTACGGATATTCTTTCAGAGTGATTGGTGCCTGGTATTCGGGATTCTTAATTATCGGCCTTCTTTATTATGCTCAGGACTATCAGGGTTTTCTTTATCTTCGGTATTCTGGCTCATTTATTGCTCAGCCACGACATCAGCAGTATTATTCAGCATTATTCGAAGATTTATACAGCCGGAAGTGCGGAGGATGATTAATGTTCAGTCGACTTGAGAGCCCTACCTCTAGTGCTTCATATCTTAATCGGTATAAATTCCACCCTTGTCCCCTTTGTATTCAATTTACCCCTTAACGAAATTGCGAGGACGCAATTTTTGTAAGGTGGGTGGATTGTAATACCCCGTTTCCGGAATACGTACTTAGTTGCGTATTCAGATTTTCAATCGTATTTTTTCGATTTACTTCCTGTAATTATTCTGTATTATGAATTCCTTATATGATTGTTTTGTCTTGGATTTGGATTCGTGGTCTTAGAGTCAGCCCTAGTCTGAACCGAAGGCCCGATCCTAGAGTATTACTCGATTTAGACATTCTGATAATTAGAATTGACCGACTTTAGTTTTAAATATCATTTTCCAATATTATATATTTCTATGATTTTCTAAATTTTTCTGGAATTAAAATGAAAGTTTTCAAAACCGGTGTCGGCCAGTTCCGTTGACCGATTCCTAGATTTTTATTTCACAATCAGCTAGGAATTTCTAGAAGGTCCTTTAGGCATATTCCTTAGAATCATATTTTCTACCTACATTCTTTTTCTGAGGATTTTATGATTTTATGAAAATTCCATCGGAGTCGGTAGGTAACTGGTTCCGGGATTTTTAGTTTTAAAACTATAAAGTATTTCTTAAAACGGATTTCACTATGATACTTAGTATTATATTCTTGATTTTTGATAATTAATTCGGGTCGTTCCGAGACACTTGAATTTCGGACGATTCCGGTATTTCCCGAAAGATTTCCGCATCCGCAACCGAATCCCGGGAATCCGCCACTTTCATTATTTTCATTTTCTCTTCCAAGAAAATATCTCCTCATATGAATTTCTTTTCCTTTTTCCTTTTCCTTTATTTCCTTCCTTCCTCCACAACCACAAGCTTTTCCATTTTCCAAAATTCCAAATTTTCCCAAAATTACAACCTCCACTCACTCCCACCTACTTCCTCAATTAATGCATCTCTCTCTCTCTCTCCCCATGGCCGGCCAAGTGGCCAAGAGAGGGACACTCATCCCCTCCTCCACTTTGCAAAAAGCCCCCTCTCATCTACATTAATTACACCTCCTTCACAAATCCAAAATCCTATTTAAACCTTTCCTTTTCATTTCATTTCCTTTTTTTCACTTCCCTTCACTTCTCTTCACCAAAACCCTAACCTCCATCAACTCCTCTTCATCTCCATCACTACAACAACAACCACCAACTCCCTAAAGATCACCAAGGTCATCTTCTTCCTCCTTCATCTCCATGGAAGCCACCACAACTTCATCAACTCCAACAAAGACCTCACCTTCTTCTTCATCCTCAACTTCCATCACTACCACCATCACTCCATCACCTTGTACTTCTTTTAGGTAAGTGTTCTTCTTCACCAAGACTTGATTAATTCCTAGTATACTTAAGTTTACATATCATGTTCACTTGTGTCTTCAAATCATGATTATTTGGTCATCAAACACAAAACCCCCAAAACCTGTTCTGTTTGCTGTTTCCAGACGATTAGTCGACTAGACCTATAGATTAGTCGACTAGAAACCCTTAGTTGAAACGTAACCTTTCTGGAAACACAGTTTTAGTCGACTTAGGTTATTTATTAGTCGACTAGAAACCTCGATTAGTCGACTACTCCCTTGACCCTAGTCGACTAACTTTTTCTGAATCAGAATATCAACTCTCTGGAACCCAGTTTTAGTCGACTATACCAGACTGTTAGTCGACTAACCCCTTTATTAGTCGACTACTATTTCCACCTAGTCGACTAACTTTGGCTGTCTGTTATAGTTGATTTCTTTCTTGAATATGAACCATATCCTTGAGACTTGTCACTTGACAAACATCATCTTACCTTCTCTCCTTCTCTCTCCTCTTCTCTCTACATATTTATATCAGGTTATGGCGCATCCCGAGCTTCCGTGGATTTTGATCTTTTGGCATATTGGTGGTTTAGGCGAGTAGTCTCGCTCTTCTCTTACCTCTATTTGAGCTTCCCGTTTCATCGGTCGATAAGTATTTCGCTTCTTATTTCCATATTCATGTATTGCACTACAATTGCTTGTACTATGGTAGCTTCATCTTGTGCTTGTACCATGCTTATGATAGGCTTACTTCTTTATCATATACCATGCGTGGCCGACCCTTCGTGGTCGTTATACTTTGGGTTACTTTTATGTTACCTTGCCATACCATTACCTCAGACTAGTCAGTTGCATGCTTTTATTTAACACATGTATATCACCTGACCATCCAGTGGGTTATCACCTGACCACCTGCCATGCTACTATTTGGCAAGACCCTTTAGTTATGCTATGAATTACCCAGACTATTATCAATCTCTTGTCATGTTTGGTTGTTTGTTAAATATCATCACCCTTGTCATGCTATCCCTTGACACCAAGCATGATACACCTGATTCTTATAATTATCACGATAATGGGAATGTAGTACCTGATTACTTGTTATGATTCCAGTTACGTATTACAGTTATGATCCTGCTCATTTCCTTAATCTGATAATTATGTTAATAAACCATAAAAAGGACAACTTGTATGGGGAATGGGAGGAAATGATGGATGCCGGAATGATATCTTGCTTATAGTGATGGATTATAAAAATACTGGCGGTAAGTGTTAGTGGGACTTTGGGCCCACAGGAGATTAGTGTTAGGGGGACTTTGGGCCTCCAAACTGGTTCCAGGTGTATGGAAACTACTATAAGAAGCTCTATCAGTTCTCCATCTATTTCCAATAACAACCTTGCTTTACTCCGATATGGATCTATGTGCGTTAGGACGCTAGTTCACATAGCTAGATATCAAAGTAAGACAAGTAATAATAATAATAGATTCCAGTTATTGATCCTTGTTACACTTGCTATGCATGTTATGATTTCCGATATGTATTCCCGTTTGACTGTTATATGATTTGCAACTCTGATTCTATACGCTTGGATTTCTGTGGCATGAGATAATGGTATATAGATGAGGGTTTCCTTGTTTGGATTATTCCTTCGATGTATTAGTCTCATGGGACCGTGACTTAAGCGTATACAATCACTTTTGCTTGTAATCAGCTTTACTCTGGATTTCCTGTTTTATGATGATTATGTCATACCCGTTCATATATACTTCATTTGTGTTCTAACCCTCCTGTCTTCTGTACTTGACACTCGTACTCATCCTGGCTCGCCACCTGGCATCCATATTCCTACTCGCCTGGGGAGTTTCACTGACTCCCCTGGATTCTCATGTCCAGGTCATGGAGCTTGGAGCGTGTATATTCTCCCCCTTGCGGATCAGAGTAGCGCAGCGGTAGCGTGGATCCCCAGCCGATCATCCAGAGCTCCATCCTTCCAGGCCCCCTTGTGAGTCTCTCGAGTTTTTCTTTTAAACTCGTGAGTGCCTTTCATACTGTTCATACTTGTATATTTCCTTGTATTCTCGCATTTGCGCATATTAGTGATGTGATATTCATGTAATATTGGATCACTTCTGGTGATAACTCTGTAATTGTATATATATGTGTTGGAATGTATAATGCACCATTTGCTTCCGTACTCTGATTCTTGTCTGTACTGATGCTTAGCGTATATACGGGAAGGTACTTCGGACTTACGTATATACGTTGCAGTGACGTCCCCGTATCCGCGGGATCGGGGCGTTACAATTGGCGATCCGGTGGGATCAACGATAGTAGTGCAAATCCTTCAAGTGTGAAGGCGGGGACGTAGAGCGTGGCTCGAACCTCGGAAACACATCCTTGCGTTTGCGTTTGATCAATTTTCTCTAACTCTACTCCTTTCAATTCTTGCACCTTAATTGTTGTATTTATTGCAAGTCTTTATTTGTGCTATTTGTGTGTGAAAGTTTTAATTCCGCAAAATTGCCATATTTCATATAGCCATCACCTATTCACCCCCCCTCTAGGTGATTTCAATTGGTATCAGAGCCTAACCCTACAACTTAGGTCTAACAACCTTAGGGAGATCCATATTTGGCTATATACATTTGTGTTGCATTTACATTTGCTTGTGCATTCATGGCATCCATGGACTTTTCTAGCATTAAATCCCCACCCAAGTTTGATGGTTTAAACTTCCCCATTTGGAAGGTGAAAATGAATCTCTTCCTTAAATCCCTAGGAGTTAGGGTAGCTAGGGCCATTACCAATGATTTTATTGAACCCACTAGTGATGAGAGCACATGGTCCGAGGATACTTCCAAAGACTATGAGGCTAATGCTAGGGCACAATATGCATTGACCCAAGCATTGAGTGAAGATGACCTTGCACGCATAATAAATTGTAAATCCGCATTGAGGTTTGGAACATACTCATTGTGACTCATGAGGGAACGTCTCAAGTCAAGAGAGCCAAAGTTGACTTGCTACGTTCTCAATATGAGAATTCTATTTGTTTGATAATGAGAGCATTGATGACATGCTCACCCGTTTTACAAAAATAACTAATGCTCTTTCTTCCTTAGGCGACAAGATTGATAATGATCAAAAGATAAGGAAGGTGATTAGAGCTCTTCCCAAAGCTTGGGAAGTCAAGGCGACCACACTCAAGGAGCTTAATGACAAAGAGGAGATGGACTTCTCCGGCTTCATCGGAAATCTCAAGACGCATGAGATGGAGATGAAAGTTAGAGAAGAAAGGGAGGCACCAAAGAAGAAGACCATTGCCTTCAAAGCCACTCCTACCATACACGAAGAGGATGACTCATCGGAAGATTGCGATGAGGATTTCGCCATGCTCATCCGGAAGGTGGGCAAGATGTTCTACAAGAAGGGACGGCAAAGTAACTTCCGAAGAGGGAAGCCTCAAGGAAGGTACGAGAAGAAAAGAGATGAACCCGGTCCTTGCTTTCATTGCAAGAAGATCGGTCACCTAATTGCCGATTGTCCCGCTCTACAAGCAACCACATCCAAGAATGGGTAAAGAAAGAAGAAAGCCTTGGCCGCAACATGGGATGATTCGGAGTCGGAATCCGAAGAGGAGCACGATGCCGCCAACATGTGCTTCATGGCACAAGGAGACGACGCTTCTAAGGTAACATTTGATAACACTCTTGATGATGATGACCTCACTATGGATGAACTAGCACATTTCTTTGAGGAATTACAACATAGGTATGAGATTTCGCAATCTCATAATAAAAAGTTAAAAAGGAAAAATGAGTCCTTGAAAGATAAACTTAATATTATTGAAAAGGAGAAAAATAATTTGTCTAATTCTTTTGAGAAAATAAAAAGTGATTTTGCAAATTATAAACTAGCTTGTAAGGGGAAAACCCCCATTGCATCATGTAGTAAAAATGATTTTGTAGAGATTCAAAAACGTGTTGAAGTTTTGGATTCTACTTAAAAAGTTATGCATTTGATTTGAAAAGGATTGCATCTAAATTTCCTAAGGGAGTAGCCCAAGGGAAACATGTTCATCATAAACATGCTACACATAGACATGCACACACACATAACCATGCTTTTATGTACAATAGTGGTAGAATTTACATTTGCACACATTGTGGCCGCAAAGGCCATTTAGAAAAATTTTGCTATGCTAAGAACAATGTAAAGAATAAATTTGTTTGGGTTCGCCCCGGATCTAACCCCAAAGGACCCACTAAGATTTGGGTACCAAAAGAGCCACCAAATTTAAATGATACAGGTATAGGTGGATCTACACCCTCCAAGACTTAGGAGGAGGTGGTGCCTGGGTGGTTGATGCATCGGAGCTTAAAGAACAAATCATGCATGCATCGCTATCGTGGAGGCACCTAATTTTGGAGATTGCCCGTAAATTGGTAACATCTCCATTTAAGAGTTTAATTTTGTATATACAATTGTTATAGGATTGCTAGTTTAATTTTATGCCTCATTGATACATGATTAGTATAAACTTGCAACTCTATCATGATTGTATATGCCATGTTCAGTTTTTGATTTTTTTTGTCATATATACATGTGTATAGAATTGATAGTTTGCTTTTGTATTCTATTGATATATGCTTGTATAGAGCTACCTTTCTATCATGTTGTATATATGCTTAGTGTTAACTTCTATGTCCTTTGTTTCATGCCTTGTTTTATAGTATGTCCACATGTATCGTTTATCATTTGTGAATATATACTTGTATTCATATACACACATTATTTTCGTAAATAAAAATGAAACATTTGAAAATTTTCCTATTTAAGCAAATACCTTAAAGATGCCAATTGCGCACCTCAACTCATTCAAGAGGAATCAAGAGGATGAAGTTCAGAACCGTCATTGGGTATTCGGCTTCAACATCTTTAATATCTTTGTTTAAATTTGAAAATAAAATTAAGAAGGGATTGCATGTATTTTGATGTTTGTAAAGACTTAAAGAAGATTTAAAACCTGTTGGTGTTCCTATATGATTAATATATCATACCTATTTTAGGCTACAAAATTACTTAAATTTTTTTTTGGGCTATTTGCTGTTAGCAGACTTTCAGGCAAAGCCGGTCGACCGACCCCTAATACCCCGGTCGACCGACTCTGCCTGAGAGAAAATTTTTTTTTTTTTTTTTTTGTGCTACCAGTCGACCGACCAGAATTCCGGTCGACCGATGCTGTCCTGCTGTGGTCTCGGGATATTTCGGTCGACTGACCCGGTCGACCGATCTTATTTACAGAACTCTCGGTTGGATTCGGTCGACCGGACCGGTCGACCGATCGTCGTGTTTTTGCCCTAATCTGCTATATATTTTCATTTTTTCTCTCTCTCTCTCTCTCTCATTTCACTCAGCGACCGACGAACCCTATTTTTCCCCAAAAATTGATTTCTCTCCAATCCTTCAACCAATCCAAATCTTTTTAAAACCCTTCTCAAATCCTTCATTCTACTTCCGGATCTTCGATTTCAGCAACTTCCAACCACCGGATTCGGAGAATTTCAGGCTTTTCTGTCTAGGGTTTGGACTTTCTCAATTAAGGTAAAAATCAAATTTTTGACTCTAATCTTCAATTCTTGCTTTGAAATCTATTATCTACTGTCATCTATCTAAGATTCTTAGCTTCTAGATCGTGCCATAACCTGTTTAATCTAAAAATTTCATTTTTATTCATCATGCCTAAGAGATCTCGTACTGAGAAGGGAAAGGAAGTTGCACAACCTTCCTCCCAAGCTCCTAGACCCCCTCGCCCCTTTATAAATGATCTTGCAGCTGATAGATTCTCCCATCTCTCCACTAGAAATATCAATTCAGGGAGATTTGTAGCTATTCAGGATTTTGAACATCTAGGTATCCCTCAAATCTTGCAAAACAACAATCTAGTTGAGTTCCTGTCCATCAAGGAACAAGTCTACACCTCCCTTGTTCCTTACTTTTTATGCCAATTATGAATTCGATGGAAATCGGATCACATCTAGGGTTTTAGGTAGAAACATCGACATTTCTATAGGTCGATTTGCTAGGATTCTGCATCTCTCCACTGGCGGAGCAGATGTGTACTCACATGATTTGCATGACTTTGAATTTCCGGAGGGTGAATCTTCACTCACCGCCTCTACTCTAATCCACGGGAATGACAATCCCGGCTTGGTTAGAAACGAGGTTGTGAGTAGATACACTCTTCAATCTCAAGTCCTTGCCAAGATTATCTTCTACAACATTGTCCCCAAACATGGTGAGTATAGCCATGCTAGGGGTTGTGTCCCTTTGATTATCTTTTGCCTGCTTAAAGGCATTAAGGTAAACTTTCCTAGAGTTATTGCATCTCATATGGGCTCTGATCAGATCCGTACTGCGGGTAGAAGCTTGCCCTACGGCATGCTTATCACCCATCTTCTTAGGGCCCTTGACTTTGATCTCTCCACTGAAACTCCTTCCAATCCCCTGACCCACATCAATGGAGTTGTCCTGAAGATGATGGAAGCTCAGCTGCGTAGACACGCTCCTGTGCAACCACATCTTCCTCCTGCTGGTCCTGGCTCATCTTCAGCACCAGGATCTTCTTCTTCTGCAGCACCTGCATTTCCTCCTGAGTTTCTTGCTCTTGTCTCTTCGGAGGTCCGCTCTCAGCTCGAGGCACATCAGGCCTTGGCCGAGCAGCGCGACGCAGCCATTCGTGCAGAGTTAGATGCTCGTGCTCTTCAGGACGCTGCTTTTCGAGAGGAGGTCCGAAACGACATGTCTTATTTTGCTGACTCCATGAGATTCGTGGATGTTCAGTTTCAGGCCCTTTTCTCAAAATTTGACATGCTCGTTCCTGATCGGACTCCGACTGCTTGTCGACTCCCTGCCACCGGTCCTCCATTTCCTCCCAGAGCTCGCTCTTCTGTTCCTCCACCGCGCACCAGAGTCGATGGCATGGATCCAGAGGAGGTTGCTTCTTCAGAGGAAGGTGGTGATGATGACGGAGACGGCGATGATGGTGATGATGGTGCTGAGGAGTGACCTCCCCTTTTGATGATGTCAAAAAGGGGGAGAGTTATTTGGAGAGAGAGAGATATTTTGTGACACTTTGTTATTTTGTTATGTACTTGACATATTTTGTGTTGGACATCTTTTGCTTTGTCATGTATTTTTATTTTTGTATTTTTATTTTGTGTTGTGGACATGGATATGGTTATGTGTTTTATGTATTATGTCATGTATGAGACTCTTTTCCTTCATCTATGATATGACATGAGTATTTGGCATCTTTTGTTGGCATGGAAATAAAATGTTTATGATTATGATTTGTGATAATATGCCTGAGTATGATTTTTATATATATGCTTGTGTTGAGGGGGAGCTTCATTTGAAGACTCTACCCAAAATATCTTGTGATAACTACATATGTTTTGCCATCATCAAAAAGGGGGAGATTGTTGGCCCAAAGGCCATTATCCCGATTATTTTGATGATAGCAAAACATATTTAGTTATGTATTTAATAATCTTGTTTAAAAGGATTTCAGGCTCAAGAAATAGGTTTTTGACGGCTCCGCTAAAAGACTCACACATTTGGAGTTCGCCCAAGATTTGCATTCCCAAGCCAAAGCACATAGGAAGCTTCGGGAATATGACGTTGAAGAAAAGATCAAGAACAAGTCAAGACTTTGCTAAAGATTCAAGATTTGTATTTTTGATTTTGTTTTTAGATATTTTGTCAAAACTAGATATTAGAAGTAGAGCTATGGGATTATCACACACACACACCTCTTAGCTAGGTTCATGGCTTCAAAAAGATTTTCAAATTCTATTTTCTAACTTAGATCAAAAGAGAACATATTTTAGAAATATGATTTTCAGAAAAACAATAGTTTTGGAAAAAACAATTTTTATGGAAAAACAAGTTTCTATCAAAAGGATTTTTATCAAACTATTTTAACATGATAGAAGTATGACACATGCTCATACTCTATGTTTTTACAAGTTCCAAAAATCCTACTTAAGACCCAAAACCAAAACCCAAGATTTTCTGGTTCTGGAAGTTCTGTTTTTCAGAACTCACAGTGACCGGTCGACCGACCCGGTCGACCGAGGTGCACAATACTGTGCACGTCTATATCAGTCGACCGACCCGGTCGACCGATGTTCACTTGCTTTCACAGGAGTTTTCGGTCGACCGACCCGGTCGACCGATGAACCCCAACAGTCATATTTTTGACCGTTGGCGGTCGACCGACCCGGTCGACCGGACTCTGTCAAAAGTTCTGACAGATCCAACAGCTATTTTTTCTGACTGTTTTCTCTTTTGGGATTTGGTATCAGCGAATTTGTGAGGCTGTTTTTGACCCCTATAAATAGAGGGTCACCTCATTTTGATGAGACAACTATTGCAAAATATTTCATAAGAGTTTTACAAAGATTTTCAAAGCTTTCCTTCATAAAAGATTTTCCAAAGCCTAAATTCCCAACACCCAACTTGTAGCCTATTCCTCTAGCTTCTCTCTAGATTTTGCACACCACAATCCCAAGCTTTACATCTACATATTTGGTTCTAGGATTGTGCAAGTGAGCTTTTGTAAAGTGATCAAGTGTGATCACTCATTTCTTCTTGGAGTGAAGTTGTAGAGGCATCGGCCTCAAGGGAGCTAGTGAGCTTCGGGTGGTGTTGCGGCATCACAAGTGTAAGGGACAAGTGTGTCCTTGTATTGGCGATCCGGTGGGATCAACGATAGTAGTGCAAATCCTTCAAGTGTGAAGGCGGGGACGTAGAGCGTGGCTCGAACCTCGGAAACACATCCTTGCGTTTGCGTTTGATCAATTTTCTCCAACTCTACTCCTTTCAATTCTTGCACCTTAATTGTTGTATTTATTGCAAGTCTTTATTTGTGCTATTTGTGTGTGAAAGTTTTAATTCCGCAAAATTGCCATATTTCATATAGCCATCACCTATTCACCCCCCTCTAGGTGATTTCAGCCTTTTCAGTTGATGGATGAGGAAGATGCAGCTAGGACAACCCATGACCCGATGATGAAGCGACCATTCCGACCTCCTCTTCCTCAGATCATATGCAATTTCTGCCACAGACCCGGACATTATAAGAGAGATTGTCGAATGGCCAATGGATTATGTTTGGCATGTGGGACAGGGAGACATGCGCTAAGGGATTGCCCGCACAGAAAGTTTGGACATGTGGCACCAATCAGACCAATACTTCCAGCCCCAGCACTTCCAGCTCCACCACTGAGGAGGAACCCAGAACCCGTTGACCAGAGAGCTCCATTTCCACCCCAACAGTATGACAACCCACAGAGAGGAGCAAGACCCAGAGCAGATTACGGCAGAGGCCAAGTTCACATCATGGCGGCGGAGGCATCAAAAGATGCAGCAGAATGTGCATACCAGTATCCAGATCAGGAACCTCAAGGATATCATGGTAACAACTACCCCGGATCTTGCATTTGAGTTGGTTATCTTTCTAAATATTTCCCTTATCATTCTCTCATTTCCAATCCTGGTCCTTCCTGTGTTCACCTTACCCCTGATTTGGTTTTTTTTTGAAGCCTTTGATTTCACCCTTGTCCACTTCGTGTTCAATTTACCCCTTAACGAAATTGCGAGGACGCAATTTTGTAAGGTGGGTGGATTGTAATACCCCGCTTTCGGAATACGTACTTAGTTGCGTATTCAGATTTTCGACCGTATTTTTCAATTGACTTTCTGTATTTGACCGATTTTAGTTTCAGATATTATTTTCCAACATATTAGATTTTCTATGATTTTCTGGATTTTTCCTGAATTAAAATGAAAATCTTCAAAACCGGTGTCGACCAGTGCTGCTGACCGATTCCCACATTTTTAATTTGCAAACAGCTTGGAATTTCTAGATGGTCCTTTAGACATTTTCTCTTAAAATCACATTTCTTACCTAAATACTTTTTCTGGGAATTTTATGATTTTATGAAAATTCCACCGGAGTCGGTAGCTAACTGATTCCGGGATTTTTAGTTTTAAAACTATAAATTATTTCTCCAAACGAATTTCACCATGAGCCTTAAAATATTATTATTGATTTTTGGTAAATTTTACGAGTCGTTCCAAGATACTTGATTTCGGGACGATTTCGGTATTTTCCGAAATGTTTTCCGCATCTTCGACTTAAACCCGGTAAATTGTCTTTTCAATATTTTCATTTTTCAAGCCAAAGAAAATATCTTCTCCTTTTTAAATTCTTTTCTTTTTCCTTTTCCTTTATTTCTTTCCTTCCTCCACAAGCCACAAGCTTTTCCTTTTCCAAAATTCCAATCTTTTCCAAAATTCCAACTTCCACACACTTCCACATTAATGCCCTCTTTCTCTCTCTCTTCATGGCCGGCCAAGTGGCCAAAAGAGGGACACCTCATCCTCTCCTATTTGCAAAAACCCCCTCTCTTCTACTTTATTTACACCTCCTTTACAAAATCTAAAACCTATATAAACTTTTCCTTTTCATTTCTATTTCTTTTTACTTCTTTTCACCAAAGAATTGCCTTCACCAAATTCTCTTTCATCTCAACCTCAACTACCAACTCCAAAATATCACCAAGGATTGTCATCTCCACTTCAACCACTACTTTGGAATTGGGATCGTAGCTTTCTTTGTCGGCTATATCGTTGAGGATCAAGTTGGTGATTATTGTCGACCGCGATCCTTCCGAACTCGTAAAGTTTCAATTAACCATTCAAGTGAGTATTTTTACTCACCAAGACTTGTAAACTTTTTAGTATACTTGTGTTTACAACTCATGTACACTTGTGCCTTCGAATCATGCTTTTGGCCTTCAAATTCAACCATCAAATTCTGTTCTGTACCCTGTTTTCAGACGGCGATTAGTCGACTTGACCTAGGGATTAGTCGACTTGAGATCTCTATTTGAAACGTAACCTTTTCTGGAACACAGTTTTAGTCGACTTATCTTGATTATTAGTCGACTAACTTTTCCTGAAAATAAACCCCAACTCTCTGGAAATCACTGTTAGTCGACTTACCTTAACTATTAGTCGACTATAGATCATTGTTAGTCGACTACCCTTTCCACCATAGTCGACTAACTTTTCCTGAATCAGAAACCCAACTCTCTGGAACCCAGTTTTAGTCGACTAGACCATACTGTTAGTCGACTTGAGTCCACTATTAGTCGACTACTCCTTCCACCTAGTCGACTAACTTTGGCTGTCTGTTGTAGTTGATTTCTTTTCTGAATATTGGATCTTATGCTTGGTTCATGTGTTTGTATATGTACTTAATGACTTGTTACTTGATGTATATCACCACTTATCATGCTATCTCTTGACACCAAGCATGATACACTTGATTCTTATAATTATCACGATAACGGGAATGTAGTATCTGATTTCCAGTTATGATTCTTGTTATGTATTCCAGTTATGATCCTGCTCGTTTCCGTAATCTGATAATTACGCCAATAAGCCATAAAAAAGACAACTTTTATGGGGAATGGGAGGAAGTGATGGATGCCGGAATGATACCTTGCTTATAGTGATGGAATAAAATATTGGCGGTACGTGTTAGTGGGACTCAGGGCCCACAGGAGATTCGTGTTAGGGGACTTAGGGCCCTCAAGCTGGTCCCAGGTGTATGGGAACTACTATAAGAAGCTCTATCAGTTCTCCATCTACTTCCGGTAACAACCCTCGACTTTCTTATATATGGATGTATGTGTGTTGGGATATATACCAAAACACATACCTAGATATATGGGTCAGACGAGTAATAATAATAATAGATACTTGTTATGTTACGATTCCTACAGTGATCCCTGTCATGATTCCTATTATGTACTTCTGTTATTTTTGTCATGTAATCCTGTTATGATTATCGTGTGATTTGGAATTCTGATTCTATACGCTTGGATTTCGGTGGCATGAGATAAAAGTATATAGATGAGGGTTTCCTTGTTTGGATTATTCCTTCGATGTACTAGTCCCATGGGACCGTGACCTAAGCGTATACAATCAATCTTGCTTGTAATCAACTTTACCTGGATTTCTTGTTTTATGGATATTATGTTTTACTTGTTCATACCCGTTATACTTGTGTTCTAACCTTCCTACTCTTGTCTCTTAGCCATTTGGCTGTAGCCTGTTCATTGTTGGGAGGTCCTGACTCCCTTGGATTTGTATGTTCAGGTTCCGAAGCTTGGATCGAAGTGGAACCATCCACAGAGGATCAAGCTTTTCTTAGTGAGCAGACAGACTAGTTCCTGTTCTTTTGTGCCAAACTTCTCTCTTTGACTCACGGGGTCTTCATCTAACTCGTGAGCCTTTTGTGTCCTTATTGTATATTGTACTTTTGGACTTGGTTGTGATAAAAGACATATGTAATGTGTAATATTTTATCATATCCTGTGATAGCTTTGTATTTGTACTTTTAAGTTGGCATATGAATGAATACCACGCTTTGTTGTACTCTGATCCTTGTTGTACTTAATGCTTAGCGTATATACGTGGGGGCACTTTCTGACCCGCGTATATACGTCGCAGTGACGTCCCCGTATCCGTGGGATCGGGGCGTGACAGTATGTTTTACATCTCTCTATGATATAGTGGTATTGTCGTACGAGAAGACATATCATGTTTGTGATCTCCCTTTATGTGGATCAGAAAGATGTTCATCGTCTGCATATCCAACTAAATGTGACTTTAATTCTTTGAGATAGATAAATCCAAATCAACTGTTCCATATAAATAGCGAAATATGTATTTGACATCTTTTCAGTGCTTTCGAGTTGGGGCAGAGTTATATCTTATTAATAGGTTGACTAAAAATGTAATTCCTGACCGTGTACAATTTGCAAAATATGTAAGGGCACTAATTGCACTAAGATATGGTACTTCAGGATCAAGAAGTTCTTCACCTCTTCAGGAGGACGAAAAAGATCTTTTTTCACATAGAGTGGTTGTACAACCATTGGAGATGTTAAAAAAAATAATTCAAGATTTTTCTGTGTACGTTTTTTGATAAAGAAAAATTTATTTTCGAAAGTGCTCAATATTTAAGCCAAGACATTATTTTATTTTTTCAAGATCTTTCATTTCAAACTCTTTTTTCAAATAAGTGGCAGCCTTTGTGAGCTCTTTAGGAGTTCCTATGAGGTTCAAATCACCAATATATATTGTGGTTATGAAAAAACTAATTTCTGATTTCCTTATGAATATACGTGGATATATAAGATTATTCACATATCTCTCTTTTAATAAGTATTCACTAAGATAATTGTACCATATGCGTCTTATTTGTTTTAATCCATACAAGGATCATTATTTAATTGAGCATGGATTACGAGATTTTGAACTGTACTTAGGAACATTGAATCCTTCAGGGATCTTCATATATGTGCCATTATCTAATGACCCATATAAATATACTGTATTTACCTCCATAAAACACATGCTTAGTCCTTCTGAGATTATCAAAGTGATCAAATATCAAAGAGTAGTAGAATTCATTACAAGAGAGTATGTTTCTCCATAATCAATTTCAGGCCTCTGCGAAAGATCTTATACTAAAAGTCGAGCTTTATATCTTACAATCTTATTATTTTTATTTATTTTTCAAATAAATGCCCACTTGTACCCTACAGGTTTTATATTCTCAGGTGTTTGGTTTACAAGTCTAAATACTTTACATTTTACTAAAGAGTCTAATTCTGCATAGATTGTTTCTTTCTATTTTGGACAATCATGTCTACATCGATACTCTTCAATAGTTTGTAGTTTAGAATTCTCAACACTTCCGGTGATTTTAAGTGTTACTGTGAAGGCAAATATATTATCAATAATAATATTATTTCTATTTCATATATCTTCAGTTGATACATAATTAATTAATATCTCATTATTTTCAAGTACTTATGTCTCTTCAGAGATTTTTTTTCTTTATCTATTTATTGTATCGCATGCTTTTGTTGTATACACTCTTCTGAAGTATCCATTTCTATTGCGTTCTTTTATTTCGTGGACTCTTCCGAAATACCAATTTTCTTATTCAATACTTGTAGTCTTCTCTTTTGGGAAACTGTGTCTTTTACACCGATTATTTTTAGTTCAGGGTCCTCATTATCTATTACAATATTTAGAGCAGCCGCATATGCAAAGACATTATCCACAATAAGTTTCTTTCAACCTCAGCTTTATCTTGTACTCATATAATTGAAAGAGATTACTTCAGATGTATGTACTTTTCAGATGTTTGTGCCTTTTCAGGAGATATTTCTTCATTAATTGTAAACTGATCAGTTATTTTTTCTTAATATTACTTTTTAAAAATTTATCCTTCTAGTGTTCTTTTCTTTGGAGATTTTTTATCTTTTAAAGCAATAGGACTATCACTCTTCAGGCATGCTTTTGAAGCATTGTCAGTTTATCCTTCAGGGATATCAATCCGACTTCAGTATCTTCAGCCGGTATATGAGATTTTATTATTTTCTTTATGTCAATAAATACATCGGGTAACTATTTTGCAATTCTATGCAAATGAATAATTTTTTGAACTTCGAGTTCACTTTGATTTATATGCGGGTCAAAATGAGACAATGATTACGCATTCATGTAATTTCGCGTCATTTTTCAGGAAGGGACACTTTTCTCCTCTCACAGTGGGAAGATTGTCTCATCAAAATGACAATCTGCAAAGAGTGCCTTAAACATATCACCTGTCAGAGGGTTCATGATATCTAATTACAAATGAAAAATCAAATCCAATGTAAATTTCAATATTTGATAATCATAATTTGCCGGATGCATTGGAGGGAATAGGGATCTTTAACAATATTTTGTGTAACTAAACAGTGATGCCAAAGCATAAAAAACTTTAAATCATTGAACTTCTGGTTCATCAGAATATTTGATTTTATTGTCTTTATTATTTTACAGTAAAATCCAGATGAGAAAAAACTGAGTTTTTCTGCTACATACTTCTGGCATGATGTAAGAGAAATAATACAAAGATTTATATCTCTCCCTCATTCATAGTTTTAATATGAAGCTCATTAAGGCGTACATCTTTAAAATTGAGCAGATTTTTTCTGGATCTGCTAGAATATAATTTATTATTAATATGAAAAATTGTCCCTCCTAACAACATGATGTTAGCTCTTTCAAAGCCTTTAATTAAATTTGCGGTGCCCGAAAAAGTCTCAACCCTTTGTTGGGGACCCATTTTGGTAAGTTGAGTGGTGCAATTGAGACATACATTGGTCAATCATATATAAATAAAATGATAAATCAATATGCTTCTTAGACATGAATATAAACCATTATCAGATAGTTAAACATGAATTATAAAATTAATTATATATACATTTCATCTCTTGCGTTCAATGCATCATAACGTAATATATATGTACAGGCATCTTAGTTAATTAATACATATATGAAATATCTCATAAAATATTTTGAATATTTGTATCTCTACATATGAACAATTTTCATGATCAATCAGAATTCATATTATGATCTACAAGTAGAACTCAGTACAAGTAAAAATATCTAGCAAATTGAGTTATTTATAAGAATCATACTCTAAGTCATCGATATCAAACTATGAAAATGAATTCCATGTCAATATAATAGGCAAATATAAATTGGCATGGAATAACATGAAATATATCAATTCCTGATCTTAAGTATCATAACATGCACAATATCTTTGTGTCAAAATATATTATAAAGAAACATGCTTCAATAATACTTACATATGCAAGTACTTGATCACTTTCTTAATTATTTAAATTAATAAAATTATAGTAAGTATGATAGCACATATCATTAGAAAAGAGAGGCATTCATGTGACTTGAAAACATAATATTCCAAATTTGATAAATGAATCATGCATTTCAATATTAATATATTGCGCTATATATATAACTAGAGTATAATCATGAATAAATAAATTCAATAAAAAATTTTGCATATATATTACAATGAAATATTAGCTCTCAAAAAATGCATGATATGTATATATCTAAAATAAAAGATAAAATAATACACAATCCATAATATGATATGTCAGATTTGGCTAAACATGACTTTTCTTTAATAAAATTTAAAACTATAATGAAACTGTTTTGAAAATTCTTTTTCAAAAGTTAGATTTCAAGTTGATGATCATAATTATGGTATTTTCTTCATTAATTAAATTGTCAATAATTCATTTGGTCCAACAAATAAATCTAAAATATCCAAATGAGTGATATCTATTGACTTTTTTGTTGATCACTATAAATATCATCAAAATCAGTGAAGTTTGTTTCTTTTTTCCTTCTTGATTTCCTCTATTGTTGTTCCATTCTAGTGGTCTCTTGTTTTAATCATGATTATGACCATCTTGATTTTTAGAGTTAAATTGGTCACAATCACGTTCAAAATTGTTTGCATTTTACTTCAGAGAATGATGTACTCGCATTCACTTCAGGAAATGATTTGAGATAGTTGAATGATATTGATGTTTTTTCATTAAAAGCTTATTATTTTGTTCAGTACCTAGAAGGTATAAAATCAACTGAAAACATTTTTTAAATCTCCTTTCATGGTATTGCTACTGCAGAAGCATATTAGATGCATAAAAAGTAGTAAATAATTTGACTTTAGAATCAGTTTTTAGATGATCAAATTGGAAATCAAATATAAAAATATATGTATAATAATATAGTCAAAACTAAAGGTTTGAGTTTTATTAATTAGGGCTTCAGGCTTCTAAAATTATGTCTCAGTTTAGAACTTTAGATTCTATAATCTTTGAAAACTTCAGGTTAAAAATTTTAAGTTGTGAACTTCATATTCATATATGAATAAAAGAAACATGTGAAAAAATATTAGACATAAGAAAAAATAATTAAAATAAGATCAAATCACATAATCAACAATATCGAATCAAGCACGGTTAGAGCACCATAAACTTCAAGTCATATTAAAATTGAGATCCACTACCATACAAGCACCTCAACTGGAAACAAGAGAATCATACTGATAACGTGTTATAAAACTAAGAAAAGTTTAGAGAAATTAGAAGAGAAAATCAAGAGAAATTATTCTCAAGCTTGTGTGTTTTCATTCATCTTGTACCCTTTATTTATTGGCATACATAAACATAAGTTATAAGAAGAAAGATAGAGATTCATCCACTAAATCATGCATGCATAGCATGTATTTATAAGGAAGAAGGTGGAGAAATATAGTGCTCATTCACTAACTCACGTATTTATAACAATATATATATATATATATATATATATATATATATATATATATATATATATATATATATATATATATATATATGTATGTATATTTCCCCAAGGTTGCCTAGTGGCAAGTCATTAGGTTTGCTTCCCTAGTGGCTTGAGTTCAAGTCTATTGGTGGACATATTTCGCTCCGGGCTCCGGCTCGCAATTTACCCTGTTCCATGGTAGGAACTCTCAAGGCGGGGCTACGGGACCCGTGTGATTAATCGAGGGTCACACTCGCTGTCCGCATTGTGGGCCCCTGATACCCTGACAGATTTTGATATATATATATACACACACACACACACACACACACCTACGACTTCAAATCACTTGATTTTTTATATTTGTAAATTTTAGAACATGAAGATGATAATATGCGATCGGATCATGAAAAAACAAGCGGGATGTTAGAGTTTTAAGCCGCCTCCTTAAATTGTAATATAAAGAGACCTACTAGGAACATTTTACCTATATATGTATAGAGATAGACTTGTGTAGTTGCGAAAAGATTTGAGCTCGAATCCATTCCACTCAAATACCAAGATTCGACATTCAAATACAAAATCAACTCCGTTGAAGTTGATCTATATTTTTAAAGTAAATAAAAATTTAAAATCAAGTGTTTTGAATACTTTTTTCTCATCCATCAAGCAGCGCAAAATAGACGACCGAAAGTAGTGAGTTGGTTAGACCTATGTCTTTAGACATACAAACTAATTTTTTTTAAGTTTCAAATGTTCTACAATGTTAAATTAACCAACTCACTATTTAGGTCATTCTTTTTTCTTCTACTTAATGCATGGGTAAACAGTATCAAAAATACTTAATTTTTAGTTTATATATACTTGAAATAATATAGATCAACTTCAATTTTTCTCTCTCCTTCTCTCTCCATATATATATATATATATATATATATATATATATATATATATATATAAAGAGAGAGAGAGAGAGACTTGTGTCCTTCCAAAAGGATTTGACCTCGAATACTTCCCACTCAAATTCAACCCTCCAAAATTTGAACACAAGATTCACTCCGCTGAAGTTGATCTATATTATTTTAAGTATCTATAAATCAAAAATCAAATGTTTTGAATACTTTTTGCCCATCCATCAAGCGACGCAAAATAGACGACTGAAAGTAGTGAGTTGGTTAGATTTATGTCTTTAGACATACAAATTCTCGATTCGACCATTTCATTATGATCTAAACATTTAAAAAAAACCTTACAAATCAATTTTTGTTAGGTTTCAAATATTTTAAACCGTTAAACTAATCAACTCACTATTTAGACCGTCTATTTTTCTTCTACTTGATCATGGGCAAAAAGTATTTAAAACACTTGATTTTTGATTTATAGATACTTGAAATAATATAGATCAACTTCAACGGAGTGGATTTTGTATTCGAATGTCAGAGGTTGAATTCGGGTGGAAAGGATTTGGGGTCAAATCCTTTTGGAAGGACACAGGTCTACCTCTTTCTAGTGTTTTGAATACTTTTTGCCCATCCATCAAATGACGCAAAATGGACGGCCAAAAGTAGTGAGTTGGTTAGATCTATGTCTTTAGACATACAAATTCTCGATCCAGCATTTCATTATGATCTAAACATTTAAAAACCCTACAAACTAATTTTTACTAAGTTTCAGATGTTCTAAACTGTTAAACTAACCAACTCACTACTTAAACCGTCCGTTTTTTCCTTACTTGATGTATGGACAAACAGTATTTAAACCACTTGATTTTTTGTTTATAGATACTTGAAATAATATAGATTAACTTCAACGGAGTGAATCTTTTATTCGAATATCAGAGGTTTGAATTTCAGTATAAAGGATTCATGGTCAAATCTTTTTGGAAGGACGCAAGTATGTGTGTGTATATATATATTTCATTCAATCTTCTAAAACGTAGGAAGATAGTTAGGAGTCGGACGTTCTAACTTGGAGCTAACAAAGCGAGTCTTAATTTGTAAACCCATTTCACCGCCGAAATGGGGGGCACGGTGGGAGGACGTTCTAACTTGGAGCTAACAGAGCGAGTCTTTGTAAACCCATTTCACCGCCGAAATGGGGTGCACGGTGGGTGCAACTAAACCAGGTGAACATAACACTTCCGTTTTTTTCCTCGAGAGCTGCCACCCTATGTGGGTCCCGCACTGGCGCCGTACCTAATCCGACTTAGAAATTCCCGGTTGCTTGGATTCCTCCCTTAGCAACCCCTGTATGAACCCATACATGTACACCAAATTATTCCAGTCAGTATATGCCACATGGCAAGTATCGGTGTTATGATGACCTGGGCCCGTCCCTTCTCAGCTGTCAGATGTGTGTGTATACTCCTCCACCTAACTAGTCACCTCCTCACTATGGAATACAACCGGCAATAAGAGCAACACTGAGGGCAATTTCGGAATAAAATCGTATATTTATTATTATTTTTTTTAACAATTGTCCTCGTCGTCGTGGGAAGAAAGCTAACTCTTTTATGTTCTCTTTCCTTTTTTTCGTTATTTATTCCTTCTTTTTTCTCGTCGTTCAAACCAACGAATCGTTCTCTGCTCTCGAGATCCCCCGATCCAACGCCCGGAGCTCTCCCAACTCCGGTGCGGTTCTCGGATTCCTCAATCGGCACCCGATAGCGCGCCCAGTTCACGATGGTGTCGGCCAATCGCGAAATGGCGGTCTACTGCTTCGACATCCTCGTCGCCCACTACAACAGCGAGCAGGCACCCCCTCCCGCCTTCGAGGCAGGCGAACAGTAAGAATCTTGATTCAATTTCTTGATTGTTTTTTTCCTTGTTTTGATCACCATTGGACCCAATTTATTTATATTTAAAGGAAAATTTGGGTTTTGATTATTGTGACGCAATATTTAGGGTTTATTGTTGAGTTCTGGCTGCATTGATTGTTCATGAGTGTTCCTTTTGGTTTTGTTCTGTTTTTGGAGGGTTTCAGTTGTTAAATTCTTCTTAAATTGGTCTAATTTTGCTTTTCTTGATATTCTATTTTTGGTATGATGATGGGCGATCGGGGAAAAAGTTTTACCTGCATGTGGAATCCGATTGCTACAGATGAGAATTTTGATTACTCTTTTTTTTCGGTTGTTTGCTCCGATTGATACAGATACAGCGGATGTACGTGAAGTTGATTTAGTCTTTGATTTTATATTGCTTTTATTTGATTAAAAGATTTAAGTTTAGTGGTCTGAGTAGGAAAGGAATAGTGAGTGACTATTTACTATTTCATTCTTGCTCTTGATTTATATGATCTCAGTATCCGGGTGCATGAGCTTCTGCTGGACTTCAGTTATTTCTTTTGGTGTTTCCTCCTTTTCGTGGGTCCTTTATCGCAATCAGACAATGAGAGTTTTATATAATTTGGCATCCTGGCGTCAGATGAATTCTCGATGTCCTGTTTTTCCATATGAAAATTTTGAATAAAATATATTTCTTCCTTAATTTTATATCCTGGATTGAAATGCAGCTTTTTGTTGTTCTGAATTTGTACCATTTTTTGGTAAAATTTTGGCTGTAGGCTATTATCTCGAGGTGTTACACCAAATGAATGTGGAATTAAGTAATGAGGTGTTAGTTGGACATAGGACATGGGTGTCAAGCATTTGAAGTGGCCAAAGGGATCCTTCCAAGTAAATCGAACACACCTAAATTTTATAAAAATGCACATGCAATTATGTAAATGTCTAAGCATCTAATTAGTAATTCACCTATTTAATTGGCCTGTAGTAACTATTGCTCATAGTTCTATGAAATCATGATTTCAATCTCAAACTTTTACAATTTGTAGTGTCATTCGAGTGGCCCTGAAGCTCATCAAGTTCCAAATTTCTTAAGCATGTGAGAAACTCTCTAGTTTTGAAGCATCCAATTAATATTAGCAATAATAAAAGACATGATAGTTGTAATTTGAATGGAGAAGGTGATCGTCACTTTAATTGGGGAAAAGAAGTAAAGAATATTTGGTCTCTTAATAGCGCTGAATGGGGAAAGAAAGGATTCATGTAGCTGACTCTATAGTTTGGGACAAAGGCTTTTCTATCGTCGTTTCTCTTCTTTGTCATATTATGTTGGAAGTTTACAAAGCATTCAGCAAATAGTGTATGTTTATGTCTTCCATGGATGATTATTTTCTGCGTCGTTGAGCTCTCTATAACATTTTTGTTATGTTACTTTTTTCTCTATCCCGTTCTGTTTTCCAGAAATCAATTTGGGGGGGTTTGTAAGATATCTGGCTCACTACTCAAAGCATGACCATCTGACCTCGAGTCACCCCCTCCTCCCTGCATTCAGGAAACCATGACAAATTTTCATGCAAGAGTATAGTGCATGTGAGGGAACTTCATGTGGATGGGAACTGTCATTAGTCCATTTCCCCTTCCTCTCTGTGTTATTTCCGGAGCCGAGCCTTCACATTCACCTTTGCCTTCATTTTCACCTTGTATCTTATGGGAGTTGAGCCTCTTGTTATGTGTTCTTATCCTCCTATTTATGTGTTATTACGGGAACTGAGCCTTCATATTCACCATGGATTTTTAATGAGTGGGGACACCTCAAATTGTATCTCTCATAGTTACTTGCTTCATCCTAGATGTGTTAAGTTTTCCATTTTCCGCATGCAAATATCATGGAGTATGGAGAGAATGGTGTAATTTTTTTTTGTCAGATTGTGGGTTGAAATGAAACCTTTATTATGACAATGCACGAGGCATTTTCATGGATGCTAACTTGTACCTCATAATTGCCACAATGGTTCTGTTTCATTTTCCTCCCTTCTTTTTCTTTTGGTCCATCATTGGTTTTTCATGTCTCTTTACATTTCTGTAACTTCTGCTCCAATTTTTTTCTTTCCTTTTCTCTTTGCTTGAGTCTCATCTAACAGAAAATCCACGAAAATTATAATGATGGTTTGCTCTCCTGAAATATTGTATAGAGAGATGTCAGTATAATTCATAGGCTTACTGTCTTCTTCTTTTATTCCCATCTTCTTGAGTCTCATCATAACAGAAATTCCACCCAAATTATCGTGGTGGTTGTCTCTCTCGAAATATTGTATAAAGAGATGTCGGTATGTTAGTTTTGAAATTTCCTACATACTTTTGCTGGAGCTAATTTAAGCTTATGAATTAAGATCATTTTTCTGCACAGTTTCTTCTGACTGAAGATTTTTTTTTTAATTTGTTCTGTTCCCTTTAAGTAGGGGTGGCAATTGGGTCGGGTCGGGTCGACCCGACCCGATTACTGCTCGACCCATATAATAATCGGGTCGGGTCGACCCGACCCGATTATTATATGGGTCAAAAATTCAGACCCAGACCTGACCCATTGTTAATCGACCCGACCCGACCCGACCCATTTGACCCGATTATTAAATTTTAAATACAATTTCTTTACACTTTATTACCAAATTGTTGGGTGGTATAGTTAGTCATCACACTAAACTCTACACACTAGAGGTCACGGGTTCAAAATTGGTCTTACGCATATTTTTTGACAATTTGATTTAGGCGAAGGGGAGGAGGCGGGGTGGCAGAGGAGAAGATCAAGGGGAGGAGGCCGAGGAGGAGAGAGAATAATCGGGTCTGGCGGGTCAAGCGGGTCTGACGGGTTCGGGTCGACCCGACCCATTTAATAATCGGGTCAGATGGGTCGACCCGATTACGACCCAAACCCGATTAGCCCAAACCCAGACCCGCTAACTTCGGGTCGGGTTGGGTCGGGTCTGGCGGGTCGCGACCCGTCTGCCACCCCTACCTTTAAGACATCATAAGTGATCATTTGCTGCACATGTGGCCTGTTCTGTTTAATCAACCTAGAAAGTAGAAACAACATATTATGTTAGTTTTGTAAACATCAGTATTAGATTGGTCAGACTCTAAAATTTTCTTACAATAATCAATTTTGCAAACCATGACTAGTGTTGATATTTTGCTTGCAGTTACTTATTTACTTAAATTGTGGATTCTTTGTAGCTTATATGTTTTATTAAATTAGTGTATTTTATTCATTTAATTTGTTTCTTTGTAGCATGGTTCAAAGTCTCGGTCTCGGCCGCCGACTCGGCCGGCACTGAGACGGATCGGTCTTGGCGACTCGGATCGGACTCGGATGATACGCGCAAAACGCTACATAGAACGCCAAAAAAATTATGAAAAAATCATGACAAATCATAAAAAAATGTAAACATCAAAATTCATGCATCACATATTCAAAACATATCACCTAACACTCAAAACATAACGTGAAAATATAAATACAAGCGTCGTCGATAGAAAAATATCAAAATACATGCATAATATAGTAAATTGCACAAAATAATTCATAAGTACCTGCTAATATAGTCGTTTCCACATTTAATTACGAGGAGACTCCAAATCATCATTATCATCTGGCCCGCGATAAGTATAGAAATCAGACATATAGTTTCCATAAGGATAATAATATGTTTGTGGGTGAGATCCTGTAGGCTGAGATGATTGGCCAGAGGATCCACTATCAGAGTAATATGGCGGTAGGGGTTGTGCAATATCAGCTCCATGGTGATAATACCCAAAACCTCGATATTCAGTGCTGCTAGTAGAGTATTCACCAGTGCTAGAATAATCAGTGCCAGAATATTGGCCAGATGTCAAACCCAATCCCTGTAAATGGCCTTCAAGACTATGATGACCATGTGAGTAGTTATTATGTCAACTCGAATAATCATCTCTAATTTAAATTAAATTAACCTAAATTAAGTTAACTAAACTAATTTAAATTAAATTAAACTCAATTAAATGAAACTACATTAAATTAAACTAAACTAGTTTATACTAGATTAACCTACACTAACTTAATTACCTAATTTCAATAAAATTATTAAATTACCTAACTTAATTATAATTATAAAATTTTATTAAATTAAATTGACTTAAATTAACTTTACCTAAACTAAACTAAATTAAATTACATTAAACGCAAATTAATTAAACAGAGAGAGAGAGAGAGGAACAGAGAGAGAGGGAGAGAGACGGAGACAGAGGAGAGAGAGGGAAACACAGGAGGAGAGAGAGACAGAGAGAGAGGGACACAGAGATAGAGAGGGAAACACAGGAGGAGAGAGAGACAGAGAGAGGGAGAGGGAGAGAGAGAGACTGAGAGGGAGAGGGAGAGAGTCCGACAGAGAGAGAGAGAGACAGAGAGACTGAGAGGGAGAGGGAGAGAGTCCGACGGGGAGAGAGAGACTGAGACAGAGAGAGAGAGAGACGGGGGGAGAGAGAGACAGAGAGAGACGGGGGGAGAGAGACGGGGAGAGAGAGAGACAGAGAGAGCCGCTGCAGCCTGCGGGAAAGAGACGGAGAAAGAGAGGGAGAGAGAGGCATAGAGAGAGGGAGAGGGGGAGAGAGAGAGAGACTGAGAGGGAGAGAGGGAGAGAGGGAGAATTACCTGGGCGACGGCGACGGCGACGCGGGGGGACGGTGAGGGCGACGCGGGGGGACGGCGAGCGAGAGAGAGAGAGAGAGAGAGAGAGAGATAAGATCTGATCTCTCTCTCCCCCTCAGCGCCTTTAAACGCGATTCGTCACGGGCGCCGAGTCGACCCGGATCGGGTCCGACTCGGACCCGACTCGGTCAACTCGGCGATCTTCGGTCAACTCGGGCCTCCGAGTCGTATCGGAGGGGGCCGAGTCGTATCCGACTCGGCCGATATTTCGAACTCTGCTTTGTAGCTTATCAATTGACTCTACCTTCAAAAAGTGCAAAAACATTTGGTAGCAAGCTTTTACATGTGTTTTTTTATTACAGATTTGTGATTGTATCTGTCGTATAGTTAATCACTCAGTAGCAAATTATCAATCTCACATGAATAATTTCTGATTTCAGCCCATTGTTTGTTACATGGAAGAAAGCTATCAATGGTGCCGAGCCACGGTTGAGGGGTTGTATTGGGACACTAGAAGCTCGATGCCTGATCAATGGTTTTAGGGATTATGCTTTAACTAGGTATTTATGTAACACATGTTTTATGTTTTGTTCTGAATTTTATATTTTGACTGATTTGTTTTCTTATTGTAATCAGCAGTATCTTATTGTCTTTCTAATATGCTTTCTTTCCATTTTCTTTTCTCGTCATTTTATGTGATTAATCACTGGAGAAACTAGTTTTTATTAGACGTCTGCAAAGAGAAAGAAATGGCTATGATTGAAAATAATGCAGAAAGTGGATTTAGTAGCAGTCTATTTGAAATTATGTTGTAAGGTAGTATAAATGCATAAACCACAATCACACGTCATGTCCTTTTGATTATCTCAGTGGTAAATATCTGTTAATGATGAATATCTCATGCATTTATTTTATTATGTCAGCAGGCATTTGTGTTTCTTAATTAATGATAAGTATAATTTATTATGGATTAGCCGACCAAAAAAGAAATATCCACGCGTATCCTTGGGTGTATCATCCCAGTCACTTAGAGCACATGTTTTCCTCATCAAAGCGAAAGTTTCAAGTGTGAGGTCATCAATTTATTCCTTGCTTCAGGTATGCATTGTATGTGCTTGCCTGTTCTTCTCTCTATGTCAGTGTAAAAGGGAAATGAAATGCTTAGGTTAGATAAATGTAAGAATACATTGTTGAAAGTTAACTGCTTTACTCATATTATCCAATTGGTCATGATTTTATCCAAGAATACTAAACTTCCAGTTTGCTCACATATGGTAGATAAATGATAATGTATTAGTAGTTTAATAACTCTTACTTATTTGTGGAGTTGTTGTAGTTGTTTGCTGATAATTTTTACTATATGTATTACCTCTCAGAACTCTTTTCTTTTTTAAAGTAGCTTAAAATAGAGATGTTTGCATGGTAGTTTAGGTGATTCACAAGATTTGTGCAACTTTCAGGGGTTTGAAAAATGCAACTGGCAGTTCTTGTTGAGGTTTTTATAAGTCAATCCAGGGTTTTTAGTTCGAGTAACCAATAAGTGGGCATTATACTTGGGATCTTCTTGATTATTTTTGAATCTCTTCATTAATTACTAATAACACCTCATTTTCTGTGTAACTGAATATACACAATGAGCCTACAAAAAAAAATATTACACGAATAAAACATTGTCAACTTGATTAGGATTGTGCAAGCTATGTGACAGGAAGAATGGAATTAGGTGAATTAGTTGGTTATTTCTTCTTTTTACTTGTAGAGCTGTACTACGGTTTAATGGTGAATAGGGGTTTTCATGTATTTAAGTGGCTCACTATGAGCCATAACCATAAGACACAATAAAGGTCTACTTTACATGGATATACCAGAGAAACCATGTTCATTATGCTTATCAGACCACAACTAATTAGAATTATCCAATAATATATGGCCAAACAGGTGGTGAGGCAACTAAGTGTTATTGCTTCCCCTCCTTGCACCACTTCTATTTTTTCACTACTTTTTTCCATTTAAGATTATCATATGAAAGCTGCAATTTTGTAAAATAACATAGAAGAGCAACTAAGAATTCTAGCAACAACATCAATTTAAACATTTGGTTGGGGGTTAACGAAGGGGATATCCTTTCTTAACCCCTAAATGCTTAAAAATTGAGGAGAGTGTGTTATTTGGGGGGTTACCACAATTCATGGGGTACCAAGACGTTCAACCTTTGACCTTTGATGAAGGTTGAGCAGTGCGGGCATGTATGGGGGTTTTTTTTTTTTGTTTTTTGGGGTGGGGGGTGTGGGGTTTTGGGGGGCGTGGGGTGGGGGGTGGGGGGGAGGGGATAAAACCCACTAGGAGCACTTTGTAGGGGAAAGGGGGATGTTCTTGGTTTGACCAAGGATATTCCTTCCTTTGACTGTTAACACTCTGTTAGGGATATCCTTGTGGACTTTTAAGCATTTTGGAGGTTAAAGAAGGGTATATGGCTCTCCTTAACCACAAAAAATGCTATAGTCAAAGGGGGACATCCTTGGTTAACCCAAGAATGCCCCTTTGAATTTTAAATCCTTCTGCTTTGTTTAGGATAGCCCCTGTCAACCTTTATTTTAATGGTCAAAAGGCTTATCTAAAATTTATCTGATGGGATGGGGTACTCCGACGGAAACAATGAATTCCCCTTTTGTCCTAATTCTTTTGGTTTTTGACAGAATCCTAACTTGTGCCTTAGATGTCTCCACACTACGTCACGTGTCCAAACAATCTGCAATGATTCTCCTATTTATCCTAAGAATTCTAGTGCCTTAAAATTTTGATGTAGTTAACTAAAAATGTAAACTCTCAATGGGAAAATTCTGGAGAGGGGGCAAACTACAAACATTTCAAGGAAATAACAAGTGGCTTAAATGTTAAAATTATTAAATGTAGTTAAAGTTATAAACATATTTGTGGGCAATTCTTCACAAGTAGAGATACACATTCTGTGAATAACGTGTAATCTAGTCTCTTCTTTCCTGTTTACTATTGCCAATGAACCTAGATTGGTTACACCTACAGACCTACTGTTTTAGATTATGGAAAAGGAAGTATTTCTGTATAAATGCGGATATGATATTGATCTTGACTCTTAAATGACTAATAGAGTTTGCTTAGTCTGCCAACATATTTATACTACTCAGTACTTGTTGGATTTGCTAATGACACTTTGGTATCAATCATGGTTTCAACATCAGCCAATTTTAATGTGTATTGACAATATTGTATTGAGTGTTGCGATACCTGATAGGATATCTAATATTTTGATATATATCAACAATGTTGTATCGGGGCTTGATATAATATCGTAGAGGTAAATTCCTCGGGGGAATTTATCTATACTTAATTTGTAAGCGAGAAAGTATAGCAATACAAATACTAGAGCATTTACATGAAAAACCTGCAGAGGGGAAAAATCACGGTGAAAATAGAGAGATTCTACTAAATCAGAGAGATTACAAAGAGTTCTCAACACTCTATTATAGATTCAATTCCCTAGGATTCAATCCCTTTTGCAGATTCAATTCCCTAGGATTTGATCCCTTGCAAAAAGGAAGAGATCGGCTTTTATAGCTGAGGGATAATGAGCTGAATCATGACCTCCGAGATTTCCGCCTCTGGATCTGCCCACGAATCGTAACTGCATGTAATGCCCCAACAGTAATTTGTTTGAGTGACGCGTGATTGTCAAGGTCGTGCTGGCTGACGAAGATTGAGATTCAGATCCGCATCCATAGTCCCCACATGCCTAGTGGTTGTAACGGCTCTGGCAGCCAGGTGGTCGGTTGAAATCTATTGGATGAGACTGAATCTGTGATCCCATGATCCATGATACTTGTCAGGTGTCGCAATCTCGCAGGGGGTCATAATTTTGACCACTACAAATAATAATTCTATAATATCCCCTTGTATTAGGGCCAATTTATCGAGTCGATATTGATGATATTGATACTAAAAACCATTAACCAAGATCGATATTAGTATCGAGATTTTAAATATGGTATTAGTTACCTTAACCATATGTCTCTTAGTTATACTTTCATGAGGTATATGCTCAAGTTGTAAATTTTAAATTACACGTCATCAAGTACCAATAATTAGATTTGCTTTTGCCTCCGATCATTGATGCTCGACGTGTCAACATCACTTCCTTGCCCATCTCACTTTTTTTTTTTTTAAGAATTACCCCTCCACCTTTAGACGTGCGCGAAGGTGAAAACATGCTCCCCAAAGTCAATAGGCCCCGTTTGGTTGCTTTGGCTATCATAGAAGAATCACCTAACAGGTAGTGCTGGTTGCTCCTCATTAATGTCCACCAGGCCTCAACTTATTCAGGTATCCTTCTGATTTTAGAAACGATGCGCCATTTATCATCAACTCCTCGTCTCAACCAAGATTAGTTAACATTAATACTGAACCATCTACTTGAAGGGCTAGTCTCTCCAATCATTACCACTCCTGCCAATTAATTATTGTAACGCCCCGATCCTAAGGATACGGAGACGTTATGGCGACGCATATACGCGAGGAAAATACCCCACGTATATACGCTAAGCCTAAATTGTAACCTGAACAAGCTATAAATCAGAACTATAATAATCAAGGATTACTGCAATAATACATATAAGACTACACATGATAGCAATGAATAACAGGAAGAAATGACAGCTGAATAGAAGTCAAAGATGATATACAGGAATCAAAGAATAATAACAAGAATAAAATACAAGTATACCAGAATCAAAGGGGGAGGACCCAAGCTCCTCGCAAGGCGTACCGTCTCATCGAATACCTGTACATTAGAAACAATCGTCCAATAGCTGGACGTGCAAATCCAGGGTCGTCAGAACGCGACCATAATGAGTGTGTGTAAAGGGAAAAAAGCTCGTGCAGAACCAATGTGCATAAATAGTAATAAGAACAACTGCAGATATAAAAGACTGAATAACAAGATAAATAACAGAACTGTAACACATATGATAAAAACATGAATACAGGTAGCAGACAAAAGGCACAACTGTAGATATGCAATCAATGTCAAGGCGTGTAATCTATCACATGTCACTAGGCTGGTATCTAAATCTGGTCATGGTCTGGTCCTGGTCACAATCATGAGTCTAACAAAGTGATATATAAATAGATATACAATCCGGTGATTACAGTCAGTCACAAGCATCAACAGTTTATTATTAATTATGTCAGCGAACACCAATTGTCACATGTAATAGACGCATCCCATACTACGCCTACCACACATGCCAATCAATGCCCTAAGTTATTGAAACTGATCGGTTGGAGACATTGTCCATGCTTTAGGTGGGTCCCGTACATACCCGGGACCACGGCCCAGACTCCTGGCGCTGAACCAGGACCTACCGCTAGGTAGTCAGGAACATGTAAATAGGAATAAACAGGACGGGGTGCCAGTCACCCCACGGGAACCCTGCAGTGGAACCCTCTTTCGGCTGCGCAACCTAAATCCTAGGTCCACCCAAAATACGGACGCTGTCTCCTCCATCAATCTCCCCAAGCCCAGTGCAAGTTGTGTGTTATCATGTTTTAGTTTATCAAGTTTATTTAATGTGCATGTTACTTTAATTACTGGGATAACTCAGTGGTAGTCACGGTAACAATATCAGCATGTGAAAGTCAAGATACCGGTATAACAGGAGTACAACATGTCAAGTAACAGGATACCGGTATAACAGGAATATATAACAAGTGAACATGCGGGTGTTGTTACCGTGTAATAATATTTTTCCCAGCAAATTTCAGTAACATGAACATGATAGTTGTCAGGTGTATATATAAAGAATAACCAGTCAGGTTTCACAGGTAAAACAAGATTATCCAAGGTGAGTAATAATCTACTGGTCATGAACAGACTAATCCAAGCAAAGTACTATAAACTCAGGTTCTCAAGACCATCCATACATCACTCTCAAAGTCACCAATAAGTAAAGTCGATCAATAGCTATCAAGTAATCCAGTCTCTAATATCATAACAAGTACACATCAACATCTGAATGAATCATCAATTAAATTATTATCAATGAAAGGATAACAAGTCTAAGAAAGTCCTCTACATGAAATATATCATCTGACCTCTATAACTCTAATTCAGTCCAAATCAGAATAAGTCCATGTACCATCCAATCGTCAAGAACACTAATCTTTTATTAAGGTAAGATCATATCTAACATGTCCTCAAATATCCACTAATAAGGTCTTTGTCTAATCTCCGATCACCATTCTATGTAAATAGCATAAGTCCCAGATCAATCCAAAGTCATCATATCCAACTCACATTCCCAACAGTTACATGATCGTCAAGTTCCATTACACATCTAGTAATCTGATTCAATAATCGTCATTCCAACATATAACAATATCCAGTATTAGTCATCTCACTTTAACATACAACTCTGATCCCCATCCTCAAGAGTTCACATTTCTATTAAGGTCGATCACCAGTTCCCAATACTTGGCAACATATCTAATCCATGCATATAAGATCTATTAGGTCAAGTCATTACCACCAACATCCATCTCTTGATATCATATACATCTATCAACAACTAATACATAATCCATGGGTGAAGTCCACAATCCATCAAGTAACCATACACAGCTGACAGACTCATATTAGTCGACTAAGGCTATATACAAGTCGACTAGGGGAAAGTATAGTCGACTAATCAAGTGGGCCAAGTCGACTAACTCCCCTGCCAGAATAGAAATCAGAGATACACCATCACTTATTCTTCTCATACTCTCTCCAGTACTTATATACTTTTCAACACACATGACTACACTAGAAATCTAAGCATTCATATGGTAATTAAAGGATTCCAACATCATAGATATGCATCTCCTGTTTCTATGCATTCATCATATAAAATAAAGGGAATGATAAATCCACTACCATACTAAGAGATCTCCATACATAAACATGTAATCTAAGTATTCTACTCAACAATTATATAACACATACAATAATAGTTGCAATCACTTAATAAAGGAGAGAAGGAGGAAGAGACACTCACATTGGGGAAACTGCGCGTTACCGGGCGAGTCGCCGTTACGGTCGCCGTGGCACCGCTCTGCGCTGTTGGACTACATAGGACGGTAGCCAGGGTCCTAGGGAAGACCTGGCTACAATCCGGAGGTCTCGCGCTCGCCGGAAGGGCCTGGAATCGCCGCTCGCCCGCTGCTTGTGCTGCTGGTCTGAAACTGGATCTGCTGTGCGCGTCGTCGGGCGAGTCGCTGCCATGGTCGCTGTGGTGCGATTCCTCGCCAACGGACTGCATGGGGGGGTGGCCAAGACACTGGGGAAGGTCACCGTGCTGGTCTCCGGCGACGGGATGGCGTGGATCGGGAGAACGACCAGCTCGCTCGCTGCTGAAAATACAGATCTGCTGCTGGGCGTTTGCTGTCGTCCTGCTGTGCCACAGCAGCTGTCCTGCTGTCGTGGTTGGCCGAGGAGAAGAGGGGACCTGCTGGAAGTGTCCGGCCTGGACTGGTGGAGGTCTGGGCGGCCACGGTTTGCTGCTCCTGTTGCTGTACCTGGCGCAAGAAGGCAGGGAAGGGGGCTGCCGTCTCGCCGTGTGCAGATTTGCTGGAGGTGGTGCTCGCTGATCTGCTGTTGCCGCATGGGGGTGCTGCTGGATCTCTGGGCTGGTCTGCTGGTGCACATCTGGCCTGGAAGAACTCGCTGGATGGTGGGGAGGAGCACACGGCAAAGGGGATACCAAATAGGGGTTGCTGCTAGTGAAGAAGGGCAATGATGGAGGTGGTGTGCGGCTGTAGCATGAAGATGAAGGAGGATTTAGATCTAGGTTTGGATTTTATGGAAAGAGTTCAGGATTAGGTCTAGGTTAAAATAGGATATATATGGAGTGGATTGGTTAATGGGTTTCGGGTTGAATTGGGTTTCGGATTGAACCAAATAGGTATAGGATCAATAGGTTAGGTTAATATGTGAATGGGCTTGGGTCAACTGGATTAGGATCCAAATAAATAATTGGGTATAAGTTCACTAATGGGTATTGGATCTAAAAGAGGATAACGGGTAGGCACAAGGATACAAGGGAATATGGCATGAATAGGAATCAAGGGTAAGGAAATATACCACTGCAAAATAATCCAACATTAGTAGCAACATTACCTAATCAAAATAATAGTATTAATAAGACCAATAACAACTCGCAATACTTAATTTCAAAAAAATAATAGAACACTAATATTAATTAATAAACATCGACAATAAAATAAGGATAACACTAATAGAAATAACAATAAATAACAATGGAAGAATAGTTTGCCACTTACTATCTTAAAATAAATTTTTCATACTTAATAATAATTTCTGAAAAATAATAAATTAACTTGATTAAATAAAAATACTCAGTAAATCAAAATAAACACTTGAAGAAAACAAAAATACAGTATTATTAGATTAGGGATATTACAATTATGGTTCAAAGTCGCCGACTCGGTGGGTACTGATACGCATCGGTTGCGGCGTCACGGATTGGTCTTGGGTGATACACGCAAAACGCTACATAGAAAGCTAAAAAAATTCTGAAAAATAACGACAAATCTTAAAAAAATATAGACATCAATATTTATGTATCACATGTTCAAAATATATCACGTAGCACACTAAATATAAAGAGTATACATAAGCACATCCGTTAGTAGAAACATACCAAAATACATGCATAATATAGTCAACTTCACAAAATACATGCATAAATACCTTCATAATATAGTATTTTCACATTGAATTGTGATGAGACACATCCTCATCATTGTAATTATCTCTGCGATAAGTAGAGAGACTGGTATTAGTACTCACAGATCTTTAAAGTTGTGTTCTGTGGTCATAACCATATCGCATACCATGTTATGGCCTAATATCAAACTCAAACCTTGCATATGACTTTCAAGACCATGTAACTCTGTGAGTAATTATCATGTCCAATCGAATAATCATCCCTTATAATTTGGATCTTGTGTGGCATAATAATTTGAATCTCACGACATAACACCACCTCGTTAGTTTCCACCAACACCTTAAGTCCCTCCATCGTACCATTGTTGCCCCCATTATTATCACCATCACTATCACCATCACCGCCATCATTGTCGTCATCATTATCATCACCATCTTCACCATCAATACTATTAGAACTAGATAAAACTCATACATCCTCACCATCATTATCATATGTTTCTCTTACACCTCTACTTTCCTCACTACGACGAATACCTTCATTGAAGAGGAAAAATTTTGAAATGACTTTTTCAATTTTTTTTAACACTCTGAGAACATGCTTTTGATTGTTTTCTGTTTCGATGAGAACAGTAAAGATCAATTTCTTTTGCAGGCTCTATACTTCTAAAAATTAAACCATATCTAATTAAATTAAATTAAAATTTAAATTATACCAAATTAACTGGATCATATCTACTTAAATTAAATTAACTTTATATTATATTTACTAAATTAGCTAAAATTACTGAATTAGCTAAATTAACTAGATTATATTTACTTAAATTAAATTAACTTTATATTTTATTTACTAAATTAACTTAAATTACTAAATTAACTACTTAAATCACTAAATTTAAACTAACTACTAAATTAATTTAAATTACCTATTAGAGAGAGCGGGAGAGAGGCTGAGAGAGGGGGAGAGAGAGAGAGAGGCTGAGAGATGGAGAGGGAAAGAGACGGAGAGAGAACTGAGAGATAGAGAGGGAGAGATTGGGAAAGAGAAACAAATAGATCGGAGAGAGGGAGGGGACTAGAAGAGAGGGAGAGACTGGAAGAGAGGCTGGGGGGAGAGTTACCTGAAGAAGGAAGCTCGACGGTGGCAGCGGTCTCGTTGGCAAAGGAAGAGGGCGAAGACGAGGGCTCACGATCGGAGAGAGAGGGCGAAGGAATTTGGCGACTCACAATCAGATCAGATCTTTTTTCCTTTTGACCTCTCCACTCACGGGTTTACAGTAGGCTGAGGTTGACTTGGCCTTGACTCGGTCGACTCAGCCGAGTCAACCTGAGTCGCATCGGCACTCGGCCGAGTCAAGGCCGAGTCTGCCCCCGTGTTGGTCAAAAATTGGGGCCAAGAACGGATCGCGTCGCCTTCTTGTCGCGGAGCCTGCATGTCTGGAGACGACTCGGCTAAGTCAACTCTGACTCGGCCGAGTCTTTGAACCCTGGAATCAACTGTATTCCATATCCAGTAGGTCCTTGGTGATGCAATTGTTCTCATCCGACCCAAGCTAGAATGATGGCAAATTATAGATAACTGGGATTGCTAACCCTAGTTCTCGCATGTGCGCTTTAGTGGCTAACTTAGCATCCCCATCTAACACCTAAAGTGACAATTCCCTTCCTGACAACCTACACATAATCTTGGTTCAAGGGATGGGTGATGTAGAACGAGAACGGGGGAGGAAGAAAAAAGGGGAAAGAAAATTAGGGTTTTAAAGAGAAAGATGAAATTCAGGCTTTGACACTTGGGAGATCTCTCTCAAACTCTGCACTTCACCATGCAAAGATGCAAAGGTTCACAACAAAGCAAAATGACTTCAATGTTCAAAGTTTTAATCTTCAAATCAACTGAACCCCAAAAACAACTACAACACTTGACCTTTTATAGGCCCATACAACTAAAAGTCTTTCCGTCATACCCATATTGGACTAAAACAAAGGAGTAAAAATTAGTCTAGCTTAAAATAAAGAGAAAAAACCTGAACAAAAGATTTTTCACTAGTGACTCCCATCAATGCGCCTCTTTAATCATGCCACTAGTGCCACCACCTACTTTCCCTCTAAGGACCAATAATGTGTTGCTGCTAATATAAGCCTGTTGTATTGCAAACTCAACATCAGCTTATCCTGCATCATGGAGAAAGTTCTCGCTCCGTTATGGTATTATCCTTTGGGATGTAACTGTCTCTAATTACTGTTAATATGTATAGCACTTGGGCATGATTATAGTAGTAATTGATGATGGAGATGACTATATCCTTGCTTCGAAAAATGAAGGTAATATTTTAAAACATCAAGGGATCGGCTAAACAGCCTGCACGCTGTCGACTTTCTCAACTCATTAGGGATTATAATTCTGATGTTATTATTTTGGTTGAAAAGTATACTAGTTCATGGATGCGAGTTTACAATTCCTCAAGTCTTATGCTAGAATTTTTGGGTATTTTTTAGCGGAGCAGGGCTCTCAAAGGGGATTATTGTATAATGGTGTTATATGCTCTCAAAGGGGATTATTGTCTAATCGTGACATACTTTTAGACCAGTAGGATCTTTGGTTATAGTAAGTCTTCTTGACCTGTCAATGAAGTATAATGACCAGCCTTGGATTTTGTCTTGCGTCCGTGCCTCCGGAGATCGCTGAAGTAAGACTTGAGGATCTTGCTACTTTGCACTCTCACTAAGTTTGATAACATACCACATCTTGTTATGGGTCCTTGATGACACCGAGAAGAAGATTTTTCTTATTTCACTTAATTTTGATAATTTTGATTTGAGATGTTTTATTGAGGCTTACGGACTCACCCTGCTGCAATGACGTGTATGCTTACACTTGGTGCAATAAGATTGATCTGGCCTTTGTCTCTCCATGTTGGTGGAATCTTTCTCCTCCATCCTCTTGGAGGATTTTTTTGAGAAATTGCATCTTACCATCACCTACTTGCACCTAAAATTTGTGAGGATCAGTTTCAGTTAAGTAGATGCTTCAGATTTGAGTACTTTTGTACCCAAATCAGGTAGTGCATGACCTGATTTCTTCTTCCTACATTCTTCCAGTCATTGGCTCGCTATTCTTAAGGGTCTCAAATAAATTGTCAAGGCTAAGATACTTTCTTTGTGATTGAGGAAAAGACCCACCAGAGATATTAACAAATGAATTGATGATATGTTATTTCCTATAAAGATGTGATAGGGGTTTAGCACATGAGTGGCTTCATGTACAGAATTTTTTGGTTGAGTATCACAATGAGTTAGCAGCAGTTACGGTCTCTAGAAAAGAGAGAGCAAATGTTAAATGGAACTACCAGGGTGATAGAAATACTAGGTAGTTTTGTGCGAGGGGAGTTCAAAACAAGAAAAAAACCATATAACATAAATGTATCTCTCTTCTAAAAGATGATAAATCTGCTCCTAAAATCTCTCTCCCTCTTATATTTACTCCACATTTAAAAAAAATAGAAGGCTAAATTTCCCAATACTACCATATACTTTCACTGTTTTCCCAAATAACCCCCCTACACTTTAAAAATCCCAAAATACTATCATGAATTTTGTTTTTCACATTTAATTTCCTAAATGCCGTTAATGGCACTTGTACAATGACAGTTAAGAAAGTGACATGTGGGGCCCATATAATTGCTAGTGGCCCACATGCCACTTATTCGAAAGCCTTTTTAGTGAAAATAAGAGAATGACGTGGGCTGCACATATCATCTCTCTCCCCTTCTTCTTCAACCTCCTTTTTTCCTTCAACTTACAACTCCTCTCCTCCACTGCCATCTCCCACCACTGCCATATCATGCACAACCACCTTCCTTTCATCTCTCCTTCCTCTCCTTTGTTCGTGGCCACCATTCGTCGTCCCAACCCACCCAATTCTCGTTTGGCCTCAACGACCACCGTCGTCTCCTCCATTTTAATCTCCTCAACACCACTTCCCCTCTCCGCTAATCTCCAGAACCACCATAGCCTCCCCTTGCCTTCTCTCTCACCATTGACAACCACTGGCGTCTCCTTTTTCTCCTCCTCAGCCTCAAAAACCATCACCTTCCCCCTTTCCCCTCATTTGACATCCAAAACAACCCACACCGCGGCCTCCCTTTCTGCTCTTACTCTTTTGCTAGTCACAAAACTAGGTTTGGGTGAGAAAAGAAAAAGAAAACGAGAGGAAAAAAGAATATAACTGGTCGCATGCGCATCATGTGCCATATAAAGATTTTTTTTTCTTTTTTAATTTCTAAAAGGAGAAAAGAGGATTTTTGTCAAAAAATAGTCACATGATATGCAAGTGATTACCTCCCTAACTGTTGTTAACAAATGGTAGTTTTTTGGGAATTTGATGAATTCTTTGTGGTGGTATTATGTGAAAGTTTTGGGGATTATTTGGGAAAACGATGAAAGTTATGGTAGTTTTGATAAATTTAGGTAAAAGAGAAAAAGGAAAGAGGGTCTGATTAATTGTAAGACAGAAAATCGAAATGTCATTCCACTCGTGAAAATCCTCTAATACCAAAAGTTTCTCCTAAACTTCCTCCTCCAGGCTCATTCAATATTTATCATCAGTTTCCAAGAAAAAAAATAAAACTTGTATTCTAAGAAAGTAAGAAACCTAATAGTGATTGAGAGTTAAAGAAATTAAAAAAACTTAATCCAAAAATTCTAATAATAATCATCTTGAAAAATAAACCTGGATAGCGTTTAGGGAGGGGGAAAACAACGCGACCTATCTCCATGCATCGGTTTCTAAAGGAGAAAAAAAATCAGAATTCTATTACTTGTGAACCGAATTTATTGTTCTTAATTGTTATCGACGAAGTCAATTATTTACTTTCAGATTATGAAAGCTCCCCGAGTAGGGTTTAAATGAGGTAATTTTTTTATTAAATCTTAATTTTTCAGTAGAAATGTTTAAGTTTGTTATCAATTCTTACATGAATACCCCTTTTTTTGAACATTTGTTTCTGAAACTACTGAAATCGTTATTGTCTTATATATTATTTATTATCGTTTTTTTTTCAATTTTATGTTCGCCCCTCTATAAATGATTTCTAGCTTTGTCCCTATTTGCCACCCTTAGTTTCTTCCTTGCTGGCTCTTTCCTCGTCCTATCTGGGCCGGTGACTATCTTTATCATTGGCTTGCTTATGTATTCTTCGAGGACGTGAAATTAGGAGACGTGCCAGATGTTGTGCTGCTTCTTCCTATGATGTATGGGACACGGACAAGAACACAGGACACGACAAAATTCAAAAAATTAGGATACGGGAACACGTCAAGAAATATTTTATTATTATTATTATATATAAATAAATTTATAAAGTATCAATCAATAAACTAAAATATCAATCTATGATCATCCCTATTCCACTTAAGGAACCTTCCATTGAAGTCATGTTGCTCTAAACACAACACAACAATACTATATGAATAAAAACAACATTTCATATGATCAACAATTCAATTATTCACACAATCAATTATCCATACAATTAATAATTCAACATATTCAAGCAATTTTTTTACAAGATCAACAATGTAATCTAATAATTCACATAATTAATGAATTCCCAATTAAATCTCATCCATGGAGAGAGATTGAAAGAGAGAGCGCGATGGGGGACAGAGATAGATCGAGAGGGGTAAGGTAAAATTACCTCCGGAGGACGACGAGATTGCTGCGAGAGGACGAATTCGAGATTGCTGTGAGAGGACGACGATGAGAAGGCAATAGGTTAGGGTTCTTTTCCTCTGGGGATTTGAGAGAGATCAATTGTGTTTGGGGGGGGGGAAGACTGGGGATTTAGAGTTATAATTAGTAATCGGGTCGGGTTCGATCCCATTAACCCACATGCACTACAACAGAAATGGGTTCAGACTTCACAACGGTTCTAAATAGAACGTTGTGAAAAGTCTGACTTTACAAATTTTTCACGACGGTTCTACAGTGAAAAGTCTGATTTTTTTAAAATTAAATTATTTAACCTGTAGAAAAATAGATACAAAATAAGTAGTAACAAAATTTTGACCAAACATGTCCGAGCTGTGCCCAGGCTGAGTTTGATCGTGTCGAGCGAGTCAAAACAGTTGACTCGTGTCGGACACATATTGATCGTGTTTGACACGTGTTGTGTGCGTGTCGGACACGTGTCCGTGTCCGACATGTACTTGACACGGACACGACAACCCTGGGCGGTGTCTGTGCTTCATAGGCTCCTTCTATTGCAGTTTAGCAGTTGCATGGCTACCCTCCACCGATTGTTTTGGTGACAAATTGTATTGTTTGTACATTGTCTCCCCAAGGTTCTTATTTTGTTAAGCTGGGCGTATGAGGTCCTTTGAAAGAATAGTCAACCTCCACTGCTCTCCATGCTTTCATCTTAGTGCCAAATTTTAGGCGTCTTCGAGGGCCAAATCCATGGTTTGGCGTGCTATTTGGGAGAGCTTGCTTACAACTGATCTTCTATTCGGGTGGCATATTATTTGATTGAATGTGTGCCTTCATTGGATGAAGGCGGTCTTGAGACCTAGTCCTCTGACCTTTTGTATTGCAATCCTTCACGGTCTTTGTATAAAGGCTCTTGACTTCTTATAAATGAATCTATGTTGGCCAACCTTAAAGGACTGGAATGCCATCCTCGACTCTAAAACCCGCAAGGCTTGGAGATACTGCTTTCTCCTTTGTTAACTTTACAATTGTATTGCTGGAAGCTGCTGAATGATCACCTCTTTGCGGAGTGTACTATGTCTGAAAACACGGCCTGGGCTAATTTTCCTTGTGCTTATCAAGGAACACTTGGTTATTGAAAGCAACAAGTGCCTTTGGCATCAATCAAGGTTTGTAGTTGGTTACCGTCCCATAACTTGTATGCAAGCCCCTTCTGCCTTCTGCAACTATATGCATGCACTTTTACCTAGAGTCCACCACCTAATATCCTCTTAACTTTGATGGGGTAAAGTAGTTCTTCTGGGAAGAGACTCTCCTTTGTTACATGTAACTAGGTTCCAAATAGTGAATCACCAAGTATAGTGTTTTGGGCCTTCACTGCTAAGCTATATTATCCTTAAGAGACCTACCATACTTGGTAGTAGTTAAACTTGGTACTAATGCGTGCCCGTGAGCTAAAGTGGGTGCTTTGAGTAAAAATGTATCTCCTAAAGTGGGTTTATCCACTTAAGCTATAATTATTTAATTTTTTTTCCTTATTTTGTTATTAGAAATCTTTTTCTATTTTTTTGATTGTTAATCGATTTTTTTACCAATCAGTTCTTTTTCTAGTTTTATGCTTTTAGTTATTGGTTGTGAAGGTTTTCTCTATCTCTCACTTCATCATTCGTCCTTTCATGAATAAAGTTCCCTTAGGATGGCCTGTCTCTTCCCATGTTTCTCTTACACATACTGCATAGACAATTTGATTTAGCTACACTAGAATTTCGAATAATATCATGTCATGTCTGATGTATCTATTGATTCATATCAAATTTCAATTAGATAATCAGGTAATATACTTATAAGCAATTGTATTCAATCACCATAAGCAATTTTAACAGACATATATTATTATTAATTTTAAGAGTGTGTTTATGTATATGACTGTATAAATTGTATCTACACATTAATTACTTTATGTATTAATTTAAATACCCATCCTGCTTTAGCGACTCCTGAAGTGTTTGGTAACCACTTTAGCACTTAGCGGTACCTTCCATAATGCTCCACTTCCTGCTATTTGGAATAGTGTCCATAACCACCTTGGGCATTCACTAGCGTAAAGATGTAAGAGGCTTTGGTGAAGCTCAATTAACCAATGGGAAATCTTCGCACTTTGATGTGGTGATTTACTCTCACGAACTACCTCTTGGTATGCCTTACCATTGCTGGGAACTCCTAAATTACTATTCAGTTCAGACTATCTGCAATCTGCTAAAGCATAAGAACCAAACTTGCTAAAATGTTCTGCTTAACTCTTGAAGGAGTATCCTTTGACAGGCGTTAGTAGAATAACTCTCTGATTCTTTTTTTTTTTTCAATGTCTGTAATATCGCCAGATACCAATATTTACTGATACTACCAATTTTATTCGATATAACCAAGACAATACCCGCTATTGCCATTGCTGATACAACGAGAAGTAATAATCGATATTGCTAATTCTGATACCAAAATCCTACAGTCGATACCAGTACCGAGATTTCAAATCATGATTTTTTTTTCATTGTTTATGTTAACATCCTTTCGCTTTGGCTTCTTGCTTCTTATTACTATGTACTCCAAAACTAGGGCTCTGACCATCAATGAGAGTAAAAAAAAAAAAAGAGAATAGATCCGCCAATAAACAACTACTTCTAGTGTACCTATTATGGATGGATTTGCAAAACATGTTTTGTCCCTAGAGAGTGGAGACCATAGAATATATTAATTTGTTATTCTATTGATAGTTCTGTGACTTTGTTAAGTCGTTTACATGATGTTATAGTTGTAAGGTTTTATGAATGTGACTATGAAACATAGACATGGCATAGAGACAGGATATGGATAATTTGTACAAAATAGGACACATAAACACAACTACCACTATCACATTAACATCATCGATCAACTAAAAACTTTCAAGATTCCAAGACACATCATTATAAATCAGATTAAAATGAACCCCACTAATTGCTTGATTAGAAAAAAAAATGCATTACCTATTCTTGGTTATGCATTACATAACTTAATGTGTAGAATTTTGACAAAATAACAAAGTAACTATTGACGAATTGAAGTAGCAAGCCCATATGATGTTAGTGCAAACTAGGACATAGTAATAAACTAGCAAGATAAAAGGACACAAATGTTATCATAAAATCATAAATTTAGGAAATTCAGATAATTTGTAGCAAAGAAGCGCAATGAAAAATAAAAATTAATTAAACCATAAAATCCCGGAAAAGCACCACGAAAACCTAATCGAGGTATAAGAGGTAATGGTTACTTGTCGTAAAAAGGATAAAATCAACATCTTTGAAAAGTTTTAAGCATCCCCCTTCCGAACCCGTGACTTTTTATTCCAAACATGTATCTCCATCACCCAACCAGAGTGGGTGACCTAACCCTGATTTTGACTGCTAATCCTGTTAAACTCCCCATGCACCTCTATCAGAATCTCACCCGTACACTCTTACATCTGGTACCAAATGATGCCTAAAAGTCACACACACACATCATCATCAAATAGGAAGCAATAGTAACAGAGATGGAAGTTAGAAGCAAAACTTGATACAACAGAAGAAACACAACAACTAAGCCATTTGTCCCAAGTATTTGGGGGTAGGCTACATGAATCAAAAGAGAATTACGCCGGATCGGGCACATGGATCAACTTTCTCCATTCATTCTTATTGAGCAATATACCCTCACTAAGACCTTTAGCCTCTATATTTTGTCGTATTATCTCCATCCATGTTTTCTTTGGTCTCTCCTGCGCTCTTTTTACTTGCCCTAAATTGATACGCTCTACTCGTCGGATTGGCGCATCGTAGGTCTACGTCGCACATGATCAAACCATCATAGGCGGTTTTCTCTCATCTTTTCTTCTATAGAGGCTACACCTATCTTAGTACGAATATCCTCATTTCTTACCTTATCTCTCCGCGTGTTACCACACATCCAACGAAGCATGCACATCTCTGTTACATTCATCTTCTGGATATGATATCTCTTTATAGCCAACATTCTGTGCCATATAACAAAGCTGGCCTAATAGCAGTCCGAGAAAATTTTCCCTTCAGCCATAACGGAATGTTATGATCACATAAAACTCCTGTTGCGCTCCTTCATTTCAACCAGCCGGCTTGGATCTTATGGTTGACATCACTATCGATCTCCCCATCCTTTGGATAATAGAACCCAAGTACGTAAAATGACTGCTCATCGATATTTCTTGTCCATCTAGTCTAACAGTACTATAATCTCTGATCCTTTGTTTACTGAATTTACACTCCATATACTCTCTTTTGGCCCTCTTAATCTAAAATCTCGAGATTCTGGAGTTTGCATATGTCTCGTTAATGCTTCACCAGGGTTAAACGTCTTTGACAGAGCTTCATCGGAGTCAAAAGAGGCTAACATCTTGGCGGTCAGACCAGAGATTGGTGGAGGATGCAGAGAGGTTGAGGAATGTTGTATTTGCATATGGAAAATAGGAGTAGCTCAACCCTAACTAGGGTTGTTTTTTGTTTTTTTAATATAAGATAAATTCAATGACTAAATACTTTTGAATACTCCTTGTCAAGCTGGTCCATTGATATTAATCATATGCAACTTGTTACAGTAACTAGAGAAAAACTTCTTTGACGACGCCTTTGTAAAATTATTACCAATTTAATTCCCATAATAACATATGCTTATTTTGCATGACCATATTTCTTAAAAAGCGGCAATCTATTTCGATATGTTTATCATGAAAAAAGAATAGACTGTTGGCAATGTACATTACTCCCTGGTTGTCGTAGAAACACATGGTTCACAGTCGCGGTCTCGGCCGCCGACTCGGCGGGCACTGAGACGGATCGGTCTCGGCGACTCGGATCGGTATCGGGCGATACGCGCAAAACGCTACAAAGAAAGCTTAAAAAATTCTGAAAAAATCACGACAAATCTTAAAAAAATGTAGACATCTACATTCATGTATCACATGTCCGAAATATATCACCTAACACACTAAACATAAAGCGAAAGAATAAATACACGCGTCGTCGGTATAAGCATATCAAAATACATGCACAATATAGTAAATTGTACAAACTACATTCATAAATACATGCTAATGTAGTTATTTTCACATTGAATTACGATGAGGCACAAAATCAGCATCATAATGCCGAGTCAACCGAGTCAACTCCGATTCTCAACCGAGTCAGTCTCCTCTGAGTTGAGTCGACCGACTCGTGACTCGGACTCGTCTTGGAGCGGGCCGAGACGGATACGACTCGGCCAACTCGTCTCCGACACGGCCGAGTCTTTGAACCATGGTAGAACATCGTCGTAGGACTCCTGTAAACACTCATTTCCTTCAAAAGATATTTGAGCCACTTTATCTCACACGGAGTATGAGTCATTGCATGTTAGGCTTTGGCACTTGACCATGCACCCACATTTTTCTTCTTACTCCATGTCACGAGGTTTGCCTATAAAAGGTCAATATCCACTAATAGATCATTGATCTAAGGATACCATACCCGCCGAATCAGCATTAGAGTAGCCAACATATCTAAATGATTAGATGGCTGATAATACAATCATTTACCCAAGAATCTTTAAGATATCGTAAGATGCGTCACATCACATCCCAATGAAGTTGATGTGGACTTCAACTTTGCAAAAACTGACTAATCAACCCACAATAAATAAAATATATGGACAAGTCACAATCAAATAAATTAACTTCCCAATGAGTTTCTATGTTTTTCTTGGACCAAGAAGAGTCTCTTTCACGTTCATATCAGAATTAATATTAGGATCCATTGGAGTGTCCATAGGTTTAGTACTAACATGTTTTTCTTCTCCAGCAAATCAATGACATATTTTCTTTAGATCAAGGTGCAGCACCTCGACTTGGGGGATTTTGGTTTATTTATATAAGATAGATTCGTACAACTACTAAAATACCCTTGAATAGGTTGAAATGGGAAATGACAACTCAGGTTAATCAAAATGAGTTTTTCTTTTATGTTGTGGGTTGGCGGGTAAAAGAACCTTTGCCCTTTTGGTGTGAAGCAGTCCGGGCCCATTAATCCACGGATTGCCTCCAGTTTGGTAGCACTGATATTCAAAATATCTGAATGCTTTTCATATCCACATCACCATTTAAGGAAATCGGGATAGTGCAGTGCAAATGGATATTCAAAATATCTGAATGCTCTTCATATCCGCATCACCATTTAAGCAAATAGGGATAGTACTAATTCAGAATGTGCTCCAATAGTATCTGCTTGTAATCGGGGCGAATACGATAGTATCTGCTTCACTTATAATTTTGAAATACATTTTATTTTATTACTAATATATATATGTAATAGAAGTAATACATAAGAGGTAACTATACTTTTTGAATTTGGTGTTGTAAGTATCAATTTTCATGAGTTTATAGAACTTCTTGCTATTTTTGATATTCTGGCAGATTTAGATATTATTTGAATTCAAATAATGCCTGTCAAATTGAAATATGGGTACTATTTTCATATATTCATCACATATTGGAGCAGATTTGGATAGTTTCAGATAAATCGGATATAAAGTTATCTGCTTTATACCCGCTCCTTTTGTACCCCTAAATGGATGCTAGAGCAAGAATTTTGCTGTGGGGGGAGGTGGGGTCCAGACTTTGGGAGCCAAGGGTGCTTTTGATTATCTCAGGGTTGACTGCACGCAAGCCAAGGTGGAACTTATATAGGCTAATTTTGCTGGAGATGGTGGAATGAGCTGGATAGCCAGTTAATTTGGATTGCAGATCTAAACAACACTAGACCTTCTAGGTTGGAGGCGGTTGCAAGTCTTATTAACTAGTCTATCGTCTCTTGTGAAACATAATTAGAATATCAATGTTCATGTTTTCAAATAAAAAATACAGGTTTTGTGAACTCTTTCTCAATTAGAAGACAATGTATGTTATCTTCATAGACTTCATTAGAGTTTGATCCAACTGTCCATGAACACACAATGCCCAGGAGCCTTGCAGGATCCTTTGGCCAACTTCTTAGATCTAAGTAAAACATTATTGACTTGGCATTCTGTTTCGAGTGATGATAAAACTTTTTCAGTGTTTGAGTTCATCTCCTACTATATAGTGTGAAAACTTGGGGGTGTGGCCGGCTGACCAACTGGCCACACCCTCACTGGGCCTCGCACACTTTTCCGAAGCAAAGACAAAGATTTGCACATGCGTGTGCAACATGCTAGTATGTTATTATGCGAATGGACTAGTTCTTTGGTTGTCTGAATGTGTTGCTGCTTTTTGTGTTACAAATGTGGTTGGTCAATTTAAAAATGTCTATATATTGAGCTCCAAGAATTATTTGTCTTGAATTTCAAATATATGTCATATTTTCTGGGGTAGCAGATATTGTAATCTTCTACTTAAGCTTAGGCCGCTATACGTAGCGTTTTGTTTGAAATTATCCTCGCAAGTGCATTCACATGTTAATTTGTACAGGCGCGCCTTGTGATCTAAGTGCCTTTTTTTAGCTTCCAGCGTTGTTTTGCTTTAAGCTTCTTGTAAGGCTCAGCTAATCGACATTCATTGCCTTCTTGCAGTGCTCTGAGGGACCGCCGTTTCCCTCCAATACAGGCTAAAGAACTTCCATATCTGGAATGCACAGTTTCTATACTAACTAATTATGAGTCTGCTCTCCACTACCTTGATTGGGAGGTTTGGCTTTTAGAACCCTAATTGATATATAATGTCTTAAAAGGAAGTGCTTGACCAAATTGCTATGACCACACCATTTAGATGTAGATGTTGATAATAACTAATGCAAATTTTTGAAATTGGAGAAAAACTTTTGAATGCTTGATGCAAGATAATATCACGCTTTCTAATTTTTATGAGTCTCTGGCTTTAATATGCATAGCCTGGTCTGTTTCATTAAATGGAACTATAATGTAGGCAATACCAGTAATTCTAACTTCTTTGCTTTTTAAGAGAACAACAGCAATGTATTCTTGCCTGTGTGCCAACACATTTTATTCTAGGAAATTGTCCCTTGTCTTGTTCTCTTGGACATGGGCAAGTGTTACCACTTTCAATTAATTATTTCAGTTGTTTACAAGTTGGCATAGATATCTTTTATATACTGTAAATGGAATTTCTATCTCGCAGGTCGGAAATCATGGTTTAATTATTGAATTTACTGACCCTGATTACAGTACAAGGCGTAGTGCAACTTACTTGCCGGAGGTGGCTGCCCACGAAGGTACTTCCGATATTTTTTTGGGCACACGACTCCCCTTAGTTTCCTTGTCTACTTTATTCAAATTTGAAGCTGTAAAATTTTGAAAACCTTATACTTTCGGTTGCCTTTGGTGATGTAAAAGCGTTGGATCCATCAAAATCAGAATCTGAACCTTAAAAAAAAATAAAAATAGAAGGCTATGCGGAACAGGATCATAGTTTAGCTCCTTGCATCCTGATCAACTGTTTCGCGTAATGTAGGTTTATAGTAAAGCTTTTATTTATTTCCTTTTTACTCTTTCCCTAAACAAATTTTATTTGTAAAAATAGAGTCCTATCTTCTAGTAGATGAAGAATTGTTTTACATAAAACACCTATGTGGTAGAAATTAACATTTTTGTGACAATTTAATTTTCAAGTCTATAACCAGAATTCTTGCATTTTATATGTTCTTTTATTTGGTTTCCCTATGGAAGTTTATCCCATTATGGTAAAAATATCATACTTACATTATCAGGATTCAATGGCTTCTATTCAAGTCCAAATATGTCTAATAAGAATGAGTAGTAGTGATACTAATTTCTTAGTATAGTGCTCAGGCCAAAAAAAAGGGAAAGTACAGTGCTTATGTTAAACATCTATTGAAATGATTGATATCAAATTTGTACTTTGTACGATTGATTTCTGCTATAAAGATTATGCTTATTTATTTATTTCCCGTTTATCTTACCTTTCCAAGAGCTTCATGGACATGGACATGCATCTTTTGTCTTCTATAGGTTGGACAAAGATAGAAACAATTGATTCATTGATGAGGAAAGCAGGATATGATGGTCCTGTGAACGAGGCACTCCGCAAGAAACTCCGCATCACACGCTACCAGAGCACTCTCTACACGATGCATTACAATGACTATGTTTCGTACGTGAAGACGATCAGAGGGGCTGCCCCTGTAATTGTTGGGGTAAAGTCTACTCACTGATTCAACCTCTGCTAGCAGCTCTATTTTTTTTAGAGTTGCCGAGGGATCATTTACACTCTGATTGTAAAGCAGTTGGGTGAAAAATGTAGTCTGAATTCTAGCCCTTCTGCTCATTGATCTCATATCATTTGTTAAACTTGCGTTTGATGGATCAGGCAAGAACATACAGTTACCGATAACTGCAAATGCTTTATAAACAGCCTCATTTGTAAGTGTTTGTCCTGAGAAGATTTTTCATGGTTTAGAAATGTCCATGGAATCCGAGTCTCATCTTGCTTTGCTTTGTGTGGCCAAATGATTTTATCTTGTTGGTATCATGGATTTAGTAAGCTTAAGAATTCAGACGGATTATGCTTGCCTTGAATCGGTTAAAAAAAATAGAAATTCTGCAGAATGATGTTTTATTAGAGATTGTGGAGGAACACGAGTTTATGACTTCTAAATTCTGTTGAAGAGATGGTAGAGGAAGAAGAGCATGTTTTTCTAGAATGAAAAATGTTCACAGATTGGCAGGCTTTTGTCCTGAATTTTGTTGATTTTATCTCACCATCATATGATGATTCTGTTTGTGCAGATGATATCAGATTTTTGGATATTTAGGGATGTACATCTTTAATCATGTTGACAACACTTCGTAACGATTTTGAAATGAATGTCAACATACTACAGAATTATTAGAATGCCAGCATTTTTATTTTTGAAAAAAAAAAAAGATTAATCTGCTATTGTTGAAGCATAAAACCCAACAAACCGACCCAACCCGTTCGAGCTTGAGAAACCCGATCCAAATCTTAAACTTGTCAAAAACCTAATCACCGGGTTTCTATCCTTCTCAAAAACCTGCCCGATATTTCAAGTTTCGGCACAAAACTACTCAAAAACTTGCCTGACCCACCCCCCTTTTTATTTGTTTGAGGGAAAGGTGGGGCCTTGCCCCTTATTATTGAAATAATAAAGAATGGAGGGTTACAAGCAAGATAGAGAGGGGTTGTGGGAGAGGGAAGTTACAATGAAGCTAGAAAAACAACAAAGCAACTAAGAATGCCGGAGAACAACACACTACGACGGCTTGTTGATGTAGGAGATCAAGGCAAAAGCAAGCTAGCAGACTAAGGCAGAGCCGATCGATAGCCAAACTCAGCTGTCGACAGTTGCCTGCAAGAGATGTCTCCTGAGAGAGTTTTATATTCTATCGACAGTTGAGTTTAGCTGTCGATATGCTCAACCAGCAGTCGACCGGGCCTTATTCAACCATCGACAGGCCTGCGTGTATTTGCGTATCCGTTTCTAAATAGAATTTAAGTTTTCAGTTTGATTTGAACTCCAATTTATTTTATTTATTTTTGTTTGATTAGGCTTCCTAATTAGATTACTATTCTTTTTTTATTGCCTATATAAAGGTCATTGTGTTTTAGGTTTTGTATTCAAGTTTTGAACATAAATAAAATTAAGATTTTCTTTTCAATTGCTCGTGGATTCGAATTATTCATCTTTTACTCTTGGATTCAAGTGTTTTATCATACCTGAAGATATCCTTTAGAGTTCGTTCGCTCTAGAATGAGATCTAGGTGAGTTCACTTCCTTGTCTGCGTCAAGCGGCATTAGAGCTTCGGCTACTTTTTGACGATGGCAAGAGACAACAATGAATTGCAAGGCCTTTTCACAAGGATATGCACTGTTGAAGGGGAAATCAGTTTATCAAATCAACCTTGGACAACATGATCTAAGAACTCAAGAGATTATCCCTTAAGATCGATGACTGAAGTCTAACTGATGGTACGAGATCATCCATCAACTAATCTTTCACCATCACCTCCACCCTTACATCCACCACAGCAGCCACCACCACATCAGCCACATCCATTACAACCACCACCAAATCAGCCACGTCATTGCAACTACTCCCTAATCAACAACCTGACATCATCCACTACTCGGGCATCTTCTACGAAATCCTCAATTTGATGAATTTTCGACAAGAAAAAACTGGGCAATCCCATCTATCAATACGATGATTTTGAAGATGAATATAAAGATGAAGGGATGACTTATGAAAGACGAAGAAGATTCGCTAATTCTAACCGCCAAACAGAGGCAGATTTTCTAACCCTAACAGGGGAGGCAAATTTTCTTATCCAAATCATGGTAGGGAAGGAGGGTATTCGAGTCCTAATGAGTATTGAATGAAAGTTGAGGTTCCTTCTTTTAGTGAAAACTTTGATATTGAATCTTTCTTGGATTGGATTTATGAGGTGGAGAAGTTCTTTGACATAGCTTATGTCTCCGCGGAGAAGCAAGTCAAGTTTGTGGTGTGCAAACTCAAGGGAGGAGCGACCGCATGGTGTGACCAATTGCAAATCATAAGAAGACGTCAATGCAAGCCACCCGTAATTACATGGAGGTGCATGAAACGATTACTTCGAGGTAGATTCCTTCCACCTGATTATCAACAAATTCTTTACAATCAATTTGAACACTGTCAATAAGGCACAAGAACTATCACGGCATATACGGAGGAATTCTATCGACTATTATCGCGCTACGGTTTATCTATGACGGAGAGCAACAAGCGACAAAGTATATTAGTGATCTAGAGTACTCTATTCAAGAGCACGTGATGTGTTCTCTGTTAATGAAGCTTACAACAAAGCATTGAAGATTGAGAGACTATAAAATAGGGCGCCACTTTTTAGGCGTTCAACGCCAATTGAAAAGTCAGCAAGTGGCGCATGAGTTCAGCCAAGTTCCACCGGTTAACCAATTGCCACTTCGTCAACCGACCAATGCCACTATGTCATTACCAACAATAACAACTGTAGCAGTTGCAAAGAGCAAGGAGAATTCCTATACCTAGTCTGGGGTTAACAAGTGTTATATGTGTGGAGAGGTCGGACACAAGTTCAATGAATGCCCTAAAAGGAAGAATTTGAGATTGAAGAGTCAAATGATTCCGATTTTGCCGATGAGAATGATGAATTTGCAACTTGTATTGTTTAGATATTGCTGTGTGACCAGAAGGCCCCCGACATTACGCAACATCATCGAATTTTTTATTCAAGGAGTTTGGTCAAGAGCAAAGTATGTAACCTCATCATTGATAATGAAAGTTGTGAGAATATCATTTTCACAGCACTTGTAGCCTATTTGAAGTTAGAAACGGAACCACACCCTCATCCTTACACCATTGGTTGGATCATGAAAGACCCCTCTATCAATGTAATAAATTTAAGTCATGTTCCTATTTCAATTGGTAAGTTTTATCAAGATTTCGTCACATATGATGTGGTTAATATGGACACACGTCATATTCTTTTGGGGAGACTATGACAACACGATGTTGATGCTACCCACAGAGGTAAAAGAAACATCTATATGCTCACTTGGAAGGGCAAAAGAGTTGCTATGAGATTAATTCCACCTACTTCAAAGTCTATAAAAGAAAAAGAATCTAAATTCATATTCATATGCAATCTAGGGGAGTTTCTAGTGAAATCAAAGGAAACAAAGAAAAGATTTTCTTTAGTGATCAAGGAAGAAGTTACTCCACCCCTAAAATTCCTGAGAAGATGAGACCATTGTTAGAAGAGTTTAAAGAAGTTGTTCACGATGAGCTTCCAGAATGATTACCACCTATGAGAGATATCCAACATCATATCATCTTATTTCGGGAGCAAGTCTACATAATCTTTCATACTACCAGATAAATCCCAAGGAGAGTGAAGTTTAAAGGAGAAGGTTAACATTTGATATGCAAGGGACATATTAGAGAGGGTATGAGTCCATGTGCCGTATCAACTCTTTTAACACCAAAGAAGGATGAAAGTTGACGCATGTGTGTGATAAATAATCAACAAGATCACTATTCATTACAGATTTTCCGTTCCTCAACTTCATGATATGTTAGATAGATTGGGAGGCTTGTACATGTTTTCGAAGATTGACGTTAGGAGTAGTTAACATCAAATCTACATTGGGCCGGAAGACAAATAGAAGACAATTATCAAGATTCCAGAGGGATTATATGATTGGATAGTCATGCCCTCTGGACTATCCAATGCACCTAGTACTTTCATGAGATTGATGAATCAAGCGTTGAAACCATTCCTATTTGTGGTTATTTACTTTGATGACATCTTTATCTACAGTTCGAGTGAGGCTGAACATATACGACATCTACAAGAAGTGTTGATGATTCTACAAGGCAATGAGTTATACATTAATTTGAAAAAGTGCAGCTTCATGACTACCAGCTTAATATTCTTCGAGTTCATAGTTACTTCTCAAGGGATCCATGTAGACGAGGAAAAGTAAAAGCAATAAGAGATTAATTCGTACCTAAGAGTGCCACAGAGGTGAGAAGCTTTCATGGTTTAGCTACTTTCTATCAGCATTTCATCCAGAATTTTAGTAGTTTGGTAGCACTTATTACCGAGTGCTTGAAGAAAAAAGGTTCTTTTCTTTGGGCTGAAGCGACAAATGAAGCATTTGCCCTAATCAAGGATACACTCAACAATGCACCTATATTAGCTTTTTCAGATTTTGAGAAGATATTGGAGATAGAATGTGATGCTTGTGAAGTTGGTATTGGAGTAGTGCTTTCACAAGAAAAGAGGCATATTACCTTCCTAAGTGAGAAGTTGAATGAAGCATGACAAAAAGTTGTCTACTTATGTGCAAGACTTGTATGTGGTTTATTATTCTTTGAAGACATGAGAAAGCTATTTTACTAATGACTTTGTACTTTATTCAGATCATCAATCACTCCAACACTTTAAGAATCAAAAGCGCTTCAACAAGATGCATGCAAGGTGGGCATTTTATTTTAAACAATTCAACTTTGTGATACGTCGCAAATCTAGGGTTGACAACAAAGTTCCTGATGCATTAAGTCGAAAGGTGCAATTATTGGTTACTTTGCAAAGTGAGATTATTGGATTTGATTTCTTAAACAAGTGATATGAGAAAGATGATAACTTTGAAGAGATATGGAAAAGTGTTCGACAAGACAATCGTGAAACACTACCATATTATGGATGGTTTTCTTTTTAACGAAAATCGGTTATGTGTTCCTGTTGGCCCAAAGGCCTATAACTCTAGTTTTGATGATGACTAACTCATGTAGTTATAGTACTAATGATCTTGTTATGTTTAACTTTCTGATATTGATTAAGATCTTAGTTAATGTTTAGCTACACTAAAAGACTCAAAGTCAAGTTTGGAGCTAACACATGGTGATTCAAGAACTCAAACTTATAGAATATATATAGTACTTAAGTGGAGTCTAACTCGGAGAGTCAAGTTTGGATCAAGTCTACACGGAGAAGATCTTCAAGAAAACTTGTGTCTAGAGTTTTATAACTTTAGATCTTATGTAAGGTATACATTTTTGGTTTCATGAATATATTTTATCAAAAAAAAGTTTACATTGGTTTATATATAATTTGGATTTTATCCAAATATATTATTGCTTCAAATGTGTTATGAAACATATTTTGATGAGTTGAATTGATAAGTTTAAGTTTTATATTTATCATAATGGATTTTCATTTAGTAGTTTGGTTTTTGGAAAAATACGATTTTCGTTTCTACATTGAATTTATATTTCTCAAAACAAGTTCATATGTTTGTAATATGTGTTGATTTTTAATCACAAATGTTCGTATTTCATTGTATTTACAAGAACTTATTTTTATGAAATTTATTAGAATTTACTGGAATTTAATTGGGTTTAAAAGTTTATTTAAAAATCTCATAGTTGTGTTTTTGGGCTACTGCCGGTCGACCGTGCGGCCGACCGATAGCAGTGAAGGTCGATCGCACGGTTGACCGACGTGCACAAACATGCACAAGTTCAAGACATTTGAGCTCAGTCGATTGACTGGTTGACTGCAATAGACGATCGACTGACTATCTGCAGAGCTCTCGGGTTTTCTCGGTTGACCGATCGGCCGACCGTTCTGCTGAGTCTGCCCAACATCCTTCTACTTTTTTTTGCCATAACTTTTTATTTTGATATTTAATAAATATAATTTAAATTGCATTACAAATATAACTTCAATGACTACATTTTTATTCAGTGATCATTTTCTTATTCAAATGTTAAAGATGGCAAATACTGGTTTAAAGTTAGTTCATGTTCTGAAAATAGTTTACATTTTTCTGGTTTGACATCTTTTCGTATTTTGATCTTAACTTTTTACTTAGATATCAGATAGATTTTATTTAAGTTGCATTTGAAAGTTAACTTAAATATATACAAATTCTTTATATATATTTATTTCAAGTTCAGAAGTTTTAGGCCTCAAAAATATTCTCCAAGTTGACCTATTGCTCAGAATTGGATCTCTGGATGGTCGATCGCACGGTTGACCGTCAGGCTCCAACGGTCAGAAATTTGACCTTTGGTTGGTCGGCCAGGTGGTCGACCGATAGGTCAATTCTGCTAGTTTTTGACCCCATTGGCTAGATTATCTATTAGCCTATATAAGGGTTTTTGGTGTATTTTCACAAGATTTTCAAGAGCTAATATTCTTACTTTCAACAGAGTTTTTCAACAAGTTTTTAAAAAAATTTTATGCTTCAAATCCATATCTTTATTGAGTTTCAAAGTTTTGGATAAAATAACTTCTGGGAAATTCAAATTTTAAGTTTCTACTTTCTGTATCTTTCAAGAAATTTTCCCAAGTGTTTTCTTTATGCTTCACTTTCAAAATCTTTATTTTCTCACAAGCTTGTACTATTCATTACAAAGTCTATCCTCTAGAATATTGTATTATGTGACATGTTGTTTGTGATTTTTGTGAGCACCAAATGTTGTAACCACTCTTACTTTGTGCTTTGATTTTGTGCCTTCTATTTTGTGTAGAGGTGATTGCTTTGTGCCTTGATTTTGTGCCCAGCCCTTGTGTAGGGTTGTATCCATTGTGGAGTTTTCAGTGAAGAGAGTGAAAATCCTTCACTCGTTAAGGCAGAGACGTAGAGCAAGTGATTCGAACCTCTTCGAAACATATCCTTGTGTTTGCATTTGGCTATCTCTCTCAACTCTACTCGTATTATATGTTGCATTGCTCTTATTGCCCATACATATATGCTTGATATTGTGCTTACACTTATTCCAATCTAAGAGAGCTATTAAAGCATCTCAACTCTTAATCTAGACGTATTTTGAGGAGAAGTTCTAGAGTTCCTCACAGAAAATTCAACTTCACTCTTTGAAATCACTTGTCTTTAGTTTTGTTAGTGTAAAAATTTTAAATTCATATTAGATTAGCACTATACCTATTCACCCCCTCTAGGCGTGCTTTCAATAGGTATCAGAACTTGTCTCCTGATATTCAGTTTAACCACCGAGAAGTGATCCTATAGTTGCTAATCATATTATTTGCTTTACACATATTCATGAATTATCTTGCGCTACCTATGTTTGATGTTTCTAACGTTGACATGTGAAAATTTAAAATTGGTTCTTATCTTAAAACCCTTGATTTACATGTTTATCTTGCCACTATAAAAAGATCCTATATTGATAATGGCAAATATTTTGAGGCTAATGGACAAGCTATGATTGCTCTAAAGAAAACCCTTAACAATGATTATATTTCTAAGATTTCTCATTGTGATTTCACTTTTACAGTGTGAAACACATTAATCTCTCTTGAAAAATAAATTTCAAACGATGTGGAGAGAGAATCAAGTGAGATGATTTCAACCAAGCTTGCTACATGATCCAAGGGAATAACTCTCTTGAGGTAAACTTGGAATCCGATCTTGATGATTGTGCTAGTACATCTAATGATAATGCTAGTGAGAATGTACACATATTAAATGATAAGCTTGCCATATTTTGTGATGATTTACTTGCAAAATATAAATTGTTGAAAAATAAAAATTTACAATTGAAAAAGAAAAATGATTCTTTGTCTTCAAAATTAAATTGTGTTTTGAAAGAAAAAGAAGAAATTTCAAATGAAAAGGATTCTTTGAAGATTCAACTTGATTTTATTTTAATGAAACTATTTCATTGAAAAGAAAGTTGATTTGGTTTCAAAAGAAAAGATATTGTTTTAAAAAATAATAATATTTTATTTTCAAAGCTTGACTTTGTTTTGAAAGAAAATGATTCTTTGAAAAATTAAATTATTTTGATTTCAAAGGAAAAATTCTTTGAAAAATATTTTGATTTAAAAAAAGAGATTCTTCTTCAAAAGAAAAGGTTTTTTTTTTCATGCTCATGATGTTTCTTCTTCAAATGTTGAAAATGAGATTTGTACTTTGAAGAAGAACATTGATTATTTAGACTCATCCTTGAGCCAATGTGCTTTCAATTTTAGTATATTGGAATCTATATTTCGCAAGAAATATGCCCCTTACATTCATGTTAGACTTATTTGGATTTGAGTCTAAATTAATTTGGGCCTACACAAGTTTAATTGAATTTATACACTCGTCTTTATAAGCTTATATTGTTGGACCCAACAAAAAATTTATTAAGTCTAACGGTTTGAGTCTAGATACATTTCGATTACACTTAACCATGAGTATATTTAAATTAAGATGTGAGATTCATCTACATATTTGAAACTTGTGTTATCAATAAAGAGTCTAAATCTATGATGAGTTGAATTATGATTTCTTGATGCTATATATCATAGGTAGAATTCTCTCTCCACCACCAACCATCCATTATGATCTAATCTCTCTCTTGGAAGTCTCTCATCTCCTCTAAGGATCAAGAAGAGAACTTGATGACTGGAGAGAAGAATTCCCTCCCTCTACTCCAGTGTTCTCGAGATCGTGCAACCTTTGGCATCCCTTTTATGATGGAATCAGGTATACTTAAACCCTCATTCTCTTTGATTTTGATAAAAAGACTTTTAGTTTAAGCATAGATCTTATATGGAAAAATTATTAGATCCAACAGGTATTAGAGTCACCTCTTTATCGTATCATCGGGATCTGCCGAAATTTCGATCTCGATCTATAAATACCATGAATAATTCTTCTCTTGATTGAATAAATATTTGTGTTTCATATATTGAATTAAAAGTTTAATTGAGATGATTTTATTGAATTTTGCATGCATATATTTTATGAGATTTTTAATCTATCTGTTATTTTTTTTTTGAACTTAAAAAAGAAGAATGAAGGAACATTAGATACACGCATGTGCCAGCTGGCGCACATGCAAAAAGTGTTTCAAATTAAAAAATAAAATGAGCTGGCGCATGCAAAAAGTGATTCAAATTAAAAATTAAAATGGCATACATACATGAAGCACTGCATGCATGCAAGGCATGCAACACTGCATGCATTCACGACATGCTTGCGTGCATGCATGCTTGTGTGCGTGCATGCATGCTTGTGGTGCCGGAGTGTGCCACCGACCACTATAGGCCGGAGGCAACGACAAAACACAGTAAGAGCAAAAAAAAAAAATATAAGAGGTTAATTATTTGGGTTTCATAAATTAATTAAGATTATGAAATTACGTAGGATTTGAATATTTAGAGATAGAATATTACTCTAGTAAGAAAACTGTTTTACTCTAGTAAGAAAGCTTACTCCTAATTAATATCATATTAAATTTTAATTGGGATTGTTGAGATTGATTTGGGTTTTAGGATTGAGATAGAATTCTACTCTATTAAGGATATTTTGGGATAGAATTTTAATCAAATAAAATGACCTAATCCAAATTAATCTCACATTTAACTAATCGGGTTTTATTCATTTTATTAAATCTGACCCATTAAGAAGAAAACTCATAAGTTAACGATTGCAAGTCAGTTATCCAGACCCGATAAGCGCTGCAGACTAGTTTTGCTAATAGAAACTTCAATTAGCCGTTATGGGCTCATTTAACCTCTGTTTTAAGCATGTAAATAGCCATTTTGAAGCTCTTGATGAGCACTATAGTATTACAGGCACTAGACATAATAAAACAGTAGTTAGTTGATACAAAAACTGTTAGGTATTCTGCTTAACAATAATCAATCTGACAACTTATCAAGATCACTGAGATATCAACAATCTAATTGGCCAGGTCGGCAAATATCAGGTGGGAGGTTTTCCGTTCAAAGAACGTTCCTTAATTCAAGAACCACTTTTCAATTTCCTTCCTTGGTTTAAGCACCAATTAGACTGAATCCAAGTCAGTCACAATATACTGTAAAGTATATCCCCTGTATAAAGGATTTAATCCACTTATACAGTTTCACTTAGACTGAATCTAAGTCAATCTCGATATACTATAAAGTATATCCCCTGTATAAAGGACTTAGTCCACTTATACAGTAATTGAAGTGAGGTACGCTTACAGCGAATCTCCTTAAAACAATTACGTCCCCCGCACCGGTGCTTACGGGATAATGGACGCTGGTCTCCCAAGATACAACACTTCTTCACGGTATTTGGACAGCACTACCAAATCACCGTACGGTCGAACCGTAGTCAACCAGTACCTACACAGGATTAGCAAAACAGCGGTATAACGACAAATTTCAAATGAATATTTGTCTTACTCTTTTGGAGGAACACCCACTGTTGAGGACGTAGGATGGTTGAAGAATTTTGGCAGAATCTCCTTTAGGACGTCGCTTTGGATTCCCACTTCACTTGGAAGTCGCGGATTCCCACTTCGTTGGAAGTCGCTCTGGAAGTCGTGGATTTCCCACTTCGCTGGAGCCCAGTTCAGAATCGAATTCAGAACTTAATTGAGAGAGAGAGAGAGAGATCCTTCAGAAAGAGAGAAAGTGATCTCGAATTTTGGTGTGTCTGAGAATGGACCCCTGGAGCGCTTTTTATAGCGCTCTGGAGGGGTATTCTCGTCCGCCAAATTCCAGCAGTTGCGACGGTTCGGACAGAACCGTCGCAACCGATCAACCGCCCTGTCGGTTTTCCGACAGCGGTTGGCGAACGGACGGATCTGTTCGCGCGGACGGACACCCGTTGGAGATTCGAATCCTTTCGTGGATCAACTGACCCTGATTAAAAAAAAAACCAGGTAGGGAACCCAGGCCACGGACCACGAGCCACGGACCACGAGCCCGAGCCCGAGCCCGGCCCGGCCCGGCACCGGCGCGGCGCCGGCCGGCCGCAGCCGCCAGCGGCGGCGCGCGTGCGCGCACGTACGTAAGTACGTGCATAGTTCCCTCCTTTTCGCGCGCGAAAACTCCAAGTACCCAAAGGGCACGCCCTTTGTTCTCATTTTTCTCTATTTATACCCCATGAGCTTCCAACACATGACCAATGTGGGACTAAATGCTTGTAGCTAAATTTAGTCCCTTTTGGCTTTGAATTAGGCAATCTTTGGACTTGAATATTTCATTCATTCGAAGTCGGAATTGAACATGTAAATATACCACGTTCATCACAAATGGAAGGAGAACACACTCCAACCATCATCCGGTTGATTTGATCAACGGATCTCGCCATAATTCATCTCGAAGATTCAGCTTTATATTCTTCAATTCCAACAATCCCCCACAATGAATGAAGATTCAAGGAAATGACACACAAAGAGACTGACTCTATTGTGTAAGGTACTTGAGAAAAGAAACTGCATAAAGATAGGTGAACTAGGTCTTGAACCTTCCATAGTGAAAGCTTTATCGGACTTACTGGCTAATCAGTGAACTAGGTCTTGAACTGTTAGCCGTTAGTGTAAGTCAAGTCAACAAGCTTCACACAGTAACTTTCCAAATCAACTTTGGTTCTCTGTTGTGTCCGTTTTGGCCCTGGACATTCTTGGTTTCAGAGAGTATCTTTAGGGAATAACAGCCTCCATAGAAATTCCCAAAGAGCCGACCCAACTCTATACTCACATAGGTGATGGACCTATTAAGAGTAGTCTACTCTACTCCACTTGTTTAGTAACAAGATATAGGCATCATTAAAAGCGTTAAGCTTATCCTTAACCCACTTGTAGAAAAGCACTTATGTGCACCATAGGAATGGATTGGAGTCAAGCTCCCAAGTGCTTACTTGCTGAGTCAATCATAACTAGTTTTTTCCTCTTGAACTTAGTCCGTGGGATCTCCAGTCGCTAAGTGAGGTTTCCATTAAGCTGACTCGGTAAGGTTAGGCTTTTAGACCCATTCCCCTCGATGCGCAGTTTATACGCTCTCCACTTAAACCTTTAGTAAGCGGATCCGCTAAATTATCCTTTGACGATACAAAGTCAATAGAGATAATTCCATTTGAGAGCAACTGCTTCACGGTATTATGTCTACGACGAATATGTCTAGACTTACCGTTGTATATAACATTTTGTGCCCTAGATATAGCTGCTTGATTATCGCAGTGTATACATATAGCGGGCACTGACTTTTGCCATAACGGTATATCTTCTAAGAATTGTCGAAGCCATTCAGCTTCTTCTCCAGCCTTATCTAAGGCTATGAATTCCGATTCCATAGTGGAACGGGCAATACATGTTTGCTTAGAAGATTTCCATGATACCGCTGCTCCTGCTAGAGTAAATACGTATCCGCTAGTTGATTTTGATTCCTCAGAATCTGCAATCCAATTAGCATCACTGTATCCTTCCAGTACAGGAGGATACTTTCCATATCTCAAGGCATATTCCTTGGTATGTGATACGTAACCCAATACTCGTAGTAGAGCGGTCCAATGTAGATCACTAGGATTGCTAGTATATCTACTTAACTTGCTTACAGCGTAAGCAATATCGGGTCTAGTGCAATTCATTAAATACATTAGACTTCCGATAATCTGAGAATACTCCAACTGGCGTATTCCAGTTCCTGTATTCTTATGAAGGTGGATGTGTGGGAGAAAAGGATTTGTATTCTCTTTTATCCCATGATCCTTGAATCTTTCTATCATCTTATCCACGTAGTGAGATTGAGATAGACTGATTCCATCTGGTGTTCTAGTAATTTTAATTCCTAAAATTACATCAGCAACCCCCAGATCCTTCATATCAAAACAGTTGGATAACATTCTTTTAGTGGACTTAATAATCTCAATATTAGTCCCAAGTATCAACATGTCGTCTACATAAAGACAAACAATGATACATGCATCTCCAACTGTTTTAGTGTAAACACACTTATCGCATTCATTGATAGTGAATCCATCTTTGATCATGACACTATCAAATTTCTCATGCCATTGTTTTGGAGCCTGCTTTAAACCGTATAAGGATTTTACCAATTTGCACACCTTGTGTTCTTGGTTCTTGACTATAAATCCTTCTGGTTGCTCCATATAAATTTCTTCATTTAATTCACCATTTAAGAATGCAGTCTTCACATCCATTTGATGGATATCTAAGTTGTGCAATACTGCAATCGCAATCAACATCCGAATGGACGTTATTCTTGTTACTGGTGAATATGTATCGAAGTAGTCAAGTCCTTCTTTTTGCCGATAACCCTTGGCTACTAATCTAGCCTTGTACTTATCGATAGATCCATCGGGTTTTAATTTTCGTTTGAAAATCCACTTACACCCAATTGGTTTACTTCCAGGAGGCAAGTTTACCAATTCCCAAGTATGATTACTTAGTATGGATTCTATTTCGCTATTTATAGCTTCTTTCCACATTTGTGCTTCTGGGTTTGACATAGCCTCTTTAAATGTTTGAGGCTCGCTCTCAATAGCGTATGCTATGAAATCTAGACCAAAAGATTTTGAGATTCTAGATCTCTGACTTCTTCTTGGTTCAATTTCCGCATTAACATTCGGTTCCTCGGGGCTTTCGTCCCTGAACGCCATCTCGTGTGTTCTTTTCCCAGAAGTCTTATCTGCTTCCCGTTTGTACGGAAAGATGTCTTCAAAGAACACAGGATCTCGAGATTCGATAATCATGTTTACATGAATATCTGGTATTTCTGATTTATGAACCAGAAACCTATAGGCACTACTATTCAAGGCATAGCCTATGAATATGCAGTCTATAGTTTTTGCTCCCAACTTAGTCTTTTTGGGTAATGGTGCCAGTACCTTTGCAAGGCACCCCCACATTTTGAGGTAATGGTAGGAAGGTGTCCTTCCATGCCATAACTCGAATGGTATAAGACCAAGTTTCTTGTGGGGTACTCTATTTAGAATATGATTTGCAGTTAATAGAGCTTCCCCCCACAAGTTCTGCGGAGCTCCAGAACTTACGAGCATGGAGTTAATCATCTCCTTCAAAGTTCTGTTCTTCCGTTCAGCAATTCCATTCTGCTGAGGAGTGTATGGTGCTGTAGTTTGATGTATTATACCAAAACTAGCACATAACTCACTAAAATCATTTGATTCATATTCTCCGCCTCTATCGGATTTTAGAATCTTGATTTTCTTGTTGAGTTGATTCTCAACTTCGGCTTTATATGTTGTAAACATATTTATTGCCTCATCCTTACTGTTCAAAAGATACACATAACAGTATCTTGTACAGTCATCGATAAAAGTAATGAAATACTTTTTACCGCCTCTAGTTGGCATAAACTTCAAGTCACATAGATCGCTATGAATTAACCCTAAAGGTTCTGTATTTCGATCTATTGAGTGAAATGAATTTTTAGCCAACTTGGCCTCAACACAAACCTCACACTTGCGAATTTCTTCCAAGTTGAGTTTAGGAATATATCCCAGATTAGACAAGTTTTTCAAAGACTTGTAATTTACATGCCCTAATCTAGCATGCCACAGAATAGGAGACTCAAGCAAATAAACAGAAGATTTTCCTTTTATTAGCTTTGGGTACAAATACACGGACTTTTTATCAACCACTGCAACATTGGCTTTGAAAAGTCCATCTACAAGATAACCCTTTCCCACATACATCCCTCCCTTAGTAAGTACAAATTTGTCGGATTCAAATACAATTCTAAATCCTTTCTTACTAAGTATAGATCCGGAAATCAGATTCTTTCGGATGTCTGGAACATGAAGGACATCGTTAAGAGTAAGCTCTTTGCCCGATGTCCACTTCAGGATGACCTTGCCCTTTCCTTCAACCTTTGAGGAAGCTGAATTACCCATGAATAATTGCTCATCTTGCTCTAGCCTTTGATATTCTGAGAATAACAATTTCTCCGAGCAGATGTGCCTGGTAGCTCCCGTGTCTACCCACCAGTCTTTGTTATTGGTTGTCAGATTTACTTCTGACACCACAGCAGAAAAACTTGGTGATTCATGTTGGTCATGTTGGCCTGTGGGTGGCTTTTCTTGTTCTTCTTTTGACGGCTGCGGCATTCATTTGCTTTGTGACCTTCTTTGTTGCAGATGTAACAGGTCCCTTTGAAGCGCATGGTTCTGCCGTCTTGAGCCTTGCCTTTGTACCCCTGGGAAGGCTTCTTCCTCTTCAAGCTTTTGGAAGTAGACGCTTTCCCCTTTGAGTCCTCGATCACATTTGCTTTTGCTTCGTAGGAGTTCTTGCTGCTCCTTTTCTCGGACTTGCGGTTGTCCTCCTCTATACGAAGCCTCACAATGAGATCCTCCAACTTTAGCTCCTTTCTCTTGTGCTTCAGGTAGTTCTTGAAGTCTCTCCACGCAGGGGGGAGCTTCTCCACGATTGTTGCAACCTGAAAAGTTTCAGGAAGAATCATACCTTCGGCCTCTATTTCGTGCAAGATAAGTTGGAACTCTTGCACCTGACTGATGACAGTCTTGGTATCCACCATTTTGTACTCCAGAAATCGTCCAACGACGAACTTCTTGGTACCAGCATCTTCAGTCTTGTACTTCTTGTCAAGACTGGCCCATAACTTCTTTGCCGTAGTAATCGGACTGTAGACATTGTAAAGAGAGTCATCCAGTCCATTAAGAACATAATTTCGGCAAAGGAAGTCACCTTGTGTCCAAGCATCGAATGCAAGGACTGAATCCCGATCAGTTCCGGGTTCTGGTGGATCCTCCTGCAGAAATTTGGCCAGATGTAGAGTGGTCAAGTAGAAGAGCATCTTCTGTTGCCACCTCTTGAACTCTGTGCCATCAAACTTTCCTGGCTTCTCCGGCTTCGGGTTAGGAAGTGGAGTTGGCATCAAACCTTGGAGCGGTATGTTTGTTGCCTTGCTGGAGGTATCTTGATTTGTCTCAGACATTTTTTCTGCAAGTTCAAGCAGAACAGAAGTGAGAAACAGTAATTGTCTTAAGATTGTTGGGTATTCTGCTTAACAAGAATCAATCTGACAACTTATCAAGATCACTGAGATATCAACAATCTAATTGGCCAGGTCGGCAAATATCAGGTGGGAGGTTTTCCGTTCAAAGAACGTTCCTTAATTCAAGAACCACCTTTCAATTTCCTTCCTTGGTTTAAGCACCAATTAGACTGAATCCAAGTCAGTCACAATATACTGTAAAGTATATCCCCTGTATAAAGGATTTAATCCACTTATACAGTTTCACTTAGACTGAATCTAAGTCAATCTCGATATACTATAAAGTATATCCCCTGTATAAAGGACTTAGTCCACTTATACAGTAATTGAAGTGAGGTACGCTTACAGCGAATCTCCTTAAAACAATTACGTCCCCCGCACCGGTGCTTACGGGATAATGGACGCTGGTCTCCCAAGATACAACACTTCTTCACGGTATTTGGACAGCACTACCAAATCACTGTACGGTCGAACCGTAGTCAACCAGTACCTACACAGGATTAGCAAAACAGCGGTATAATGACAAATTTCAAATGAATATTTGTCTTACTCTTTTGGAGGAACACCCACTGTTGAGGACGTAGGATGGTTGAAGAATTTTGGTAGAATCTCCTTTAGGACGTCGCTTTGGATTCCCACTTCACTTGGAAGTCGCGGATTCCCACTTCGTTGGAAGTCGCTCTGGAAGTCGTGGATTTCCCACTTCGCTGGAGCCCAGTTCAGAATCGAATTCAGAACTTAATTGAGAGAGAGAGAGAGAGATCCTTCAGAAAGAGAGAAAGTGATCTCGAATTTTGGTGTGTCTGAGAATGGACCCCTGGAGCGCTTTTTATAGCGCTCTGGAGGGGTATTCTCGTCCGCCAAATTCCAGCAGTTGCGACGGTTCGGACAGAACCGTCGCAACCGATCAACCGCCCTGTCGGTTTTCCGACAGCGGTTGGCGAACGGACGGATCTGTTCGCGCGGACGGACACCCGTTGGAGATTCGAATCCTTTCGTGGACCAACTGACCCTGATTCAAAAAAAAACCAGGTAGGGAACCCAGGCCACGGACCACGAGCCACGAGCCCGAGCCCGGCCCGGCCCGGCACCGGCACCGGCACCGGCGCCGGCCGGCCGGCCGGCCGCCGCCGCCAGCGGTGGCGCGCGTGCGCGCACGTACGTAAGTACGTGCATAGTTCCCTCCTTTTCGCGCGCGAAAACTCCAAGTACCCAAAGGGCACGCCCTTTGTTCTCATTTTTCTCTATTTATACCCCATGAGCTTCCAACACATGACCAATGTGGGACTAAATGCTTGTAGCTAAATTTAGTCCCTTTTGGCTTTGAATTAGGCAATCTTTGGACTTGAATATCTCATTCATTCGAAGTCGGAATTGAACATGTAAATATACCACGTTCATCACAAATGGAAGGAGAACACACTCCAACCATCATCCGGTTGATTTGATCTACGGATCTCGCCATAATTCATCTCGAAGATTCAGCTTTATATTCTTCAATTCCAACAAAAACATTAAAGTATTTATTTACCATGGTTATGTGTACCTTTATATGCTTCCGCTTCATCAATATTTATATTATTGCTTATATTGTTCTAGCATGATGAATATTGATGTTTATTATAGTTGATAATATACAGATAAAGATATATACAGATTCAAATTAAAAAAATTTATAAAAGAGCTTATTTAATTGCGTATATAGTTCATGTGGACAATAACTGGCCCAAAAGAAGGCTATTATTTGGCCGAATTATGTACGATGTCGGACACTTGTGTGGGTAATGCAAGTGGGATGTGGGTAATGCAAGTGGGATTAGCTTAGCGTGTGTAATCGGCCCAAAGGAAGGTTGTCACACTATAAACCCATATTGCATTACCCTCATCAACTAGTCCGACGATGGAACAAGAATCCAGATACGTAAATTTGTGTGGCCTATGTGTGTGACAATCAGCCCAATGGAAGGTTGTCATTATGGCCGACATTACATATATTATATGGTCGATATAGATAACTTAAACTTTGGGACCAATCTTATAAAAGGACAGTCGGCCCAAAGGAAGGTTGTTCGCTTACATAGGGACCTAGACTTTAGGGTATCTATATTGGCTAGTACAATGTTGGCATATAAAGACACAACTTATTCTAAAAGTTTGGCAGGCAGTTCTATCAGTTAAACTGGTTGCATTTTCTGAAATTCAATTTTTATGACTATTACAGTAGAATTTTGTTAAATACAATGTTTATGTTAAATTGCTGAGAAATTGTATGTTTATGTAGTCTAAATTGAATGATACAATCTTTAAGAGGTGGTAAGACCACGTAAAAAATCGTTATTAGATTTATGGACTTAGACTACACCTTAAGGATTGATGGACCCCTACTATCACTAACAAAAGTTCAGTTAAAAAAAGACCAATTATGATAAGTGGGAGAAGTCTTACAAGATGTGTCTAATGGTCATAAAGCACACTATTCCTATGACTGTTAAGGGTTTTATGCCTGATAAATATAATGCTAATAGTTTTCTTACTGAAGTAGCTGGTCGGTTTATTAAATTGGAGAAAGTTGAGGCCAGCACGCATCTTAGCAAGCTGATAAATATGTGCTACAATAGCAAAGAAAACATAAGGAAGTACATTATGAAAATGTCTAATCTTATTTCTAAACTAACAACACTGAAATTAAAACTCTCTGAAGAGATTCAGTGCACTTCATTCTAATCTCTTTTCTTATAAAGTATAACATTTTTTAAGATTATTTATAGTGTTCAAAGGGAAATATGGAGTCTCACTGAGCTCATTTGTCACTGTGTCCGAAAAGAAGAGAGATTGAAACAAAAAAAGGCTGAAACTGCTTAGGGTAACACTTCTAACAATAAAAGGAAAAGTGTAACTAAAGGGAGGAATATAAACACTACTACAGTTATTGATCCTAAGTGACAAAAGTAGAGGAGAAGAAACCTAAGGTCATTGCATACTTCTTTTGCAAGAAAATAAGCTACCTCGAGCAGGATTGCATAAAATATCAAAAATAGCTAATTAAGAAGGTTATATCTCATATTTATATTTATTCTGAAATTAGTTTAGTTTTAGTGTCACCTCATACATGGTGGATAGATAATTCACATAAGCGATTCAGTGCGGAACTTTCAACCAAAAGAGGTCCAACCTAGCTGAGCAATACGTATACATAGGTGATGGAAATAAAGTTACAATTGAAACTACTAGAGTTTGTAGGTTTAAATTAGATTCTGTTTTTTTTTAGATTTGGATGAGACTTTATATGTACCGTTCTTTTTGGCGGAATCATATTTTTATTTCATTGTTAGACAAATCTGATTTTACTGTCACTCTTGAAAATGAAATAGTTAGTCTACTTTTCAAATCTAAAGTTGTTAGTACTAGAATTCTGATTGATGACTATATAAATTGAAATTTCATACTTCAAGTCTTGAATCTTTATATGTGAATAACCTAGGTACTAAGCGAATATTAATTAAAGTAACAGTAAAAAGTTTCGTGCTAGATGGAGTTCAGGTGTCTTGAATTTGGTGCATATAGATATTTGTAGTCCATTCCCTACAGCTTCTTGGAATGGTCACGAACACTTCATCACTTTTACAGATGATTACTCTCGTTATGGGTACCTATACTTGATTCATGAGAAACCCCAATCACTGAACATGTTTAAAATCTATAAAGTTGAAGTTGAATGTCAACAGAATAAGATTAAAGCCATTAGATCTGGCTGTGGTGGTGAGTACTATGACAAATACGACGAATCGGTATATGATTAGAACCACTTTTCAATTTCTGAAAGAGTGTGACATTGTCGCTTAGTACACCATGCTAAGGATACCTCGTCAAAATGGTGTTGCTGAGAGATGAAATCACATACTAAAGGACATGATTAGGAATATGATAGCTCATACCACTCTACCAGAATCATTATGGAGTGAAGCCTTAAAGACGATTGTCTACCTCTTTAATAAAATACCTAGCAAAATAGTAACTAAAACTCCATATGAGTTATGGATTGGGAAATCTCCCGGTATTAGGCATCTACATGTTTGGGGTTGTCCAGTGGAACCTCGGCCATATATACTATTTGAGAAGAAGCTGGACTTAAAGACATTTAGTTGTTTATTTATAGGATATTTTGAGAGGTATAGAGGCTTTAGGTTTTACTGTCTCTCCACTAAGAGTATAACGATGGATAATGCTAAATTTTTGAGGATATTCAGAATAATGGGAGTTAACTATATAATAATTTCACATTTGAGGAAGAACATATTGTTATAACCATGACAACTATTCCAAATAATGAAGTAGTTGTTCCACTTCAGAATGAAAATACACTTGTATCCTTACAAGGTACATATATAGTTCATCTTGAAGTAGATCCTACTGATGAGGTAGAACCTGAAAATTCTCAATCACAAATGCCTAAAAGATCAACTAGGGAGAGGAGATCAGCATTGCAAATGACTATATAATTTATCTCCAAGAGCATGAGTTTGACATAAGGCTAGAGGATGACCCCACACCCTTAAATGAGACCAAAATCAACATTCACTCCATTAAGTGGTCAAATGTTATGAAAGATGAATTAAAATCCATGAAGGACACTGACATTTAGGATCTAGTAAAGTTGCCTAAAGGAAAGAAACTAATTGGTTGTATAGGTTTTCAAAACCAAGCGGGATTTGAAAGGCAATGTCGAAAGGTAGAAGGCACGTCTTATCACAAAGGGATTCACTCAAACAAAGGGCATTGACTATAATGAGACTTTCTCCCTATTTTTTTATGAAGAATTCTTTTAGAACATGGCACTAGGGGCTCACTTCGACCTGGAGTTATACCAAATAGATGTTAAAATTGCCTTTTTAATGGTAGCATTGAGGAAGAAATCTGTATGGTGCAACCATAAAGTTTTAAAGTGAAAAGTTCATAATATTTGGTTTGTAAATTAAAAAAAAATCTATTTATAGTTTAAAGCAAGCATCCCATCAATGGTATTTAAAATTTAATTAAGTAATATCCGATTTTGATTTTAAGGAGAATGTAAATGATCAATGTATTTAGCATAAATTTAAAGAGAATAGACTTATATTTCTAGTGCTATATGTGGATGATATTCTAGTAAGTAACGATATGGCTCTTTTACTTAAGACCAAAAGTCTCAAAGAATTTTGAGATGAAAGATCTTGGAGACGTTTATTTTATGATAGGCATCCAGATTTAACGTGACAGGACACGTGGAATATTAAGTTTATCAGAAAAGGCGTGTATCGATAAGGTGTTGATAGATGTGGCATGAAGAATTGCTCTAGGAGAGATAAAATGAGTTTACTCCAATGTCCCAATAATGACCTACAAAAAGAGCAAATGAAAGACATTCCATATGCATCGGTGGTTGGAAATCTGATGTATGCTCAACTTTGTACCCGTCCAAACATAGCATATACTGTTAAGAAACTTGACAGCTACTTGATCAATTCTGAAATTGATCACTGAAAAACTGCCAAGAAGGTAATGCGATATCTACAGAAAACTACATGAAATCTGATCAGTTGCAGTTGATCGGATACACAGATTCAGATTATGTTGGATGTATTGACAATAGAAAGTCCACTTCAGATTACATTTTTCTAATTACAAGAATATGGTGGACTTAGTCGAGAGGTCATTACAGCTACATTGTGGCAATAAGAGTTATAGAGTTTTACTATAATAGTGATAAGAGTTCAGGAAAGTCGAAACATATCGACATCAGTCATCAAGGAACGAAATCATATTGTGTCTGTTGATAGTGTTAGTATTATTTTTTAACATTATAGATCAACTAATTAAAAGACTTCCACCTAAAGTCTTCATAGAGTATATTGCTCATATAGGGATGACTAGTCATGATGATATCCTAGTTTAGTGGGAATAGATAATGAAAAATACCTAGAGGGGGGGGGGTGAATAGGTGTAATTGCTAATCAACAATCCTTTTAAAATTATGATGGATGAATGATGCAACGATCTCTCAAAACAAGACTAAGAGCCGAATACCCCGTGAAGGGTTCTGAACTCCTTCCTCCTGATTCCCCTTGAATGGGTTAGAGGTGCGCAATGCAACCTTGTTGTATGAGAATTGATCGAACAAAGTGTGAATAATATGCAATGATGAAATGCACACAAGTAACACAAACTAGAGGCAATATCACAAGGAAAGAAAACTAGATCTCAAGCAAGTAATTGAAAGCAATAGAGTGCAAAAGAAATAGAAAGCAATAGAGAGCAAGAACACAAAGCAATCGCAAACACAAGATATTTGTTTCGAGGTTCGAGCCACCGCTCTACTCCCCGCCTTCACCTCCGTGAAGGGTTTCCACTATCCACCGAGGACGCTTACAACGGTCTACCGAAGACCCGAGCACCGAGCTCCACCAATTACAATAACCTCTACCTAAGAGGTGTCTCCACAAAAACAAGAAGAAGGAACAAGTAGCCAAGTGATCACCAAGAGGATCACAAACTTCTTACAAACACTTTCTCTTTACAACTTCCTTATAGAATGAGTAGGGAATTTTGGTTCTAAGAAGGTAGTGAGAAAACACTCAGTTGTAGGATGATTTTTGCTAGAGAACACAACTGAAAACAAGCTCAAGAAAGAGTTGGAAATGAAGAGCTTAAACACTTTTCTTTTCTTTTGAAAACTATGAAAACTTGAGGATTTTTCTTGGTATTTTGTAAGAGACTCTTCTCCTCTATTTATAGGGAGAGAAATAGGTTAAAAACAATTTATTTTAAGCTTATTTGCTCTGAAAAAGATCTCCAAAACCTCAGAAAAAGTCTGCCAAAACAGATTAAAAAGACAGATTTCAGAATTGCACAAAAGAGGAAAGAGCCGTTGGGCTTTTGCAGGCTTGGCGGTCGACTGGGCCGGTCGGCCGCCAGCTCTGCTTGCAAAGAGCCGTTGGGCTCCGGTCGACCCAAGGGTCGACCGTCCTCAAGGAGAAACAAAGTGTTCTGCGGGCGGTCGACCCGGGCGATCGACCCAGAAAACCCGAGAGCAAACTGCAGACAGTCGGTCGACCCGGGCGGTCGGCCGACAGACATGCACAAGCGTGCATGTCCTGATACAGACGCCGGTCGACCGGGCCGGTCGGCCGGTCTAGCCTGAAACAGAAAATCAGAAGGAATTTTGAACTAGGAATTTTTGAAGATAATTTTGTAGGTATATGTAGTTAAGTATCATGTTGTAAAAGATAGTTATACATGGTGTAAACAAGATATAGACTTTGTAAGGATTTTTGGAATCATGTATAAAAATCAAGGCATGAACTTGAAAACAAATACCAAAACTAAAAACTTGTATTTTGAAAATGTGTGTGTGTATCCTAGAGCCAATTTTTCAAACTCAAACTTTAATAAACTATTTCTTACATTGATTCTAAGTACTACAAGTGCTTCAAGAGGGCTTTTCACCATAAGATCTTCAAAACTTGATTCTTGAGCCCAAATTGAGTTGACTTGAGTCCAAAACACTTTCCTTTAGGGAAGAACCCTTCTAGTTTGGTTAGAACCCTGAAACACACTTAAACAACAAACATTATTAGTACAAATAACTAATATGTTTTGTAATCATCAAAACACACTAAAAACGGGTGATTGTAACCTTGGGCCAACAATCTCCCCCTTTTTGATGATGACAAAACATATAAGTTATTTAAACAAAAGTGGAAGAAGAGCTTTGGAAAGCTCCCCCTCAAACAATGCTATGTATAGAGAATGACAATGAGAAGTAAGAAACATAAAGCATTGAAAACACAATAGTTTTTGAAAAACTTAAAACAACAAACTTATTCTTTTTAAACAACAACTTACTCTTTTTCTCCCCCTTTTTATCATACATCAAAAAGGGTCAAACAAAACAAAAACAACAAAATATTTTAAGAATCTATAATGCAAACATTTAACTCACCACAAATAAAGGAAAATCTAGCATAATCCAATGGTTTAGTAAAAATATCGACAAGTTAAAAATCGGTAGAAACATAATCAATATCAATATCACCTTTCTCATAATGATCTCTAAGAAAGTGATACCTAATGTCAATGTGTTTGGTTTTACTATGTTGATTTGTATTCTTTGTCATGTGAATTGTACTAGTATTATCACAAAATATTTTAACATGATCAAAGTGTAAATCATAGTCGAGGAGAGTATGTTTCATCCAAAGAACTTGTGCACAACAAGCTCCGGCTGCAACATACTCCGCCTCGGCGGTTGAAAGGGCTACCGAATTTTGCTTTTTGAAAGACCAAGATACAAGACAATTACCAAGGAATTGACATGTTCCACTTGTGCTCTTCCTATCTACCCTACAACCCGCATAGTCGGCATCCGAAAAACTCGTCATTGAAAATTGGCCGGTTTTCGGATACCACAAACCCATTTCAATAGTGCCTTTAAGGTATCTAATTATGCGTTTAACCGCAATTATATGAGACTCTTTAGGACAAGATTGAAAGCGTGCACAAAGACAAACGGAAAACATAATATCCGGCCTACTAGCCGTCAAATACAATAAACTATCAATCATGCTACGATAAAGCTTAATGTTTACACTTTTACCATGTTCATCCTTATCAAGCTTTGTGGTTGTTGCCATGGGAGTTTTGCTCACTTTAGATCCTTCAAGCCCGAACCTTTTGATTAACTCCTTTGTGTATTTGGCTTGATTGATGAAGATCCCATCCTTCCTTTCTTGATTTGGAGTTCAAGGAAATAGTTGAGCTCCCCCATCATAGACATTTCAAATTCATCCTTCATGCATGATTCAAAAGCTTGGCAAAGAGATTCATTAGTAGAACTAAAAATAATATCATCTACATAAATTTGCACAATGAGAATATCATTTTCTACATGTTTTGTAAACAATGTTGTATCAATTTTTTCTTTCTTAAAACCATTTGAAATTAAAAATGAAGAAAGTCTTTCATACCAAGCCCTAGGGCTTGTTTTAAACCATAAAGAGCTTTATCTAATTTAAACACAAAATCCGGATGTGTAGGATCAACAAACCCGGGGGGTTGTTCAACATACACCTCCTCTTCAATAAAACCATTTAGAAAAGCACTTTTAACATCCATTTGAAATAATTTAAAGTCTTTATATGAGGCAAATGCTAGTGTCATCCGTATGGCTTCAAGCTGTGCTACGGGTGCAAAGGTTTCTTCAAAATCGATTCCTTCAATTTGAGTGTAACCTTAGGCAACTAACCTAGCTTTATTCCTAACAACGTTACCCGATTCATCCAACTTGTTCTTAAAGATCCACTTAGTACCAATTGTTGGTCTATCGTGGGGCCTAGGAATAAGGTGCCAAACTTGGTTGCGCTCAAATTGATTGAGTTCCTCTTACATGGCTAGCAACCAATATGAATCGGCCTCGGCTTCGAGGACGTTCTTGGGTTCAACATGAGAAATAAATGCATAATGACCACAAAAGTCATGAAGTTTAGAGCGAGTGGTTACCCCTTTTGATACTTCACCTATGACGAGGTCCTTGGGATGATGAGGATTGTATCTCCAATCCTTTGGAAGTTGTTGAGTAGGCTCCACTTCATTTGTTTGATTTTCATTTCCTTGAGCCTCTTCTACTTTAGCTTCACTTCCTTCATCATCCTTTGGCTTGTCTCCAATAGTAGGTGTATCCTCCAAGGTCACTTTCTCCAAGCCTTCATCCAAAGTATCTATTTCTATAACATTCTTAACAAACAAGTTAGATTCTTCAAACTTAACATGTATAGATTCCTCAATAGTCAAAGATGATCTATTGAAGATTCTATAAGCTTTACTAGTATTAGAATAACCCACAAAAATTGCCTCATAAGCTTTAACATCAAATTTTCCTAAATTATCTTTTGTATTTAAAACAAAACATTTGCATCCAAAAACCTTGAAATATGAAACATTTGATTTTCTAGAAAAGTACATTTCAAAAGAAGTCTTTGAAGTATTTTTACACAAGAAAACACGATTTGATATATAGCATGATGTATTTACGGCCTCAGCCCACAAATAATGTGGTAGACCATATTCACTTAGCATTGTCCTAACCATCTCTTGTAAAGTCCGATTTTTCCGTTCAACTACTCCATTTTGTTGTGGAGTTCTAGGACAAGAAAGTTCATGCTTAATTCCATGTTCTTCACAAAAAGTGGTAAAGGGTAGGTTAATGAACTCACCTCCTCTATCACTTCTTATTCTTAAAATTGAAGTATCTTTTTCCTTTTCAACTCTTTTCTTAAAGGCTTGAAAATGTGAAAAGGCTTGATTTTTGTGTTCAAGAAAGAAAACCCAAGTAAAACGTGAAAAGTCATCAACCAAAACAAATGCAAACCGATTCCCACTTAGACTTTTAGTTTGAGTAGGACCAAATAAATCCATATGGATTAACTGCAAAGGACGTGATGTCATGATATCCTTAATTGACTTGAAAGAAGACTTAGTTTGTTTCCCAATTGACATGCGTCACAAACTCGGTCCTTTTCAAAATTCAAACAAGGAATACCTTTCACCATTTCCTTTGTATTCAATCTAGATATATGGTCAAAAGAAATGTGCCTAATCTTCTATGCCACAACCAAGAGTCATCATCGAGGGCTTTTAAGCAAGTAATATTACAAGACATATTAGACATATCTATCATATAAACATTACTTTCACGAAAACCGGAAAACACACAAGTATTAGAAATTCTATCAATTACTTTACAAACTACATTATCAAAAATAACATCAAAATCTTTATCACAAAGTTGACTAACACTCAAGAGGTTATGCTTGAGGCCATCAACTAAAACTACATTCTCAATTAAAGGGGATGTGCCGATTTTTATATTACCAATACCGATGATTTTACCCTTGGCATCATCTCCGAAGGTGACGGTGCCACCTTCATGGTATCTTGATAGGGTTGCAAAGTTGTTGATGTCCCAAGTCATGTGCCTTGAGCAACCACTATCAAGATACCACAATCCTCTACGTCGTTGGGCCTTGGAAGGTACTTACATCATTTAACAAAATCGTTGACTTTGGTACTCAAATTTTCTTGGGTCCTTGAAAGTTAGTGCTTCAAACCCAAACATTATGACAAGATGCACTTAGTCTATCATAGCAAAAATTAGCTAAGTGCCCTTTCCGCCCACAATGTGAACATGAGAACACTCTTCATACATGAATGCATGATGTGTGTGTGAAGTGTGAGCATGTTTTGGGGGTTTGCCACGATGTAAAGGTTGTGTGGTATGAACATGAGCATGATAAACATTTTTCTTAGGGGCTTGTTTCTTAGGAAACATGACCTCTATCTTCTTCTTATCAAATTCACAATTTTTCAAAACAATTCCTAATGAGTCTATGCTTTCTTTAAGCATGGTAATCTCATTAGAATCAATTAGTGGGGACTTGCCTTTACAAGAAATCTTATATTTGTCAAAATCTTTTTGGGTGGAAACAAGAGTGGAAAGTAATTCATCTTTTTCTTTAGAAAGAGTAAAAACTTGATGATTAAGAGATTCATTTTCCTTTTTCATTTTTAAATACTTTTTCTTTAGGAAATCATAATTATGTGATAATTCTACAAAGGCTTCTCCTAGTTCATCCATGGAAAGTTCATCATTAAGAGAAGTGGAAGGGGTTACCTTGCTTGTGCTTTTATTGGCCATGAAGCACATGTTGGCGGTGTCAATTTCCTCCTCGGATTCGCTCTCGGAATCCCTTGTAGCCTTCATTGCTTTCTTCTTGTAGGGCTTCTTTGAGGTGGAGGGCTTTACTTTATCCTGGCACTCCGCAACAATGCGTCCCGGTCTTTGGCAATTGAAGCAAATAATCTTTCTTTCTTCTTTGCATCCTTGCCATCTCCTTCTTCCTTAGAATTTAGCCTTGTTATACATCCTCCGGACGTTCTTCACAAGAAGTGAGAGCTCTTCGTCATCTTCTTCTTCATCGTCTTCGTCGGAGTGTGCTGATTGACTTCTGAAGGCTATTGTTTTCTTCTTGGAAGGAGCCATGTCCTCCCTAGCTTTTCTCTCCATCTCATGGGTTTTGAGGTTCCCAATGAGACCAATTAGCTCCATCTCCTCCTTGTCATTGAGTTCCTTCAAAGTGGTTGCTTTCACTTCCCATGAAGGAGGAAGAGCCCGGATGATCTTTCTAACTCTTTGATCATTGTCGATAGCATCATCTAGAGAAGAAAGTCCATTAGTAATCTTAGTAAATTTTGTAACCATATCATCTATGGTTTCATTTTCTTGCATGCAAAAGTTTCATATTGGGACCGAAGAAGGTCTATCTTAACCCTCTTCACTTGTGAGGTCCCCTCATGTGTAACTAGCAATTGTGTCCAAATTTCATATGCGGACTTGCAATGAATAACTCTAGCTATATCATCATCATTAAGGGATTGAAGGAGTGCATAATGAGCCCTAGTATTGGCATCAAATTCCTTAGTCTCAATTTCGGACCAAGTAGATTCATCACCGGGGGGTGCACTAAAAGGTTTGGTCACGACCTTTGCAACTCGACTTCCTAGAGATTGCAAGAAAACGGTCATCTTAACCTTCCATATGGGAAAGTTAAGTCCATCAAACTTAGGAGGGGTTTTAATTCCATCGGCCATTTTTACTAAGTGAGAATGAATGAAATGATTAGCAATATTAGGATCTCTCTAAGGTTGTTAAGCCAAAAGTCTAGAGTCCAAGCTCTGATACCAATTGAAAAACACCTAGAGGGGGGGTGAATAGGTATAATTGCTAATCTAACAATCCGTCTAAAATTATGATGGATGAATGATGCAACTATCTCTCAAAACAAGACTAAGAGCCGAATACCCCGTGAAGGGTTCTGAACTCCTTCCTCCTGATTCCCCTTGAATGGGTTAGAGGTGCGCAATGCAACCTTGTTGTATGAGAATTGATCGAACAAAGTGTGAATAATATGCAATGATGAAATGCACACAAGTAACACAAAATAGAGGCAATATCACAAGGAAAGAAAACTAGATCTCAAGCAAGTAATTGAAAGCAATAGAGTGCAAGAGAAATATAAAGCAATAGAGAGCACGAACACAAAGCAATCGCAAACACAAGATATTTGTTTCGAGGTTCGAGCCACCGCTCTACTCCCCGCCTTCACCTCCGTGAAGGGTTTCCACTATCCACCGAGGACGCTTACAACGGTCTACCGAAGACCCGAGCACCGAGCTCCACCAATTACAATAACCTCTACCTAAGAGGTGTCTCCACAAAAACAAGAAGAAGGAACAAGTAGCCAAGTGATCACCAAGAGGATCATAAACTTCTTACAAACACTTTCTCTTTACAACTTCCTTATAGAATGAGTAGGGAATTTTGGCTCTAAGAAGTGTAGTGAGAAAACACTCAGTTGTAGGATGATTTTTGCTAGAGAACACAACTGAAAACAAGCTCAAGAAAGAGTTGGAAATGAAGAGCTTAAACACTTTTCTTTTCTTTTTGAAAACTATGAAAACTTGAGGATTTTTCTTGGTATTTTGTAAGAGACTCTTCTCCTCTATTTATAGGGAGAGAAATAGGTTAAGAACAATTTATTTTAAGCTTATTTGCTCTGAAAAAGATCTCCAAAACCTCAGAAAAAGTCTGCCAAAACAGATTAAAAAGACAGATTTCAGAATTGCACAAAAGAGAAAAGAGCCGTTGGGCTTTTGCAGGCTTGGCGGTCGACCGGGCCGGTCGGCCGCCAGCTCTGCTGGCAAAGAGCCGTTGGGCTCCGGTCGACCCCAGGGTCGACCGTCCTCAAGGAGAAACAAAGTGTTCTGCGGGCGGTCGACCCGGGCGGTCGACCCAGAAAACCCGAGAGCAAACTGCAGACAGTCGGTCGACCCGAGCGGTCGGCCGACAGACATGCACAAGCGTGCATGTCCTGATACAGGCGCCGGTCGACCGGGCCGGTCGGCCGGTCTAGCCTGAAACAGAAAATCAGAAGGAATTTTGAACTAGGAAATTTTTGAAGATAATTTTGTAGGTATATGTAGTTAAGTATCATGTTGTAAAAGATAGTTATACATGGTGTAAATAAGATATAGACTTTGTAAGGATTTTTAGAACATGTATAAAAATCAAGGCATGAACTTGAAAACAAATACCAAAACTAAAAACTTGTATTTTGAAAATGTGTGTGTGTATCCTAGAGCCAATTTTCCAAACTCAAACTTTAACAAACTATTTCTTACATTGATTCTAAGTACTACAAGTGCTTCAAGAGGGCTTTTCACCATAAAATCTTCAAAACTTGATTCTTGAGCCCAAATTGAGTTGACTTGAGTCCAAAACACTTTCCTTTAGGGAAGAACCCTTCTAGTTTGGTTAGAACCCTGAAACACACTTAAACAACAAACATTATTAGTACAAATAACTAATATATTTTGTAATCATTAAAACACACTAAAAACGGGTGATTGTAACCTTGGGCCAACAGATAATTTTATATAACAAATATTATTTCTAAGTGCACTTTATGATATTTGTTAATTCTGATAATAAAGTGATAATTGCTTTCTTTAAATTCTTTTTGAGTTTAATTTACGCATTTGAGTTTGTTAGCAGTTAGACTCGTTGGAGTCATAAAGTCAGACTCATTGGAGTCATAAAGATAGACTCCTTGGAGCCATAAACTGAAAACTAGTTGAAATTGTACCTTATTTGATCAGAGAATATTTTCATGCCGCACGTTTATGTTTGATCTATGTCATAAGGGTTATGAAACTTGTGATTTAAAAGGTCCTACCTCAATTATACAGAAGGTAATGACCACCATATTTGGTAGTAGGATACTTAATGGACCAGATTGTTTTGAAATGTGATTTATTGATTGTTCAAGTTTTGGTACCATAAAATTATGTATAACATCCTTTCAGTGTAACTTGTTTGGCCCAAGTGGGAGATTGTTAGACTTATTTGGATTAAAGTCTAAATTAATTTGAGCCTACACAAGTCTTATTGGATTTATACACTCGTCTATATAAGCCTATGTTGTTGGACCTAATAAATAATTGATCAAGCCTAATAGTTTAGGCCTATATATGTTCGATTACACTTAGTCATGAGTGTATTTAAATTAAGATGTGGTACTCACCTACACGTGTGGAACTCGTGTTATCAATCAAGGGTCTAGATTTATGATGAGTTGAGCTAAGATTCCTTGATGTTATATATTATGAGTAGGATTTTCACTCTACCACCAACCATCTATTATAACCTAGTGTCTCTCTTCGAGGCCTCTCATATCCTCTATGGATTAAGAAGAGAACTTGGTGGCTGAAGAGAAGAATCCCCTCCCTCAACTCTGGTATTCTCAAGATCGTGCAACCTTTGGCATCTTTTTCGTGATGGAATCATGTATGCCTAAACCTTCCTTCCATTTGATTTTAATAAGGAGGCTTTTAATTTATGTGTGGATCTTATATGGAATAATTATTAGATCCAACAATGCATGCACACACCTCATGCACAACATGCTCACACCCATGCTAGAGTGTATCATTATTCTCATTGTGGTCGCAAATGTTAGCTTGCAAAATTTTGCTATGATAAAATAAATTTCTTAAATTTTATTTGTAAGAATGTTTGAGTTCGAAATACTAACCCCGGAGGACCCAAGAAAGTTTGGGTACTAAAATCTACAATGGTTGTATTTGATGTAGATGTGGGCTCTCACAAGACGTGAAAGGCTTAATGAACCTTATCCATGAATGCATCACTATCAAGGAGTTTAGGTGGGAGGACCACTATATTTTGAAGAAGTGGATAGTTTTGTCGATTTTGATAACTATCTCCTTCATTTTATGTTTTTTTATCATATCATGTTTTACATGTTTTGTTTATTGTTTAAATGCAATTTTTGTTAAAACTTGCAATGCGATTTTATAGCTTATGAGATACATTCTTGACTTTAATATTATTCATATTTCTTGTGCACTCATTTGTGGCTTAGTTATATATGTACATCCTAATTTTGATGATTCTTACATTTGCACATATATTCGACTTAATGTATTTGTTTTGATTACATACATGATCTTCTATGAGATCATTTTTTATTAATTTTGCTTTATGTATGTGTAAATCTTACTAAAACTATGAGATATACATATAGTATCCCTTAGTCACTTACCTTTATATGTCATATACTTTGTTGTGGACTCAACTCCTGTTTGGATATATATATATATATATATATATATATATATAATATATATATATATATATATATATATATATATATATATATATATATATATATATATATATATATATATATATATATATATATATATATATGAGAAAAATGTATATCAGCCCGCGGGCTGAGAGTACTCTCTCAGCCTGCGGTGACGTGGCTCGATTTGTCACCTCACTGACTTGCGGCCCGCTTTTAGGGAGAAGTTAAATTACCAAATACCCCTTATGATAACTTTTCCTTATTGTTTATTATTATTTTTCCCCCCTTTTATTTTGCCGCTCTTTATAGGATATAAATTACTTTTCGCCTTATTTCTTTACCTCTTTTTTGAAAGATCTAGTTTCTCCTTTTCAGCCTGGGATAAATTTTTTTTTGAAAATATAAAATCTTTTCAGATCAATGTTTTCAGCCTGCGATAAAATTCTACTTTATAGTTTATTTTTTTATATATAATGTAGTCAGAGTCTTTGGTCGCATTGTACATTTAAACTGCGACCTTAGTCAAAGACTTTGGTCGCAGTGTACATGGTTAAATGCGACCAAGGTCGCAGTGTTGTTATTGATAAAGATGGCCAGCAACTGCAATCTAAGGTTGCATTACATGGACTGCGACTTTAGTCGCAGTACGTTAAGTAAGTGTTTTCCTTTAGATTAACATGCATAGCGACCAAGGTCGACACTGCTGTTTTGGTTTAAGACTGCCGCCAGCAACTGCGACCAAGGTCGCCGTGTTGTTGTTTTATTAAGTGTTGTTTTGGATTAAGTCATTTTTTTGAATCTAAATGAAAAATGAAAATTTGTCTGTTGTCGATGCGACTTGGAGTCACTCCGTGAGACGCGACCTGTCATAAAGATTTTTATGAGATCTTTTTAACGTCAAGTCTACGTTGACGAACCCGCACCATTCGTTGTTTCCCGAAGCTGTTGTCCATGCGTAGGCTCTTCATTGAGACCATTAAGGACGACGGTTCTGATTAATGAACCATTAATTATGGTTATTATGGGCTGGCTATAAATAGGGCTCACACTCTCCCTTTAACAGCCCATAATTAGACTGTTTTCATTTGAGTGCAATTGCTCTGAGAATTTCCGCCTTCTTCAGAGTGTCTAACAGGGGCCTGCCTCCATGGATGAAGATGACCCTATGCACGAAGATGACCCAGAGCTTGATTGTCCTTTTTCAGGTTCGCTGGGCCTCTGGGAGAATATTTTTGGCCGGTGAACTTGATCGATGTTCGTCCACAAGGGAAGAAGTCATGGTCATCGACGTCCACAGTTTTTTAATACACGGGGACCTCAATAACACCACTGCTCTTATTCAACAAGGGCTCTTTTGATGTTTAATCTTCTTTGTACTGCTATATTGTAACACTCAATCTTATTGTATAAGAGAGCGTTTTGTATCATTTTCACATGCCTGGAGATAAATGCCTGGACATAAATAAAAAGACCTCAATAACACCACTGCTCTTAGTCAACAATGGCTCTTTTTGATGTTTAGTTTTCTTTGTACTGCTTTATTGTAACACTCAATCTTATTGTATAAGAGATCGTTTTGTATCATTTTCACATGCCTGGAGATAAATGCGTGGACATAGATAAAAAGCATATTTGTTTTTTAATAAACTACGACCTTTGGTCGTAGTCATGCATTGCAAACAAAACAAGTTGGACCAGAGACGACACTGCGACCAAGGTCGCATAAGACTATCAGTGCAAACAGAAATAACCGCCACCAGGGTCGACATTGCGACCAAAAACTGCGACTAAGCAACTGCTGCGGTGACGTGTCACCTCGTCGCAGTGTTGTTGATTAAGACTAAAGACCAGCAACTGCGACCAAGATTGCAGATTATTTTTTTAAGACTGCGGCCATCAACTGCGACCAAGGTCGCAGTGTTGTTGTTGATTATTTATAAAGACCACCAACTGCGACCAAGGTCGCAGTGATGTTGTTGATTAAGAGTAAAGACCAGCAACTGCGACCAAGGTCGCAGTGTTGTTGTTGATTATTTATAAAGACCACCAACTGCGACCAAGGTCACAGTGATGTTGATTAAGAGTAAAGACCAGCAACTGCGACCAAGGTCACTGTGTATTTTATTAAGACTAAACACCAACAACTGCGATCAAGGTCGCAGTTTATTTTATTAATACTACGGTCAGAAACTGCGACCAAGGTAGCAGTGTTGTTGTTGATTAAGACTAAAGTACAGCAACTGCGACCAAGATCGCAGTGTATTTATTAAGTCTGCGTCCATGGTCGCAGTATTTCAACCAATACATAGTAGTAAAAAATGTAATTCACAAAATTAACTTTAGAAAAGATTTATATATATTTAAAAGAAAAACAAAATACAATTTTTTAACTTCTAATCGTCGTCATCACCATCGTAATCAGATTCGTCGTCAAGAGTCATGCTTTCGTCTTCTGTCTCTTCCTCTTCTTCAGGTACAGTCTCATCGTCGCTTTCTTCCTCTTCATTTTTGTGTTTTGGTTCATCAATGAACTCCCAGAAAGGGTCGTCTGTATCAATCTCAGATTCTGACCCGTAGCGAGACATTGTTTCAGAACTAAACATAAAATCATCATTTGATGATTGGCTTCTTTCCGGTGAAGACGGTGGTGATGGTGAAGACATTGTTTGAATGTATTGGCTTCTTTCCGGTGAAGACGGTGGTGATGGTGAAGACATTTTTTGAATGTATTTTCCGAACAGTTAGAGTAACGAGTTTGAGTAAAAATAACTTAGTATGTTTTTAATCCTTTGCTCATGACCCTTTATATATTTTTAATCCCGGAATTCCAAAAGGTTTAACCTCTTGGACCACGTGAATATCTCTCAAATATATTTTCTATCTTTTCCCAAAAATTGTATACTTCCTAGGTGACTGTTCAGTTATCCAAAACAGTTTAAAAGTTAATACACTATAACTTTAAATTACTTTGAACTCCAAAACAGTACATTATTGCGACCAAAGTCGCATTGGGAACTGATAAATGATTAACTACGACCATAAATTGCATCCGTAGTAGGATTGCGACTATGGTCGCAGTGTTTAAGAGCAGCAGTCGCAGTTTTGATATGTAATTAAAAGAGCTTATAAGTTAATATAGTGAGAAAGAGACCTTACAAAAAAAATAGAATTAAAAGCTTTTAAAAGAAGACAAAATATAATTGAATATCAGAAGATCAGGAAATCCTAATCCTCATCATTATCACCATCATAAGGAGATTCATCGTCTTCATTCTTCTGCTCTTCCTCTTCATCACTTATTTCCTCATCATCTTGCTGTTTTTGAGGTTTTTTGTTTCACCGATGAACTCCCAGAATGGATCGTCTCTATCAAGCTCTTCGTCTGACCCGTTGCTAGGAAGCGATCCTACAGCATCAGAGGACATGCTTTCATCAAGCATGTATCCGTCAAGTGGCAGAGGAATAATGTCTTCTTCACTAACCCACATGAAAACTTCATTATCATCATGAATAGGAGGATCAGTTAATACATTATTTGATGTAGTGAGATAGTCAAAAGGAGTGAAGTCCAGACTGGTATCAGATTCACTAGAATATCCTGAAGACAAAGGACCGGTGGGGGAACGATTGAAGTTGAAATCTAAGTGTTCAGAGGAAGAAGAGGGGGAAGACATGATTCAAGAATGAATTTTTTTTGGAAGTTTTTGAAATCAAATTGAAAAGGAAGAGCAAAAATATAATTTTTTTAGGTATGAGATAATATACTAGTAACATGCATTATATAAAGGTGAATATTGTGGAAGAACATGAATAGTAATAATAATTGTTAGAGGTGATGATTGAGTATGTTAAGAAGTGGTAAAAAAAATTATATTTAATTGAAGATTTATTGCGGGAGAATCCGAAGTACAAATTAACTTTTTATAGAATTGTTTGGCTATATCTTTAGATTACGTATGGTGCACATCTCTCCTTTCTCGAGATTAACATTAGTGCATCTCTTTTTTCTAGACTGGTGTTGTATCACGGTAGATATAATATTAATTACTTCTTTTACATAAGGCATGAGAAAGAAGATTGCGAATTTGGTCGCAGTACCGAAGGAGGTCGCATTGCTATACGATAGCATTTTTTGTCTTGTATTCTTTATTCTGTATTAAGTCTGCGACCATGGAATGTTTTTTTACTTTGAATGCTAGAAGTCGCAGTCGTCATTTAAAAGGGGTATTTTTGTCATTTTGATTCACGATTGTTTAGGCGGGATTTTTTGATTTTTTTTGGCGCCCACACTCTGCGACCGATGTGTGGCCTATATTCAGCCACGTCCCGCAGGCTGAGAAACTCTCTCAGCCCGCAGGCTGAGGTACAGTAAGCCATATATATATATATATATATATATATATATATATATATATATATATATATATATATATATATATATATATTATATATATATATTATATGTATGTATATATATATATGTATGTATGTATGTATGCTCTAGTTGTGATAAAATTTACATATATCTTAAAGATTATCTCATGTGTTTCTCGAATATCTTATTGGTGGATATATTTGATAATTTGGGTTTGTTGCTTTCACTAATATTGATATCTTTTTGGCGAAAAAGAGAATTTCCTTGATTTGTATTTTTTTATTTTGCAAATCAAGCATTATATGTATTAAACTTTTGAAAAAAAATTCTTGATTTACAAGTGGTTTCCAATGATGATTTATATTTTCATGTTTCACAAATCTAACTTTCTGTGTGTCAAAGTTAAAAAGAATTTCATATGAGTTATTTTTATGTCTTATGATTTTATCTTCATAAATGTGTTATTCACATGATTATTGTACACTCACCTTTATATTTACTCATGATTTTATGTTCATGAGCTTGCATATGTTTTATATATCTTGAGTGAAAATCATTATGTAAATACATGCTTCATGAGATGTATTTGATTTGGTTTGAATTTCAAACTACGTTTTAAAAAAATTATCTTAAAATAGTTATTTTATTCTTATAGTAGTGTTTTAAATCTATACTAAACTATTTTCAAATCATTATTTTTGAAAACTTCTACCCTTAATGGGTGGCTTTGACATATGCATGTAGATCGGTGATTTTAATGAGCTATACGCATGATTCTTATGATATTTGATTTTTGTATACTCATTTTTGATAATCTATATATGTATGCCTCATAATTTCAAATGATGTTAAATTTTCATTGGTATTATACATACATATGATTGATTGTGCATATTTTAATAATGTTCATACATGTTTTTAAAGCACAATTAATTTCATGCCAAGCTTATGTTCATTTTAAATTGGTATCATAAATTGGTATTCATTTCAATTGGTATCATCATTTGATATCACTTTCTATTGATATCATTTTTCAAAGCTTATGCATTGATTTTGTAGTTGTTTCAAAAAAGAGAAAAATTCTTAATTTAGATTTTAATTAGTATCTTATTTTTTACTTTTTGAGAAAAATATTTTAATTGCTCATATTTTCAATTGGTATCACAAATGGTATCTAGTTTTCAAAATTGTTTAGAATTTCAAAATTGGTATCATGGGCTTTCACTTTATTTTCAATTGGTATCATGTTTAAACTTTTAATTGGTATCAAAATTATTTTGCAAACTGGTATCTATATTGGTTTCAAAATTATTTTCAATTTTCAATTGGCATATTTTGTTTACAATTGGTATTCATTGTTTTTTATTTCTATACACGTGCACCATATATTTGTTTTTGATATGTATTGCCTATATACAAGGGGAGTTAACTTAACATCTACTATATATGTAAATTTATGATGAGTATATTATATAAAGAAGAGTTTGACCTCTCTTCTCTATGTAATACACATGTGTTAGGGGAGCTTAACATCTTCGTCTATATATTGTATATTATACTTATGAGGGTTAGAGTTTTACTCATCCCTTCCCATATAATGAATGTATGCAGGGGGAGTTAACTTGACGTCTCTCCTCTTCATAAATTTACATCGCATATATAATTATTTAGTTCATTGTACCCTTTTTTGATGAATTGATAAAAGGGAGAGAGGATTTCAGAATTTATATATGCGTGTCTTGCTTACATGTTTTACTAGCTTGTTGTTTTTGTTTTGGTATCTGATTGTTCATCAAAAGTGTATATTTTCAGTCACATTTTCATGTTTATTTTTAATAAAATACTGCTATTTAATCGTTTTATTGTTTAGTAATATGTAGGCCTTCAAAATTAAAAGAGAAAAAAAAAAGAGCCCAAAAGAAGCTCACAAGTTAAAGAGAAGCCCAAAGAGCCCATCAAGCCCAAGTTAATTCAGAAATTATCCTATCTTAAATCAGAGACAAAGGAGAAAGTCAATTTAAGCTAAGTTGCTTAATCCCCAAGTCAAAGATAAAAGAGAAAATTCAAGTTTAAATTCGGATTTATAGATAACTTGTTCCTAAGTTATATAGGAAACAAGATTATTTTAAATTTTAGAATTCAAATGAGAATTCTAAGGATAAATCTTCAAATGAATGGACGAGATGAAGCCACGCGCCAAAACGCATGACCAGACAAAAGGTCAAGCCTCCTTCTTTTTTGCCGCGAAAATGCCGCACTTCTATGGTCGCGTGCGTGGCGATTTGGGGGAGTATTTTACTGAGACTTTACCACTGGAATCCCTATAAATACCCCTAAAGAGTAACAGAGGAGAGGCATCTCTAAAAATCAAGTTTAGGATTTTCTTTAGATCATCTTTTCTTTTCAAATCTTTATTGTAATTTCTGGTTTCAATTTAGTTCAAGTTTGTAAAGAAGGAAGGAGCTATTGTATTTTGATGGTGACAGCTCAATAAACAAGGTTCTTTTGTTCTTCTTTTCAATTTTCTTTTCATTGATATTTATTGCTTCCTTCATATGTTTTCTTTTATATGCTTTCTTAATTTAGTCTTCAAGCATGAGTAGCTAAATCTTTTCTCATAACTTGCTAAAATATCACCACCATTATATCTAGTATCTAGTAGATAATCGGATTAGATCATATGCATGCCTACTTCATGTTTTCCATTGAAATTGATTGGGGAAAACTTACAAAAAAATTGAAGAGAAATTACAAGTAATAAAAAAAATTACAAGTATCTCTTCTAAGATTCTGAGAAAGTGTGCCGACGGGAGTCTGATCAGCGTGCGACCACTTTGTCACATTGACGATGCGATTGATCGATCTTCGAATGCTATTGCCTGAGAATTCCTTCTCGCCTAGCTCTGGAGATTCCTTAAAAGGGAGGAAGGTCTTAGAGTATTAACACCTGAACTTAGAGAAATAATTCTCTGGAGCTTCTAGGAAACAAGAAAAAATTAGCCTTGCTAGTTCTCTCGATGCCTTCAACTTTTAGCTCTGATGCTTTGTCTGCTCTCTCTTGATCTTTGTTTTATTCTGCCCCGAGCTCATTCTCAGATGAGCTATTTATAGGCTTTGGAGGGGTATAACTGCCCCTAAAAATCAGCAATGATTGATAACAGTCAGTTAGTCTCGGCCAAAGGCTGTTTTGTGATTTGTAAGAGGCTATAACGCCTGCGCTAGACTAAATATGAGCCGCATGCGAGGCTAGACAATGGCTTGTTGACACGACCGTTTCCACTAAACGTGCGCGAAGTGGGCGTGTGTAACCGTCCACTTTAAGTGGCATTAACCGTACTAATGTAGTGGGGTTAGCCCACTAAATACTAGGTCAAAGGTTTGACCTGGTCGACCCTCGCATAGAGGTGTATAGAGCCGCGCGCAAGGCTGGATTTAGCCTCGCGCGAGGCTAGATTTAGCTCCACACTTGGGGCTGGATTTAGCTCCGCACACGGGGCTAGAATTAGCTCTGCAAGCTTAGGGCTAGAATCTCTTAATTAGAGCTAAAGCCTCAGCGAAGGTAGAAATTAGCCCTCTGTGTAGAGCTTCAGGCGAGGCTAGTACTTAGCTCCCCGTTGAGCTTTAAAGGGCTTCAAGGCGAAATTCGATAAATTAGCTTTTGGAGCGAGGCTAGCACCTTGTGCTCGCGCGAGGCTAAGTATTGAGTTGATTTAGCCTCAAAAAGCAGTATTTAACCTGCTATTTGATTCACTGGATCAGCAGGGCCTGAGTTTCTACTTTATCCCTCGGGATGTGTTGAATTGGTCATCAGCTTGTCCGCGGCTTGTCTTTTGTAGATGTCGACAAGTCAGACATCGTTCTGACCAGTTGAAAAGTTGTACAAGAGTTTGTATTTTTTTTTGTGTCAATAAAATTCCCTTCAAAGTTTTCGTAAATCTATAATGGAATGGCTGTGATTTCAAAATATTTTGAATTGCTTCGATTGATAATCACGAATATGTGGGTGTGAGCTTCGCCTTGATGGTTGAACTCAGCTTCGCCTTTAGGGTTGAATTTTAACCTCGCCTATGAGCTGAAATAGGCTTGCCTCTGGGTAGCTTCGCATCTGACAAGAGGCTCGCCTTAGGGCTGGAATAGGCTCGCCTTTGAGTTGCAACCGGTTTGCCTTTTGGTAGCCTTGCATCTGATAATAGACTCGCCTCTGGGAGAAGCCTCGCCTCTGAACCATGCCTTCGAGCTTCTTTAAGTAACCTCGCTCCAAAGCGAGGTTGGCTTGTCAGCGCCCTGTCAGCACTAGCCTCGTATGCACTGTGATGGATTGGCGTTCTATTTCTTGAGGCCGAATGACCTCTCATGAGTTATAAGGGAGATTACTCTCTTTTTTGAGACTTGAACAACTTCGCATGTATTTGCGAGGGAGATTACTCCCTTTCCCGAGGCTAAGCACTCAAATGCTTTGGCCTCGCTTGCGCTTCAAAATTTGAAACGGCAACGGTGAGGTTAGGCCATGGGTCTACAAATAGGACCTTTGTAGTCCTTTTCAGAGAAATATATTTTTTCTCTCTTCAATGAGTCTTCCATAAAACTCTATCTTCCCTCCTTGCTGCCTTTTGAAAACACCAGGCTCTTCGCCCTCTTTATCTTTTCAAAACTGAGATCCATGGCCTCTTCACACCATCCAGGCAATGAGGCCAAGGCCCTTGAGGCTTCAGAGACCTTCACTTTGGTCGTCATCTGATCTATAACCAGTGAGTCTTAGCTATTCAGAGATTTCACCAATTAATTGGTGACTTTAGGGAGTTTATCTCCCTCAATTTTAGCTTTACTAGCTATTTTAGGGATTGAATTCCCTTGATCTTTGCTTTTAGCAAACTCGAAACCAAGGGTTGTAATTCTTTCGAGCTTCCTGGCGAAGCTAAGACTTGACAATTAGACAAAGACGTTCTTCTAGGCGAGGCTTATGCCTTTGCCTTTCTAAGGTGAGGATAGCCTTTCCATATAGGCGAGGCTATGTCTTGGCCCTTCTCAAGGCCTGGCTAGCCTTGCCATAATAGGCGAGGCTATGTCTTGGCCCTCTCAAGGCCTGGCTAGCCTTGCCATTATAGGCGAGGCTATACCTTAGCCTTTCTGAGGCGAGGCTAACCTTGCCGTAGATGCAAGACTATGCCTTGGCCTTTTTAAGGCGAGGTTAACCTTGTCATATCGGTGGAGCTATCCTTGGCCTGTTTAAGGCGAGACTAACCTTGCCATATAGGTGGGGCTATCCTTGGCCTTTTGGGGTTTTTAGCATTTCTCCTCTATGTAATCTGAAGTTTAACCTCAGGGCAAAGTTAGTTTTGTTTGTGGAGCGAGGTTGGATCTGAATCAGTTCCATTAAGGGAGCGAGGTTCGGACTTAGCATTTTCTTTTTTTTTACTCAATGCTAACACACTTATTTTTCTTTGTTTTGCAGTGCATCTATTGAGCAACCTCTTTGACTTGGTGATGAAGGTGAACGAGAGTAAGTATCTCCATTTTCAAGTCTCGGCTTTACTTATCAGTAGAAAGAACATACTGGAGCGGCTGGCATAAATTCCAGGAGGAGACCCACATACATTTACAGCAGGCATCGGCCGACAGTTGCCTATCCAGGATGGCCCATTTAGTTGCAGACTTATGCTATTGGGCTTAACACATGTGGAGAACTGTATCAGTTCTTCTGCCAATATTTCGCCTTTGCTGGGTCTCTACATAGGATATTTAAAGGTCACAGGAAATGGGACATCACTAGTAAGGCCTCAGATCCTCCCTTCATCAATTTTGTTTAAAGAAGTGAAAGCGACGAAGAACCCGTACTCATTCGATGACTTTCTGGTGGCAAAATCGTCCATTAAGTGAAAGATTACGACCTCGTGAGCGGGAAGGCCTTTCATGTCCAATTGGTCTGGTGGAATCAGAGTGACCCGTTGCATTTCGACTTTAAGAAGCGCTATTATCCTGAAGAGCGAAAGTAGACCTACTGTTCTGAATGTAGAGCAACAAGTCGCCTGTTTTTGATGTAAAGACTAAATTGTATATAAGATAATCTTGATGTATCATTAATGTATTTTCCTTTTGAATCAATAAAATCTCTATTTGATTACTCATTTGCTCTTATCTATATCTTCCTCGGTGTTTGTTCCTTTAATTACCCATCGGTAATATAAATCTCCAAAAAAAATTTTGGTTGTGCAACCAAAAGGAATGATGATTTTGGATTGTACCAAGTCTGAAACTAAGTGGATTTATTTTTTGTTGTCCCATATTTTTTGATTATATTATCTTTCCATTTAATTCTTTTTTTCTAAATAGGAATCGAAATCTTAAAAATTTTGATTTCTCTTTTAATATAACTGTTGTATGACAAGTAGGCCTTTTTATCGAATAGCTACATCCTTGTGCCCTAAGTCTTAACTTTTTCACAAAGGGACCCCATTGACTTCGGCTTTACTAATGAATGAATCAGCTTCGTTCAAACCCATATTATGACTTGCGTTTGCTGCTGCAGAATAAACCAATTTTAAAATGGGATACGATGCTCGATAAGGCATGAGTTCCAGTATCATAAGTGTTTCCTCATAAGAGCGCCAGCGAATCTGATCAATTACTCTTCACGCTTTGAAACAGATATACATATATATTGAGCTAAAACTTTTACTTCTCTATCCGAATTTGAATTTTTTTTATCATAAGGTTTATCCCCCCTTTTTTTAAAATTAACGACAAGATTTATTATTGTTTCTCGCATGTCTCGCGAAAGTCAAAGTAGGCGCGAATTCTCCCAATGTGACCTACCATATGATCTCATAGAAAAATACGAATCAGAGTTTGAAGAAAGGGAAGGGGCCCTCGACTCGCAACAGATAGAGGAGATTTATTCAATCACATAGTTTGGGCTCCTAGAATATGGCGCCCTTATGGCAATCTATTTGACTGTATCGAAAGTCCCACGGAGGAGTGTTGGCCAAAGTCCCATCGCTCTAGTTTTGATGATGATTAACTCATATAGTTATAGTACTAATGATCTTGTGTTTATATAGTTTTAGATTTACTATCAAGATCTTAGTAGGTGCTTTACTTCAAAAAAAGAGTTTTGAAGCTAACACTTGTAGATTCAAGAGTTTGCGCGTTAAGATCGCATCTAGTACTCAGTTGGAATCAAGCTCGTTGGATCGTACTTGGATTGAGTCGACTTGGAGAAAGAATTCTACAAGAAGACTTCGGTTTGTTTAGATCTTGTGTAAAGATAGATAGTATTGATATGCTCAAGTTCACACACACACATACAAGTTCAATATGTTTGATTTTAGGTTTAACCTATTTTGGATTTTAAATAGACATATATATGATTTTCATGGATAGATAGAATCAAAACAAGTTTACATGGTTTAAAGTATATTGAATTTGATCTATATTCATATATGCTTCATATATTTGGAAAAACTTATTTTGATGATCCTATTCATGTGTTTAGAGTTTTGGTATTAGGATTTCATGTCAAAAACATAGATATATCATGTATATGTATATTGGATTCTATTCATATACAATATGCTTCAAATTTGTTTCAATATCGTGTTTTTGTATTTAGACAAGTTTGGAAAAAAATCGGATTTCCATTTCAAATTTAGTTTTTGGAAAATACGGTTTTTGTTTAAGGCCAAATATTTTATTTCACAAAAATAGTTCAAATGGTTTATAATATGTGTCAATTTTTGGTCATACATATTGTTATTCAAATATCTTAAAAGAACTTATTTTTGTAGAATTTATAGGATTTGATGGGATTTTATTGGAGATTAAGTGACCAAGTTTTCAGTTCTGAAATATCTGTCAGATTCCACTAGCGGTCGATCGGACCAGTGGTCGACGTGCATGGACCCAGCCTATAAGGCCAGTCGACCGGGCGGTCGACCGACTGAAAGCACCGAACTCTCGGGTGCTATTAGTCGACCGCGCGGTCGACCGACAGGCTGTGCCCGGTCGACCGGTGGCATAACAGTCAGAAATATGACCGTTAGGCTGGTAGATCTGCCAGTCGACCAGAAGGGCATTTCTGCCATTTCAAGCAGCCAACAGCTATATTTTGGAGAGGCTTATAAATTGCCATCTCTTGGGCTGTTTTTAACAAGAATTTAGAGAGCTTTTCTTCCCATCTTATAAGTGTTTTACAGCAAGATTTTAAAGAGTTTTTGTGCCTCAAAGTTTTATTTTTATTTGTTTTCAAGGGTTGAAAAAATCAAAGAAAAATAGAGTATTTGGGAAATTAGTTTTGATCTTCATTTCTGTTTCATTCTAGTATTTTTTCAAGTATTTTTCTTTGTGATTTATTTTCAAACACCTTGTTTTCTCACACTTGAGCTATCATCTCTATCCGATTTATAGGATCTTGTTTTTGTGGGAAATAGTGTTTGTGGTCTATTGAGATCACCAAGAGTAGTTATGGTCTATTGTAATCACCAAGTTGTAATCTTTCTTTTACTTTGGCTTTGTTCCTATCCCTCTTGTGAGAGGTTATTGTATTTTGGATTTGTTGGTTATCCCTCTTGGGTAGTGGTGATTGCGGTTGGAGTTTTGTATTTGTGCCTATCCCTCTTGTGTAGAGGTGATTGTTGGAGTTTGGCTTTGTGCCTTACCTCTTGTGTAGATGTGATTGTGTTGAGAGAGGAGTTGTATACTCCAAGTTTGTAATTGCAAATTCCTCGGTGGGGTTCCCTGTGTGGAAGGTCCTGTGTAGACGTAGTGGAAATCCTTCTGTGTGAAGGCGGGAACGTAGAGCAGTGGCTCGAACCTCGAAACATATCTTATTATTTGCGTTTGATCCACTATCTCTAACTTTATCTCTATTATATCTTACATTACTTATATTGTTCATATCTCATACATGTTTGGTATTATTTGTGATACTTGTGTTGAACCAAGAGAGCTTCATATAGCACCTCAACTCTTATTTAGAGAAATTTAGAGGAGATAGTCCAGAGCCATTCACGGAAAATTTAGCTACACTCTTTGGTTACACATAGTGTTTTGCATTTAGTTTTTAATTTCACATCATTTGTCATTAGATTAGTTTGTACACCTATTCACCCCCTCTAAGTGTATTTTCAATTGGTACCAGAGCCTACGCTCCTGATATTAGGTTTAACCACCTAGGAGTGAGATCTTAGATCGCTAATATAGATTTACATTTGCACACATATAGTTTATACACTAATGGATTTTATGATCCCTCCTATGTATGATGTTACCAATATTGATATTTTGAAAGTCAAGATGTCCATGTACCTTAAAATCTTAGGAATGCATGTTTACCTTGCTACTACCAAGAAATCTTATCTTGATAATGACAAGCATATAGAAGCCAATGCACAAGCCCTAAATGCACTAAAGCATTCTCTTAGCAAAGAATTTTTATCCATGGTTTCTCATTGTGACTCCGCTTTTGCAGTGTGGAACACATTGACATCTTCCAAGCTTCAAATGATAAATTGTGTGAAGAAAGAATCAAGTGGAGAAGAGTCTGATGAAGCTTGCTACATGGTCTAAGGGAAACTCCCTTGAGATACATTCGGATACTCAACTAGATGATAGTGCTAGTTCTTCAGGTGATGACTATATGGATGCCAATGCCTTAAATGAAGAACTCTCATTATTTTGTGAAAACTTGCTTGAAAAGTATGAAGTTTTGAAAAAAAAGTTTTAAATTAAAAAAAAAATAAGGACTTATTTTCAAAACTAAACATGATTTTACAAGAGAGGGTTGAGATTTCAAGTGAAAGGGACTCCTTGAAATCTCAACTTGACCTTGCCCTAAATAAAAACAAAAATTTAAAGAATAAAAATGATTGTGATGATGTTTTGAAGAAAAATGAGGTTGTGTCTTCAAAACTTTATTTTATTTTAAAAGAGAATGATTCTTTGAAAAATAAAATGGTTTTAATTTCAAAGAAATTGAATTTAGTTTCAAAAGAAAATACTTCTTTGAAAAATGATTTTGATTCCCATGTTTGTCATGCTACTATAAATTCATCTTCTATTGATAAATATATTGCATGCTCTACTTCTTCAAGTATTAATAATATATATGTATGTTAAAGAAGAGTGTAAATTGTTTGAGCTCCATTTTGAGTCAATGTGCTTGGATCACAAGAAATTAGAATCCATGTTCCGTAAGAAGCATGCACCTCATATGCATGCACACAAATCTCAGCATACACATGCTCATCATGCTCACACACATGATTCTATGTATGCTCATGTATACACTTGTACAAATTGTAGACGTACGGGCCACCTTACAAAGTTTTGTTATGATAGAATACATAATTTAAATTTTGCAAATAAATTTGTTCGGGCTAGGAAAGGAGCTAATCCCCATGGACCCAATAAGATATGGGTACCAAATTCTCTCCTATTATATTTGATGTAAGTGTGGGCTCTCACATGACGTGAGGGTATTTGTGCTTTGATGGTGGATGCGTTTGAGCTTGATGGACACTACATTGGATGCATCACCTTCAAGAATGTTTGGTGGGAGGACTACCATGATTTGGAGATATAGAGAGTAGTTCATATGATTTGATAATTATCTCTAACTCCCTTTTGATTACATGCTCTCATTGATTGATTTTTAGCATATTTTAGTTTTTCATGTTCATTATATTTAAATACAATGTTTATTAGACTTGTGATATACATATGTAGTATTTGAGATATACCTATATTTATATGGATTTATATTTTTGTGTTCTCACTATGTTTTAGCTATTGTGTATATCCTAGTTCTAAAGCACGTGCATTTACCCTAATGATCATGTTTGTTTATGATTTTGCACTTCATATTTGATTACATGTTTTAGATGAAACTTTTATTAAAACTTGTGTTTATACTTGTACAACTAATGAGCCACATTTGTTTACCATATGTTTGCGCTTTATTACTTATATGTACTCATTGGATGTACTTGTATAACCTAGTTTTGATGATTCTTACATCTTTACTTGTTTTCCTTATTTTATACATGTTTTCATAAAAATTTATTTATCTTCATGTATATGTTAATTTTGTCTAAAACTATTAGATATACATGTCTGTCCTAGAGTCACTTGCTTTTCACGCAAAATTTTTGGACCCGTTTATGTTTGGGATTTGTATGTATACTTTTAGTTTCAACAAAACATACATATACCTTGGAGCGTATTTAGTTTTGATGATTTTTGTATTTTGATAAAAGAAAATTCTTATGAGCTTCATTGCATATTTTCATAATTTTGTTGATTACGTGATTCTTACACTCTATGTTTAATGTTTACTCATGATTTTTTTGTTTCATGAGCATATATGTGATTTATTGCTATTTGACTGTCAATTATTGTGTGATTTTCATATTTTCATGAAATATATGATTTCGTTTCATGTTTGAAGGATTTAATACTAGTTTTCAAAATTATCTTTAAACTAGTTTTTATTCTTCAATTGGTAGAGTTTTTCAAATTATGCTAAAATTTTCAAATCATGATTTTTGAAATCCCCTACCTTCCAAGGGCGGTTGATGGGCGACCATGCATTGTAGGTCTTAATGATTATCTTTTATCATGTGCATGAATAGGACAGTAGGTATGAGTTATACACTTAATCTTCAAGGAATTTTTTATTTGTATACTCATATATATTTTCTTATATATGTATGCTTCAAATTTCAATGAGTATCAATTTCAATTGGTATTTCTATTTTCATACATACATGTTATATGATTTGATTGTACTTGTTTTACAATATCTTTACATTCTTAAAGCATAAATTATGTTTATGATAAGCTTGATTTTATTCTAAATATTAATTGGTATCTTTACAAGTTTATACATTGATTTCAATTGATATTTCAATTGGTATTTATTTGATATCAAAATGTATATCATGTTTCACCTTTAATTAGTATCAAAATCTACTATTGGTATCTTAAAAGAATTTTTTTTGGTGGTACCAACTTTTGTTTTTATCAAATACAATTTGACTTCATTGGTATCATTTTGTTGACTTCAAGAAATTTCAAAAAATTTATTGTAAAAAGTGGTTTCAAAATTTGTTGATATGTGTTGCCTATATGCAAGGGGAGCTTAACATCTCTTCTATATATAGATTCATGTTGAAGTGTATCTCACATTGAGGAGCCTGACCTCTCTTCTTTATGTGGTTACACATGTGTAGGGGGAGCTTAACATCTCCGTTTATACATTATATATTATGCTTTATGTGAGTTAGGGTCTAGCCATCCCTTCTCCATGTAATGCATGTATGCAGGGGGAGCTAACTTACCGTCTCTTCTCTTCATGAATGTATATCGCATATACATCCTTATTGTTTGATTGTCCTCACCCCTTTGTTGATGAATTGACAAAAAGGGGGAGAAGAATTTTGAGAGTTTATATATGCATGTTTATATCTCTATTTATGCATATGTGTTTTGTTTAGTTTATGCATTTTATTGAATATCTTTATTGTTTATTACTATGCATGATTAAGGGGGAGTTTCTATGAAGTTTATCTTTAATCAATGCATATATAACTCCATGAGTTTTGTCATCATCAAAAAGGAGGAGATTGTTGGCCTAAAGGCCCATCACTCTAACTTTGATGATAATTAACTCATATAGTTATAGTACTAATGATCTTGTGTTTATATATTTTCAGATTTACTATCAAGATCTTAGTAGGTGCTTAGCTTCAACATAGGATTTTGAAGCTAACACGTGTAGATTCAAGAGCTCGCGTGTCGAGATCACATCTAGTACTCAGTTGGAGTCAAGCTCGTTGGATCGAGTTTGGATCGAGTCGACTTGGAGAAAGAGTTCTAGAAGAAGACTTCGGTTTGTTTAGATCTTGTGTAAAGATAAATAGTATTGATATGCTCAAGTTCACACACACACAAGTTCAATATGTTTGGTTTTCGGTTTAATTTGTTTTGAATTTTGTATAGACAAATATATGGTTTTCATGAATAGACAGAATCAAAACAAATTGACATGGTTTAATGTATATTGGATTTGATCTATATACATATATGCTTCATATATTTGGAAAAACTTATTTTGTAGATCCTATTCATGTGTTTAGATTTTGGTATTAACAAAACCTATTTTTGGATTTTATGTCAAAAATATAGATATATCATGTACATATATATTGGATTCTATCCATATACAATATACTTCAAATTTGTTTCAATATCATGTTTTTGTATTTAGACAAGTTTGGAAAAAATCGGATTTCCATTTCAAAATTTGGTTTTTGAAAAATACGATTTTTATTTAAGGCCAAATATTTTATATCACAAAAATGATTCAAATGTTGTAAAACTCCGAGAAATATAACATCAAAACAGAGAATTTTAGAGACAGAGTAGAAGTAGGAATTCTTATTGATTTCTGAAGTGTGTACATTGAAATGAATCAGGAAGGGCCTATTTATAGGAAAATTTTGGGGTACTATGCAGTCACTATGTACGCTTGCGTCATCGCTTACATCAGCGCATAGTAAACTCATTAATGGTGCATAGTAAAGATAGGCAACCATGTTTCATAACACTCCCCTTGGCTGCCAACCATACATGATGTCTCATTAAAAACCTTGTTAGGAAAACCCAGTGGGACAAAACCATAGCGAAGGGAAAAAGAGTACATCATCTCTGTATATGTGTTCTATGCTACCTCGTTAAAAACCTTACCAGGAAAACCTTGTGGGACAAAATCATAGTAAGAGAAAAAGAGTGCAGCCACGTAAGCTCCCCCTCAAGTTGACATAAGTAGTTCTCATAAGTCTCGCTTATGACGCATCCCAATATCATGAATAAGCTTTCTGAGAGTTGTAGGGGAAGTGCCTTTGTAAAGAGATCTGCCACATTATCACTTGATCGAATATACTGAATATTAATTTTCTTATTCTTTTCAAGCTCTTGGCTGAATGAGAAGAACTTCGGGGATATATCTTGGTACGGTCGCTTTTGATGAATCCTTCATTCATTTGAGCGACGCATGTAGCATTGTCTTCAAACAGTACTGTTGGATCTCTGTTGACTGATAATCCACAAGTTTCTTGGATGTGTTGAGCTACAGACCTTAGCCATACACATTCCCGACTTGCTTCATGAAGTGCTATGACTTCAGCATGATTAGAAGAAGTGGCAATAAGTGTCTGCTTTTGTGAACGCCAAGAGATCGCTGCACCTCCACATGTGAACACATATCTTGTTTGTGACCTGCCTTTATGTGGATCTGATAAATAACCTGCATCTGCATAACCAGTTATTTCTTATTTTGATCCTCTGGAATAAAACAAACCAAAATTAGTTATTCCTCGAAGATAACGAAATATATGTTTAATACCATTCCCATGTCTCCGTGTAGGAGATGAGCTAAATCTTGCTAATAAATTAGTAGCAAATGCTATATCTGGTCGGGTACAATTAGCTAGATACATAAGAGCTCCAATTGCACTTAGGTATGGTACTTCAGGACCAAGAACCTCTTCATTATCTTCGCGAGCGCGAAATGGATATTTTTTCACATTCAATGATCTAACAACCATTGGAGTGCTTAAAGGATTTGCTTTATCTATGTTAAAGCGTTTCAAGAGCTTTTCAGTATAATTTGATTGATGCAAAAGTATTCCACTTTGAAAGTGCTCAATCTGTAAACCAATACAATATTTAATTTTTTCAAGGTCTTTTATTTCAAATTCATTCTTTAAATATATCATTGCTTTTAGGATTTCTTTGTGAGTCCCAATAATGTTTAAATCATCAACATATACAGTAATGATAATGAATCCGGATGTTGTTTTCTTTATAAAAACACATGGGCATATAGGATTATTCACATATCTTTCTTTTAATAAATACTCGCTTAAGCGATTATATCACATGCGCCCTGATTGTTTTAACCCATATATCGATCTTTGCAATTTGATCGAATATAATTCTTTGGGTTTTAAACTTAATGCTTCAGGCATCTTAAATCCTTCAGGGATTTTTATATAAATATTGCTATAAGCGACCCATATAAATAAGCTGTAACAACATCCATAAGACACATTTCTAATTTTTAGAAACTGCTAGGCTGATTAAATATCGAAACGTAATTGCATCTATTACTGGAGAATACGTTTCTTCATAATCAATTTCAGGTCTTTGCGAAAAACCTTGAGCAACAAGTCGAGCTTTATACCTCACAATCTCGTTTTTCTCGTTACGTTTTCGTACAAAGACCCATTTGTATCCTACCGGCCTCACGGCTTCGGGCATGAGGATAATAGGTCCAAATACTTTACGCTTATTAAGCAAACTCAATTCAGCCTGTATAGCGTCTTTTCATTTTGTCCAATCATGTCTATTTTGACATTCAGTGACGGATCTTGGTTCACGATCCTCACTTTCATTAACAATATCACATGCTACGGAATAGGAAAATATTTCATCCATATTTTTCATCTCATTGCGATTCCATAATCCTCCACTATTGACATAATTAATAGAGATCTCATGATTTTCTATATCTTCAGGATTTTCCATCTCTTGATTTGTCTTATTTTTTGTTTCTTCTGGAACACATTCTTGTATATTGGGCTTATTTTGTATTTCTTCTGGAACACATTCTTACACATCGGGGTCATCATGCTTATCAGCTCCTTTTCTTTTTCGAGGATTTTTATCTTTGGAACGATTGGTCTACCACGCTTCAGGCGTGTCTTAGACTCATTAGTGACTTTATTCTCGGATTGTCCTTTTGGATTTCAATCTGAGCAGGAGCATTTACAGCTGGTATATATGATTTAGTCACTCTTTTCGTATCGGTGAACGCATCTGGTAATTGATTTACTATTTCTTATAATGCATAATATTTTGCACTTCTGACTCACTTTGTTTTGTGTGAGGATTAAGACGCAATAGGGATGATTCACTCCATGTAATCTCCTTCTCCAGTTGTTTCTTTTCTTCCCCTAATGCTGGGAAAATTGCCTCATTGAAGTGGCAATCGGCAAACCGAGCCGTAAAAACATCACCGATTTTAGGCTCAAGATATCTTATAATAGAAGGAGATTCATAGCCGACATATATTCCCAGTCTTCTTTCAGGACCCATCTTTGTATGTTGTGGTGGAGCAATCGGTACATAAACCGCACAGCCAAAAATTCTAAGATGGAAAATATTTGGTTCTTGACCAAATGCTAAATGTAGAGGGGAGTATTCATGATATGCACTTGGTCTGATGCGAATTAATGATACAGCGTGTAAAACTGCATGACCCCATACAGAAATAGGAAGTTTTGTTCTCATTATTAATGGTCTAGCAATAAGTTGGAGGCGCTTAATTAGTGACTCGCTAAATCATTTTGTGTATGTACATGGGCAACAGGATGTTAAACAACTATTCCAATTGACATACAATAATCATTAAAAGCCTGAGACGTAAACTCACCAGCATTATCAAGTCTAACTTTCTTAATTGTATAATCAGGAAATTGTGCTCGTAATCTAATTATCTGAGTAAGAATCTCACAAATGCCACATTGCGAGTTGACAATAAACAAACGTGTGACCATCTACTAGAGGCATCTATCAATATCATAAAATATCAAAATGGTCCACACAGTGGGTGTATAGGCCCTCATATATCACCTTGGATACGTTCAAGAAATGTAGGTAATTCTGCTTTTATTTTGGCTGGTGATGGTTTCATGATTAATTTTCCTAGAGAACAAGCCTCACATGAAATTTTACTAGTTTGAAGGATCTTCTGGCCCTTTAATGTATGTCTATGTAAATTCTTAATAATTCTTCGCATCATCATTGAATCAGGATGACCTCAATGATCATGCCACAGAGTTAATGTCTCTGTATCTTCTTTAACTACCATATGTGACTCTATCACATTTATATATGTGTAATGTAATCCTGAGGAAAACTTTGGTAGTTTTTCTAATATGCACTTATTTCCTGATACATAAGTAGTAAGATACATATACTTCATATTTCCTTCAGTTGCAGACTGAGTATCATATCCATGAAGATATATATCATTAAAACTCAACAAATTTCTTTTAGATTTTGGTGAAAACAAAGCATCTTTTATGAAAAACTTTGTTCCATTTGGCAATATGAAGCTGGCTTTACCAGTCCCTTCAATCAAGTCTACAGGACCTGATATTGTATTGATGATTACCTTTGTTGGTTTTAAATCAGAGAAGTACCTTTTGTGTTTGAGAATAGTATGTGTTGTACCACTATCCGGTATGCAAATCTCTCCCGTTTTGGTCTTGACTTCATCATTAGAATAGTCTATATCAAGCTTCATGCAAAACAAATAATTTGGTAAGAATAAAATTTGAAACATATTATTATAAGTGAAATACAAATAACAAAATATGATAATACAATCATATGTCTAATTATCACCAGTGTCATGATGGGTTGAAAGATCAACAAAATCATCAGTAAAATCTGAAGCATCAAGATGAGTTAAATCATCCATAGAATCATCATGTTCAGTGAAATTCACTTCTTTATCTTTTCCTTTCAAGGATGCCTTGTAAAGCTTACAAAGGTGCTCCGGCTCGGCACACTTGAGACCAGTGTCCTTTGGAGCCACATTTATAACAGGAATCTTCAGGATTTCGAAGAGAACTTTCACGAACATCTTTTCCTTTATCATGTCTTTCTACATGATGCTTCTTATGGATCGCGTTATTCTGTGAAGGGTTGTAAAAATCACTTCGACCGCGTCCACGGCCACGTCCACGGCCACGACCACGTCCACGATCACGACCATAATTATATCCTCGTCCATAATTTTTAGAAAATGCAATATTTGCTTCTGGAAATGTTGTTGAACCAGTAGGACGAGACTGATGATTTTTGATTAAAAGTTCATTATTCTTCTCTATCACAAGAAGAGATGAAATTAGTTCAGAATATTTTTTAAAACCACGCAACCTATATTGTTGTTGCAGTGTTATATTAGATGCATGAAATGTGGAGTAAGTCTCCTCTAGCATTTCTTCATCTGTGATATCCACCCCACAGAATTTCAATTGGGATACTATTTTGAACATTGCAGAGTTATAATCGCTAACTTTCTTAAAATCTTAGAAGCGCAAAGCATTCCATTCATCATGGGTGGCAGGGAGCACAACTTACTTTTGATGATCAAATCTTTCTTTGAGATTTTTTCATAAGATACTTGGGTCTCTTACAGTGAGATATTCACATTTTAAACTTTCATCAAGATGTCTGCGGATAAAGATCGTCGCCTTTGTCTTATATTGTGACGACGTAGAGTTTATTTCTTTAATAGTTTTAGTGAGACCCATTGACTCGAGATGCATCTCAATATCAATAACCCAAGACATATAATTCCTTCCCGTGATATTAAGAGGAATGAACTCAAGCTTTGCAAAGTTTGACACGGTGATAACTATAACAAAATATAAAAATAATTAGAATCACAATATTTTATTTCTTAATAAAATAGAAAAACTTACATGTCAATCATAATAGCTACAATCAAAAAAGGGAAGGTGAACATTAAAATTAAAAGGTACAGGTAAAATTCACTTGGATCCATATCTCCAAGAAAAACGATAGAAGTATTGATGATGATGACGGCAATAACAAACTTCAAAAATAGGCTAAGCATCTTATGAAAAACTCGAACACAAAACTTCTGGAGATGATGAAAAAGTTTGAGAATGAAGAGAGATTGAGAAGTGAGTTATGTGGTTTAGAATTCACCAATTTATAGGGTAAAAACTAGTTGTTTTATAGCCGTTGGGATTTATAGCCGTTGGGGGAGAGAGAAAAGCAATTTGGATTTTATATAATTAAATATTGTAATTAAGGAAATGATAAAATAAATGCATTGTACTACATATATTTATGAGATACAATATAGGCACACCACTTTACTTGGTGGGTATTTTGCAGACATAATTAATAAAGCAATAATTATTGAAATAAACATTGTCACACCACGCTACTCGGTAAACCTTTCAGTGGGTGTTTATACAGATATAAATAACAGAATAATAAAATATACAATATTAGTAGCTTGGGGTTTAATCTACGCAAGCATCAAATTAGAGATTAGTAAAGATATCATAATCACATCATTTTATATAAATAGGTGGCAGAGCCTCCTTTCATTATAATAGTGGTGTTATATGGACATGATTAATATAATATTCCAGTTTTTCGTAATCACATCACATTTCTATAAATAGGTGATAGAGTCTTCTTTCATTATAGTAGTGGTGTTATACGAATATTATAAGTATAGTAACCTGCCAATTTTACTTTGAGATTGTAGAGGTAGAGGCTGAGACTTGTGATAGGACTTTTCCTTGAGTAATGAAAGTAGAGGCTCGTGACAAGTTTTACCTTAAGCTAATGGAGGCAGAGACTTGTGTGGTAGAACTTTTTCCCTGAGCTGACGGAGGTAGAGGCTAGGGACAGAGCTAGAGTGATCGTGCTGATAACGTGTTGTAAAACTCCGAGAAATATAACACCAAAACAGAGAATTTTAGAGACAGAGTAGAAATAGGAATTCTTATTGATTTCTGAAGTATGTACATTGAAATGAATCAGGAAGGGCCTATTTATAGGAAAACTTTGGGATACTATGCAGTCACTATGCACGTTTGCGTCATCGCTTACATCAGCACATAGTAAATCATTAATGGTGCATAGTAAAGGTAGGCGGCCACGTTTCATAACATCAAATGGTTTATAATATGTGTCAATTTTTAGTCACACATATTTGTTATTCAAATATATTACAAGAACTTATTTTTGTTGAATTTATAAGATTTTATGCGATTTTATTGGAGATAAATGACCAAGTTTTCAGTTCTGAAATATCTGCCAGATTCCACTAGCGGTCGACCAGACAGTCGAGCGGACCAGCGGTCGGTCGACCGTCTGGTCACCGATGTGCACAAGATATGTGCACGGACCCAGCCTATAAGGCCGGTCGACCGCGCGGTCGACCGACTGAAAGCACCCAACTCTCGGGTGCTGTTGGTCGACCGGGCGGTCGACCGAGAGGCTATGCCCGGTCGATCGGGCGGTGGACCGGAGGCACAACGATTAGAAATATGACCGTTGGGCCGACCGGTCGGTCGACCGAAAGGGCATTTCTGCCATTTCAAGCAGCCAACGGCTATATTTTGGAGAGGCTTATAAATAGCCATCTTTTGCGCTGTTTTTAAGAATAATTTAGAGAGTTTTTCTTCCCATCTTAAAAGTGTTTTGCAACAAGATTTTAAAGAGTTTTTGTGCCTCAAAGTTTTATTTTTATTTGTTTTCAAGGGTTGGAAAAATCAAGAGAAAATACAGTATTTGAGAAATTGGTTTTGATCTTCATTTCTATTTCATTCAAGTATTTTTTCCAAGTATTTTTCTTTGTGATTTGTTTTTTAAACACCTTGTTTTCTCACACTTGAGCTATCATCTCTATCCTATCTATAGGATCTTGTTTTTGTGAAAAATATTGTTTGTGGTCTATTGAGATCACCAAGAGTTGTTTGTGGTCTACTGTGATCACCAAGTTGTATCTTTCTTTTTCTTTGACTTTGTGCCTATCCCTCTTGTGAGAGGTGATTGTGTTTTGAATTTGTTGGTTATCCCTCTTGGGTAGAGGTGATTGCGGTTGGAGTTTTGGCTTTGTGCCTATCCCTCTTGTATAGAGGTGATTATTGGAGTTTGGCTTTGTGCCTTGCCTCTTGTGTAGAGGTGGTTGTGTTGAGAGAGGAGTAGTAAACTCTAAGTTTGTAATTGCAAATTTCTCGGTGGAGATTCCCTGTGTGGGAGGTCATGTGTGGATATAGTAGAAATCCTTTTGTGTGAAGGCGGGAACGTAGAGCAGTGGCTCGAGCCTCGAAACATATCTTGTTGTTTGCGTTTGATCTACTATCTCTAACTCTATCTCTCTTATATCTTGCATTACTTATATTTTTCATGTCTCATACATGCTTGGTATTTTTTGTGTGCCCATACTTGAACCTCAACTCTTATTTAGAGGAATCTAGAGGAAATAGTCCAGAGCCCTTCATGGGGAATTCAGCTACACTCTTTGGTTACACATAATGTTTTGCATTTTGTTTTTAATTCCACATCATTTGTCATTAGATTAGCTTGTACACCTATTCACCCCTGCTCTAGGTGTTATTCACCCCTGCTCTAGGTGTATTTTCAAGGAGTTTTCTATCGTTGGCCTCTATGGTAGAATCAGCCAGGGGGGCCTGAGAGGCAGTAATTTACCGTGTGGCGGATGTCAACAGTTCGAATCCGCTTATCTCCACCCATGAACTTAGCTGATACTTGATAACACCCAATTTTTCCAATTTAGTGGTTCGATCTATGGTTTCTCATTCATGGACGTTGATAAGATCCTTCTATTTAGCAACACATTAGGATGGCATAGTCTTAACATTAATGGCGAGGTTCAAACGAGGAAAGGCTTAAGGTGGATATCTAGGCGCCTAAAGACAAGGAAGGGCGTAGCAAGTGACGGAATGCTTGGGGAGTTGAAAATAAGCATAGATCCGGAGATTCCCAAATAGGTCAACCTTTCGATCTGCTGCTGCATCCATGGGCAGGCAAGAGACAACCTGGTGAACTGAAACATCTTAGTAGCCAGAGGAAAAGAAAGCAAAATCGATTCCCGTAGTAGCGGCGAGCGAAATGGGAGCAGCCTAAACCATGAAAACGGGGTTGTGGGAGAGCAATACAAGCGTCATGCTAATAGGCGAAGCAGTGGAGTGTTGCACCCTAGATGGCGAGAGTCTAGTAGCCGAAAGCATCACTAGCTTACGCTCTTACCCGAGTAGCATGGGGCACGTGGAATCCCCTGTGAATCAGTAAGGACCACCTTGCAAGGCTAAATACTTCTGGGTGACCGATAGCGAGTAGTTCCGTGAGGGAAAGGTGAAAAGAACCCCCATCGGGGAGTGAAATAGAACATGAAACCGTGAGCTCCCAAGCAGTGGGCTGAGAATATGATCTCTGACTGCGTGCCTGTTGAAGAATGAGCCGGCGATTCATAGACAATGGCTTGGTTAAGGGAACCCACTAGAGTCGTAGCGAAAGCGAGTCTTCATAAGGCGATTGTCACTGCTTATGGACCCGAACCTAGGTGATCTATTCATGACCATGATGAGCTTAGGTGAAACTAAGTGAAGGTCCGAACCGACTGATATTGAAGAATCAGCGGATGAGTTATTGTTAGGGGTGGCATTCAGAGGAGAACATAGCATGCAAGTTCTTATGAAAGAACTAAAAGGGGTGAAAATTCACCAAGTTGAATTTTTAAAAAATTATAAATGTGACTAAAATTATTCAGAGATTAAGAACATGATAAGTCAGTCAAATGCATGAATCCACTAGAGATTAAAAGAGGGTAGACTTAGGAATCCATTAGGAATCACTAATCTAAAAAGATTAAGTCTGGTGATCCGTCAGTTTAGAGGTGATAAGCTGGACATAACTGATTAGAGATTATCAAACATGAAATTTTGTCGTTCAGAGGTGACGAACTGGACATAACGACAAAGAAGGATAAAATTTGGACAATTATCGGTTCAGAGGTGACGAACCGGACATAATTGATACCAAATAAGAAATGTTTACTGTTCAGAGGTGACGAACTGGACATAACTGTAAACAAAAAAGGCGAGACTTGGTTATCTGTCAGTTCAGAGGTGATTCCTTGGACATGACTGATTGAGAAGCCACCAGGGTCGAAATTTTATCAATTAGAGGTGACTGACTGGACTTGATGATAAAATGAAGGTGAACACGATTTTAGGGATCTGTCTACTTAGAGATGATAAACTGGACATGATAAACTAAGGCACACTAAATTCTAAATCCGCTGCCAAAGATAGTCGTATTAACTTAGCAGCTAGCCCATTAGGGACTGCAAAGGTGAATTGGATCAGAGCACCCATCGGTTCAGAGGTAATATGAACATGACCGACTAAGAGACGCCAGACTCGCAATTCGCTATTCAAAGGTAGTCGTATTAACATGACAGTAAGAACTCCCGGCTCTAACGGGGAAAGGAGAACAAAGTTATGGACTCGTCTGTTTAGAGGTGATAAACTGGACATAAAAGTTCTAGGCATCCGTCGGTTCAGAGGTAAGATGGATATAACCGATTGGGAGTTACTAGACTCGAAGCCCTACCGTTTAGAGGTAGCGAACTGGACATAACGACAAAGAAGTAGTCCCTACTAGACTGGAAGATAAGACTTGGTTATCTATCGGTTCAAAAGTAATACGGATTAAGAAACTACCAAGCTCAGAATTTCTACCGTTCAGAATTGACAAGCTGGACATGACTGTAAAAGAAGTAATTCCGCTGGGGGAAATAGGATTTTATTACGAGGGAAAATTGGTATTTGTTTGGAAAATTATTTAGAAGAAATTGTCAGAGGTATTTGTTAACGTGACAACCTAAAAAGTCTATTGGGGATTGGAAAGGGTAATAATAGACTATGATTGGGATCTATTAGAAACTCATTGGGGAGTTAGAAAATGAATCCATAAGAGATTATATGTCAGAGGTAATCATTAACGTGACAAAAGAAACTTTTATGGAGATTTGATAGGGAAATGATTATTTCCTATAATATTCTCAGAGGTAATCATTAACATAACAGTAGTTCCTTGCTAGGGAATCCAAAAGGAGACTTTGGCAGAAGTGATTGTGACAACTTCTCCGCTTAGGGATTTGTAAAGGTGACTTACTAGAGGTGTGATGTTAACTTGATAAGGATTCATGTACTGTTAGATGTGTTTGAACATAACAGCAATTTGAGTGGACCTGTCATTGTGTTGAAGAGAATAGCAAGTGGAATTTAATCTGTTGGGGATATTAGCAGGATCTGCCGGGGATATTCAAAGGTTTTACTGTCAGAGGTTTTATGTTAACTTAACAGGCTTGATCTGTAGTTCATTTTACCGAAAAAATGATTGTAGTTTGATGTGGTCCTATCATTCCATGGACGGCAATTGGCAAGGGACTTTGGTGGACTTGATCAAAATACAAGAACCTTGATAGAAAGTTCCGCCGGGGCATAGGAGACAATGTTCCCACAATTTATTTTGGGAGTTAAATTAATCCTGCTAGGGAATAAGAGAATAATACTTCTAAAATGAAGAAAAAGTCAGAGGTGAAAACTTAACATGACTTTTGCTCTGTGAGTCTATCATTCCATGAAAGAGAATTGGTAGAGGATTCTAAATGAATCAAATGATATCAGGTCCCTTAGGATTTTTAGTAAACCCTCAACTATCAACATATTTGATAAGTCTTTACCAACTATCGTCTGAGTTGGGCTAGACATGCTATTCCCCTCAACATGATAAGTTATCAAGGACTTTGCATTGGGCTTAAAAGCCAACTTTTTCCTCTATCCTTAGCCGTTAAGGCCTTAGGATCATATAAATCCGTAGGGAGGTCAATTAGCAATTAACGCTCCTCATGGAATCTTTTTTGTGTCTTTGATGTTGACACCGCGCAACATCGTTTCCTGATGCTTGATCAGCGTAACTCTGAAGGGATTCCAATGATTAGAAGTGTAATGTTAACTTGATTAGGGATAATATTTCTTTAGAAATTTGCCATTGATTGGCATCTTAAGCATGTCACCGTTCGGATTGGACAGACGATATGCTCCAATTGAGTAGACCGTCTCTACCACAAATGGCCCTTCTTATTTAGACTTGTGTGTCATGAGCATAGGTCATCGACAGCTAAGACCAGATCTCTTTTCTAAAAAATTCTCTCTTTGACCTTTTTGTTGAAGGCCTTTGAGATTTGAGCCTGGTAAAGCTCGATACGTTGCTGAGCCTGTAATCGCTTCTCATCTAGCGCTTCAAGCTCTTGGTGACATAACTGATGGTTATCTTCAGCAGTCATCTGGTCGCCATAGCGACACGGAGTGACAGTATTTGAATTTTCAAAGGTATAACTGCTTTGCATCCGAATATCAGAGAAAAGGTATATTACCTTTTGGGGTTCGAATCATAGTTCGTAGACCAAAAGACATTCACTAAGCTTCTTATTCCAATCTCGTTTGCTTGCAAAGATGAACTTTTTGACAAGCTCGACGATTGTCTTGTTGAATGCTTCTGCTAACCCATTGGTAGTAGTGTTGTAAGTAGTTGATCCCACATTCTAAATTCGGTACTTATCGCAGAACCGATAGAATGATTGGCTTGCGAATTGGGGACCGTTGCCATGAATGATCTGTTTGGGGAACCAAATCAGTGAATGACATAATGTCTGATAAAGTTGACCACGTTGGTGATTCTAACCTCAGCGAGCGGGACAACCTCTGCCCACTTTAAGAAGTAATCAGTTATCACAAGGATGAACCGATGACCTTTAGCTGACGGAGGACTGATTGGCCATATTATATTAATTCCCTAAGCTTCGAATGGCCATGATGCGACTGTGAGATGGACTAGTTCCGGAGGTTAGTGTATAAAATCTGCATGGATTTGACAAGCCTTACACCTTTTTGCGTATTTGACTGCATCGGCGATCAAGTTGGCCAATAATTGTCAAGTCAGTGCAATCGATCCTTGAGCTTTAGTCCTGATTGATGAGCTTCACATATGCCATCATGAGCCTCTTTGATAACTTCTCGTGCCTTTGAATTGGATAGACAACGAAGAAGTATACCATCATTTGAACAGCGGTATAACATTTTTACCACTGGTTTGTAGTAAAATCGAGTAAATCTTCGTCGAATAGACACTGCTTTCTGGGGTCATCGGGTAATATGTCGTGCAAGGCAAAGTCGATGATCGGGAATCGCCAGTCTCTTGGTTCGAAGTTTGTTGAGGTTGTATGAACTTCGCTAACCTCTAAACCTTACTTCGGACAGAAGAGATGACGGGTGGCCACTGTGAGATGGTAGCCGGTATCAGCAGGTAAAGCCAGCGTAGCCGCTAGCGCCCTAGAGCATCTGCCTTTGTATTCTGAAGGTGGGACACATGATTGATGTAGAAACCTTCAAATGTAGTAGCCAACTGAATGGATGCATGATGATAAGGTATGAGGTCTTCGTGGCGGACCTTATATTCACCCTTGACTTGGTTGATGATCAACTTTGAATCGTCATAAGCTTCAAGATATTGTACCTCCATCTGTTGAGCGATCCGGAGACCAATGAGCAGAGCATTATACTCGGTCACGTTGTTGGAACAAGGTTCCGTTAGCGAGAATGCATGAGGAAGGCGTGATTCTCAGGTGAGATAAATACTACACCCACTCAGATGACAATCTTGCCTTTTGGCTCAGTTCTTGATGCACGATCAAAGAATAACTGCCATACATCATCGCTTGAAGTTATATTGACTTCAATAACTTCATCCAGAATGTCTTCATATAGCTTTGAAGACTCAGGACTGGATGAGCTGCCAAGAAGACTGCGAGGGCTTGACCTTTGATGACCTTCTGGGGTACAAAGGTCATATCATATTAGGACAGCAGTGTGGACCAATTAGACAATCTGGAGTTTAGGAAACTCGGCTTTATCATAAGAATCCGAAGAGGATTGACTCTTGAAATGATATGAATAGTTTGCCCGACAAGTAATGTTGCATCTTCTGGATAGCAAAGACAAGAGCAAGACATTCCTTCTCGACCGGATTGTAGCGACTTTTTGCGCCAATCAAAGTTCTGTTGAGATAACAGATGGCTTGCTCGACACCTTCTTCATTCTTCTGTGCGAGCAGAGGGCCTAAAGAATGGTCCATGGCTCTTGCATGAGTAAGAATGATTTTCCCGTAACAGAAGATGTTAAGACCGGAGGCTTAGTGAGGTATGCTTTGATATCCTCAAAAGCTTTTTGACAAGCGTCATCCCAGACAAAAAATACGCCTTTCTTTATTTAGCACGTGAATGGTTGACAGCGACCCAACAGGTTTACGATAAACCTTCAGATGTAGGCCAGCCTGCCTTGAAGAGCTCAGAGTTCTTTGAGATTCTTTAGAGGTTGCATATCTTGAATGGCTTTGATCTTGTCCGGATCAAGATGGATTCCTTTAGATGTGATCATAAATTCCAAGAACTTGCCACTTGAGACTCCCAAGAAAGACTTTGTTAGGTTCATCTTTAGCTGGTGAGCCCACATGAGATCGAACATCATTCTCAAAACATGGAGATGATTATTCTTGTCGCGAATTTTGATTGCAATGTCGTCGACGTAACACTCCACTATCTTTCGCAGGTGATTGCGGAAGATCGTGCTCATTGCACGCTCGTAAGTGGCACCCATGTTCTTTATGCCAAACGGCATAATCGTATAGCAAAACACACCCCAACGGTGTTTGGAATGATGTATACTTTTCATCATCAGGGTACATCTTGATTTGGTTGTACCCTGAAAAGCCATCCATAAAGGACATCCTTTCGAAACCACATGTCACGTTAATCATGACATCCAGATAGGTAATGAAAATTTATCTTTAGGATAGGCTATATTAAGATCATGAAAGTCAATGCAGATCCAGATCTTTCTGTTCTTTTTTAGAATGGGTATAATATTTGCAACCCAGTATGGGTGCTGTTCCTCTCGAATGAAGTCACATTCGATGAGTTTTTGGACCTCAGCTTCAATTTCCTCCATAATGTTAGGTCGGAAGCATCGCTGCGCTATTTGACCGATTTAGCGTCCGACTTGATGTTGAGGTGATGCATAGCATCCTGAGGGTCGAGCATGTCTTCGTAGCTCCAAGCAAAGATCTTTATATACTCCTTTATCAAGGATGTAAGGTCTTGCTTCTCTGTCGGTGACAAACTTTCGCTGATAGAGATGAGCTTCGGGTGTACTTGATCACCGACATTAATTTGAATCACTTTATCTTCTTAGAGTGGAGAAGCAATTTCCCAGCGGAGTCGCCATCTTATTTTCCATTGAAATTGATTAGGGGAAACATACAAAAAAATTTAAGAGAAATTACAAGTAATAAAACAAAAATTATAAGTATCTCTTATGAGATTCTGAAAAAGTGTGTCGGTAGGAGTCTGATTAGCGCGCGACCACTTTGTCTCGTTGAGGATGTGATCGATCGATCTTCGATTGTTATTGCCTGGGAATTTCTTCTCTCCTGGTTCAGGATATTCCTTGAAAGGGAGGAAGGCCTTAGAGTATTAACACCCTGAACTTAAAGAAATAATTCTCTAGAGCTTCTGGAAAACAAAAAAAGTTAGTCTTGCTAGCTCTCTCGATGCTTTCAACTTTTCGCTTTGATGCTTCGTCTGCTCTCTCTTGATCTCTGCTTTCTTTTGTCCCGAGCTCATTCTCAGATGAGCTATTTATAGGCTTTGGAGGGGTATAACTATCCCTAGAAATAAGCCATGACTGATAACAATTAGTTAGCATCGCGCCAGAGGCTGTTTTGAGCTTCGTGCGAGGCTATAACGCCTGCGCTAGGCTAAATGTGAGCCACATGCGAGGCCAGATAGGCTCGCGTGAGCCTAAAGATGGCCTGTTGACCCGGCCATTTCTACTAAACGTGGGGCCGCATTAACCCCACTAACATAGTCGGGTTAGCCCACTAAATACGAAGTCAAAGGTTTGACCTGGCCAATCCTCGCATAGAGGTGTAGAGAGCCTAGTGCAAGGCTGGATTTAGCTCCGCTCGTGAGGTTGGATTTAGCTCCGCACGCGGGGCTAGAATTAGCTCCGCAAGCGTGGGGCTAGAAGCTCTTAATCAGAGCTAAAGGTTCAGTGAGGGTTGAAATTAGCCCTCTGTGTGGAGCTTCAAGTGAGCTGGTACTTAGCTCTCCGTTGAGCTTTGAAGGGCTTCAAGGGGAAGCTAAATAAATTAGCCTCTGGAGCAAGGCTAGCACCTTAGGCTCACGCGAGGCTAAGTATTGAGCTGACTTAGCCTCAAAAAGCAGTAATTGACCTATTGTTTGTTTCACTGGATTAATAGGGCCTGAGTTTCTATTTTATCCCTCGGGATGTGATGAATTGGTCATCAGCTTGTCCGCGGCTTGTCATTTGTAGATGTCGACAAATTGAACATCATTCTGACCAGTTAAAAAGTTGTACAGGAGTTTGTCTTTTTCTAGTGTGTCAACACTCCAATCCTTATTCTTGAAGACACATTAGGATAAGCAACTAAGTCAAATATTTACTAATATTCTTTAACTATTTTCTTAATCTATGCTTAATGAAGATCTTGATATTTTAATGTTAAAGTTTAATTAGTGTTATTTCAAATAGGGTTAAGATTTGCTAAGTACTTTCTAATAATTTTTTCTTACTTTATACTTGGTTGATAATCTTGATATTGTAACGTTAAAATTTGGTTAGTGTTATTTCAATTCATAACCTAGTTTATATTTTATGTATCTTGCTTGATTTTGTGGTAGAATATCATGTTTAGGGTTTGAAGTGAAGTCATTATTTATTAGGTATTAGCATGTTATGGTGGTTGATTATTAGTAACCTTTCTTTTAAATTAATTCTTTGTCCACATACAATTTATCCCTTCTTTTTCAAGTTCTTTAAACAGAGAAGATAATAAGAAGAAAATAGTACCGAAAAGGTTCCATCTCATATCTCCCTGAGGTTCGACCCGCTTTAGCCCTTTCTACCACGGATATATTGTGGAAGACAGAGACACGCATCTATCTAGATAACATCCTTCTAACACTTAACTATATCTCTGTTTTTTCTGTAATCAAATTTTGGCACCGTTGCCAGGGAGAGGATGGTACAGCTTGTTTTCTAACTAATTTGTTCTCTGTTCAGGTGTGCAGGAACAGGTTTCAAGAAACTGAAGGGTGAGCAGTTCTTGCGTACATGTGCCTCTGCTTAAGAAAGTAGAGCATAGGAGACAGCCACAAAGCCGCGTTTTCGCAACAAAGTGGTTGACCCACCTGCCGAGTCTCTGCAGGTGCTTCTGAATGGTAATTTTCTATCTCTTCTGTTTTTAGTTTTCTTTAAAATTTGTAATAGCACACTGTTTCTAAATAACAACATTAACCTATTTATTGAAATTTAAAAATGGATAGACTTGCAATTAGGCACGTGTCTATTTATTTTAAATTTCAATTATTGCTGAAGAGAGCTGGAGATGAGGTATGTCTACATAGCATCTAGATTAGGAAGCACTTGTGGTGATTTATTTGCTTTGAGTAATCCCTATTTATTTCTTGCACACTTTTGCATTAAATTGACTTAAGGGCAAATCCTTAAACAAGATAAGGTGGGAAAGTCATTACCCTTCCGTGGCCCACAAAGTATCACCGCGCTCACTAACCTAGTCCTAATTTAAAATTGAGTAGACGTTGGCCATAGGGACATCTCAGACTCATTAGGAGATTGGCCTAAAGAGGAAGTTGTTAGAATTTAACTCATTCTAAATTGGTGACTAAGACAGGGGATTGAGAGGCGAACTGCGAAGGTTAGAGGTTTGGCTTAGTTAGGCCCGTCTTGATGGATACCTCCCACCAATTTTACCACCTACTTGGCAGATTAGCACGTGGCTAGAGTCTGCAATGTACCTCCCGTAGACAGTCTGACCAGTTTGGAGTCTTCTAGGTCTAAAGTCTACCCTAACTTTGGTTAGAATATTTTTGCATTTTATTTGTGTGTTTTTAACAATGAGCTATATAGATTTTAACCATAAGTTTTTTAACGTTAATAATAATCCATATTTTACTCAAATCTCTTTCAATCCGGATTACATCAAACCGACATGGACTAACTTTCACCAGTAAAATTTTAACCTACCAAGTATGTCGGGTTAGTCTCATCCTAATCAACACATGCCCTAATCCTATTATTATAATCAAAATAATCATCTATACTCTTCACTGAATAGATGGGGATACAATGTCCCCAGCTATATTGTCAACCACCTTTCCAACAATCATCTCATATATTTCTTTTCCTAAGCAACCAACAGAAAAATCTATAGAATGGGAAAATAAGATGGAAATCCTAGAACAATTCGAGCGACGACATAAAATAATAGAAGATGCATGAGCCCATCAAAATTTCCAAATTTAAGATCATTTCTATACCTTCTAAGTCCCACCACAACGAAAGGAACCTACAGGCTTAGACGAAAGTATGAAAAACCTGATTCAAGCTGAAAATTATGTTACCCAATCTATCAATAAGATAGAAGCGCAAATGAATCATTTAATCAAAGATAGGGATGAGAAAACTCTACTTAATACATTTTCAACCATTCACGATTACCCTAGCCATATTAACAGGGACGAAGAATCATGGTATCTTGAAGACTTTGACCAAGATTCAATCTCATCACACCAATTTAAACTTGACCAATCACAACCTTTGGACCACTTGAAAAGTTTTAACTTCAATGAGATTGAACTTGATTGCGAATGTGAACCTGATCCTCTACTTTGTGATCTAATTCTAAACTTTGAATCTATATTGAATTTGGTGTCCTTACCCAATTTGGACTCAATTCCCGAGCCAATATTAATTCATGTACCCCTATATTATAGAATTGAATAACATATTATGGATGGTCACATTCCATATATAATGAATGATAAATGTGAACTTAAATTCTTTGATTTGGAACCGCTCTTGAACTAGATCTGACTCTCGAATCTAAACTAACTTTTCAAGAGTTAATATTGTTTCGAGAGGATTTAGATACACATACAACTCTCAAGGAGGAAGTTGAATTATATTGTGAGGATGAATGTGATAAAAATGAACTTTTATTTCAAGTAAAATTTGAGGATGAATTTAATAAATTTTGTACGGAGAGTTTTTTAATCAGGTTGAACCCGAAAGCTAATATTCTTGAGCCTAAATCAATCACTTCAACAAATTACATTCTATTGTTGGACTAAGGTGTAGACAATAATGACTGTGAGATAATTTTTCAAACTTGATCATACAATGGAGATAGTTTTTATGTTGGGATTTTCTATTATCCTATTCATCTTGGGGGTTATAACACTGTACAGAAGAAAGAGGTCAACAAAGGTAGGTTTCTTGATGATCCACGTTATATAGATTGGGAAGCAACGCTTGGCCCAATTCATCCACCACCGGAACCATCACCATGAGGTGACATTTTGTCTTTCCTTTCATCTTTTTCATGCATACATGCATTCGTTCATGCATTGAGAATAATGCATGAGATAAGTGTGGGGGAGGGTTTAGGGTTTGAAGTGAAGTCATTATTTATTGGGCATTAGCATGTTATGGTGGTTGACTATTAAGTAAATTGTGAACTTTTCTTAAATTAATTCTTTATTTACATACAATCTATCCCTTATTTTTTGAGTTCTTTAAATAGAGAATAAGAAGACAATAGTACAAAAAAGCTTTCATCGTATCCCTCGCTGAGGTTCGACCTACTTTAACCCTTACTACCGCGGATATATTGTGAAAAATAGAGACACGCATCTATCCAGATAACATCCTTCTAACCTTTAACTATATCTCAGTTTTTCCTGCAATCAGTAACTAGAGTTTATTAAATATCCATATTGTTTATTTGATATGCATGAGTTAAGAGAGAGCTTTTATAAAACTTTTCTCTATTCATACATATATGACCTCATGAGTTTTGTCATCATCAAAAAGGAGGGGATTGTTGGCCCAAAGGCCCATCACTCTAGTTTTGATGATGACTAACTCATGTAATTATAGTACTAATGATCTTATTGTATTTAAGTTTCAAATATTGATTAAAATCTTAGTTGATGTTTACCTTCACTATAAAACTCAAAGTCAAGTTTGAAGCTAGCACATGGTGATTCAAGAGCTCAATCTTATAGAACATATATAGTATTCAAGATGGAGCCTACCTTAGAGAATCAAATTTGAATTAAGTCTACACGGAGAAGATCTTCAAAAAGACTTTTGTCTGGAGTTTTATAAGTTTAGATCTTGTGTAAGGTATAAATTAGTTTTGATTGCTTAAGCTCACACACAAAAATTTTTTTTTATTAGTTTTTGGTTTCGGTTTAACAAGTATACGCTTTTATTTTCATGAATAGATTTTATAAAAACAAGTTTACATTAGTTTATTTATGTATTGAATTTCATTCAAATACATTGATGCTTCAAATGTGTTTAAGAAATTTATTTTGATGAGTTAAAATTCATGAGTTTAAGTTTTATATTTATCATAACAGGATTTTCATTTAGTAGTTTGGTTTCTGAAAAAATTCGATTTTGGTTTCTAGATTGAATTTATATATCTCAAAATAAGTTCACATGTTTGTAATATGTGTTGATTTTTAATCATACATATTTGTTCTTCATTATCTTTGCATGAACTTATTTTTGTGAAATTTATTGAGATTTATTAGAAGTTAAATGGGTTTCAAAAAATTATTTAAAAATCTCAAAATTGTGTTTTTGCGCTACTACTGGTTGACCATGCGGCCGACCAATAGCAGTGTCGATCGACCATACGGTCGACTGACGTGCACAGACATAGATGAGCCAAGAGAGCTTAGCTCAGTCGACCGCAGTAAAGATCGGTCGACTGACTATGTCTGCAGAGCTCCCGGGTTTTCTTGGTCGATTGGTCGACCGATCGTTCTGCCTGATTTGCTCAACACCCTTCTAGTTTTTTAGCCATAACTTTTTATTCTGATATTTAATTGATATGATTTAAATTGCACACAAAGATAACTTCAATGACTGCATCTCTTATTCAATAATCAATTTCTTATTCAGACATTAAAGATGTAAAATATTGGTTTGAAGTCAGCTTATGTTCCGAAAACAGCTTACAGTTTTATGGTTTGACACCTTTCCTTATTTTGATCATAATTTTTACTCAGATATCAGACATATTTGATTTAAGTTGTATTTGAAAGATAATGTAAATATTTATAAATTTTCTTTTATACTTATTTCAAATTCTGAAGTTTTACGCCTAAAAAAATACGCTCCAAGTTGACCTATTGCTCAGAACTGGGTCTCCAAACGGTCGACTATCCGGTCAACCGCCAGACTACAACAGTCAAAAATTTGATCGTTGGTCGGTCGACCGAACGGTCAACCGGGCAGTCTACCGATAGGCCAATTCTGACAGTCTTTGACCCCCACGGCTAGTTTATCTGTTGGCCTATATATAGAGGTTTTTGGGTGTATTTTTAACAAGATTGTCAAGAGCTAATTTCTCTTTCAACTGAGTTTTTCAACAAGTTTTTCAAAAGTTTTTGTGCTTCAAATTCATATCTCTATTGCGTTTCAAAGTTTTAAAAAAAAAAATCAAAGAATACAAGTTTTGAAAAATTCAAGTTTTAAGTTTCTAGTTTTTAATCTTTCAAGAAGTTTTTTCAAGTGTTTTCTTTTATACTTCACTTTCAAAATCTTTGTTTTCTTACAAGTTTGAGCTATTCATTGCAAAATCTATCTTTTGGGATCTTATATTGTGAGAAGTGTTGTTTGTGATCTTTGTGATCACCAAGTGTTGTAATAACTCTTTTGCTTTGTGCTTTGGTTTTATGCCTTCCCTCTTGTATATTGGTGATTGCTTTATGCATCAGTTTTGTGCCTTGGCTTTGTACCCACCTCTTGTGTAGGGGTTGTATCCTTGTGGAGTTCTCAGTGAAGTGAAGATAGTGAAAATCCTTCACGCGGTGAAGACAGGAACGCAGAGCAAGTGGCTCGAACCTTAAAACATATCATTGTATTTGTATTTGGCTATCTCTCTCAACTCTACTTTTATTTTATCTTGCATTGCTCTTATTGCCTATACATATATGCTTGTTATTGTACTAATACTTGTTTCAATTCAAGAGAGCTATTGAACGCCTCAACTTTTAATTTAGAAGAATCTTAAGGATTTAAAGCCCTTCACTGAGAATTCAACTTCACTCTTTGATATTCACTTGTGTTTAGTTTTATTAGTGTAAAAATTTTAAATTCCACATTAGACTAGCACTACACCTATTCATCTCCCTCTAGGCGCACTTTTAGTTCTAAGAACCTTTGAGGGAGAAAGTTATTAGAGACTTATATAGAGGCGGGCTTGGTGAACACTTTGAACGAGACAAAGCGGTGGCTAGTATTGAAGAGAGGTACTATTGTTCATAATTGGGGGAAAAAATGTGGCTATCATTGTGAAGAGTTGTCTACTTTGCTAAGTTTCTGAAAGACATGCACAAATACAGGTTTGTATACACCTTTACCTGTTCCTAAAGAAATTTGAAAAGATTTGAGCATGGATTTCTATTGGAACTTCTTCGTATGCAAAAAGGAGTGGATTCTATCCTCATTGTGGTAGATAGATTTTTTTTTTTTTTTAAAGATGGTACACTTTATTTCTTACCACAAATACGCACCACAAGTGGCTAAGTTGTTCTTTCAAGAAATTGTGAGATTGCATGATGTGCCGAGTTTCATTATTTCAGATTGAGATAGCAAGTTCTTGGCTACTTTTTGGAATACCTTGTAGTGAAAATTTGATACATTATTGAAGTATAGTAGCACAGCTCATCTTCAAACCGATGGACAAATGAAAGTTGTTAATCGCACTTTAGGCAATTTGTTACGAAGCATCTGTGGAGATAAACCAAGAGCGTGAGATCAAGCTTTCCCAAGCAGAGTTTGCATACAATAACATGGTTCACGGTTCAGCGGGTATGTTACCTTTTGCAATTGTCTATACGAATGTACCACATCATCCTCTAGATTTAACTAAACTACTGATTAGAGAAAAGTTTAGTAAAGCGGAGAGAACCATGGCTGAAAAAGTTCTAGATGTACAAAAATAAGTTTGATTGAAGTTGGAGAAATCTAACGCAAAGTATAAAGCGACAACTGATAAAAAGAGGTGAGAGAAATTCTTTGAGGAAGGAGATATGGTGACAGCGTACTTGAGGAGAGAAAGAATCTCAGATGGAGCATATAGCAAGTTGAAATCAAAGAAATATAGACCGTTCAAGATTATGAAAAAGATTAGTGATAACGCTTATGTTGTGGATCTTCCAAGCGATATGATGATATTCAAGATATTCAATGTGGTGGATCTCTATGAATATCATCCTCCCGAGCATCTATATCCAGATTATAACTTAAGGACGGGTTCTTTTGAAGAGAGAGGAACTGATGTAGGAGATCAAGGTAGAAGCAAGCCAGCTTACCAAGACAGAGACTGTCAACAACTAAACTCAGCTGTCGACAATTGCCTGCAAGAGGTGTTTCCCGAGAGTTGGAGTTTTACAGTCTATCGACAGCTGAGTTTGGTTGTCGGCAGGCTCTACCTTCGGTCTACAGGGCCTTACCCTGAGCAAATTTGCATATTCGTTTCTGAATAGGAGTTAGTTTTTTAGTTTGATTTGAACTCCGATTTATTTTGTTTTTTTGGTTTAATTAGGTTTCCTAATTAGATTAGTATTCTTCTTTTATTGCCTATATAAGGTCATTGTATCTTAAGTTTTGTATTCAAGTTTTGATCATCAATAAAAATTAAGTTTTCCTTTCAATTGCTCATGGATTTGAGTTATTCATCTTTTGCTCGTGGATTTCAGTGTATCATATCTGAAGATATCCTTCAGGGTTCGTTGGCTCTAAAACGAGATTTAGGCGGCGACGTCGCTTCCTTGGCTGCCTCGCTTCAATTGTGTAGAGGGAAGTTAGCTTACCAAAGAGTCACCAATGAAGAAATCCGGCCACTGAGCTCCAAGGTAGAAGATGATTTAGCTTTAAATACCCGTTGATTCCGCTCGAGCCAAACCACCAAAATGATTGCATTGACAAGTTAACAACCCTTCAATTACCCTAAAGAGTTGCGATAGAAGAAGGCCAAGAAGACAAAGCTAAGCGGTTTCTTTCTGGCACCCAAAGTTTCAAGATGAATGGGCAATGAAGAAAAATATGAGCGACAGTTTCTGGAGCTACCCCCACAAAGCAAGCACATGGATGCACCCGTTATTTTTCGAGTGGCAAGTTTTGCCACAAAGCTGTAGGGAAAATATATATTTCCGCAATATAGCAAAAAGTTTGGAAATTTTTCTGTAATTTTGGTTAATAGTAAATTAAAATCATACTTTTTTTTTTCTTTTCTGCCAGCTTGACAGAGAGAGAGAGAGACATGGGTGCGATTCGCGCGAAGGAATTGGTGTTGGATTTTTGAATTAAAATAAAAGGAAAAACTTTCATTTCAGATTTTGTTTTACTAAGTCAACTTTGACCAAGTCTTAGAATCTAAATCGGTTGAGAAAATATCTCAACTGCTTGGATTTTCTGTTGGAGTGGTTACAACAACTTGGATTCTAAGTCTATAAATAGGCCCTCACTCCAATAGCAACAGACACTACTCATTTCTCTTTTCTCAACTTAAAAAAAAAACCTGAAGACTACTCTTCGTGAGAATGGCTTCAGTGTTTAAAAGAATTTTCATCTTTATTTTTCTGGGCAACTTCTTCATTTGAGTAGAGGCTCTGCCCACCGCCCTAGGCTGAGTGCTGGTGAATCCGGGGGATCTTTTACCGCTAGGGGACAAGGTCGATCCAACGTCTGGACAAGGAGACGGACTTTTGATCCTTTAGGGCAACGACATCGCGACTGCATTACCCAGGCCAGATTCTTTTATTATATTTTAATATAATTATTTTTACATGTTAGAATAACTTGTTGTTTTATCTTAATTTAATTTGTAAAGATATTGCATATTTTAGAAAATAGTATAAAATTACCAATAATCTAAAGGATCAAAAAAGAGGAGAACCTTTGTCGATTTTGCAACCGCAAGTCAAGCTACAGTTGCTTTGGATGCTTTGCAAGGTGAGCCCAATATACTAAACCTATGTGTACATATACATATTGGGGTTTTGCTGTAACTGCATCTGGTCACACACCCTGCGTGCTCTTTTTTCATTTATTTTCTATAGTAGTTCTTTTTGAAATATCTTCATAGCTACTTTCTCTGTTTGGATTTATGCCCTTGCTTTTTCCCCCTCTATATCTCAGTTTGGTTGCTTGTTTTGTTAATGAACCTAATAATAAAATAGAAATTAAAGGGTCAATTGCATTTAATATCCTTCAGCTATACTCTCCAGAGTTATCAATTACTTGAGGGTTTATTGGCATCTAAGACACCTATAATAGAATTAATGAGAGGTTTTAGCTTCTATCTTTTGTCAAGTGTGACTAATGTTGGGTGTACAGGTGCTAATAAACGACTTGAGGATTAGAACTTAGAAGTGCTAGATATAGACAAAGGATACTGTATGCAATTAACTGTAAACTAAATGCAAACACATCTCTATAGCTACTATCTTGTTGCATAAGTCGAGATGACAACAATGTTTTTACCTTTCTCCATTCTTAGATACTGCCTGTCACGTTTTATCAGTTTGGAATTTTTTTTTGGCTTGTTGCATAAGTCTAGGTGACTCCAAAATCTTTACCTTTATACATTCTTAAATGACAGTGTCCATCATGTTTTATTAGTTATCTGAAAGCACTGGTTAGCGAAGCTGGCATAATAGCCTTCTTTTGGTGTCCTTTTGTTCATTTGATTTTATGATATAAATGCATTAGATGTTTAGTAGAAACTCGTATTGCCATCTTTCCTAGTGCAATGTTGGTCATCGAACTGAACTTCATCCTAATGTAACAGTTTCTAGGTTTTTGTTTCTCTAACTAAGCAGCGGGACTGCCAAATCCTTTAGCCACTGAGTTTTGCCTTGAGAAAATTAAAATCCCAATACTTTTTGCACCTTAATTGATCCAGGATATAATATTTTAATTTAGCTCATTTAAACTACACATAGTCCAATGATTCAACCAGGTTTGATGTGCTTGTCCGGCACGAGACTGGGCAGATTTTGTCTTATGGGAACCAGTGCCAACTTCCACCTAAACCCTGAGCCCAACTCCAATTCCAGCTAAACACAATCTGAAGTAGGATCTACTCTTTCTTTACAGAAATTCATGAGATCTCAACCTATAAGATATTTTCTTCCAAACAAGTGAAGTCAATAAGGATGTAAAAGGCCACGACCCTGAGGTGCTTCCTCTCCTTATTAAACCCTTGCCTGATTTGCTGCAGCGTGTCACCTTATTTTTATTTCCTGATAGTAGAAACTTTATATATAATAACAGTTTTAATGAATATTAATGGACATCTAACCAAATGTGTGTTATATTCATACCTTAATTTGTTTGTCTAATTTTTAAGTTGTTCACTGTGATGTCAATTCTAATTCTTTAAGTGTTTTCAGAAGGGCATGTTTGTAAAGGTATCGATTACTATTTTAGATGCTATTGAATTTCCCTTGCTATCTCAGTTTGTAAATAAAATGAACAAATTTATATACATTTGCAACAAACACCCTTCCTTATTTTAAAATTTATATATCTGCACTACACGTAGACTTGCATGTTTTCTCTTCAATTTACTGAATGAATAAATTCTGATACTTTATTTATTTGTTGCTTTATGTATTGGATAAAGACACATTGAACACTTCATCTAAGGAGTTGTCAACTTTTCATATATATATATATATATATATATATATATATATATATATATGAGAGAAATGTAAATCAGCTGACACAGGAGGCAAATTCGTCCTATGTCGCACTCAAAAATCATATTTTCCGAATGATTTTTCAAGATCCGACCGTACGTTATCATCTTCATATTCTAAGATATACACATATAAAAAATCAAGTGATTTGAAGTTCGTTTACTCATTGATCTAAACGTTCTATTTTGTTCTACTGTTAAAAAACCGTTAATGTTTGAACCCAAAAAAAATGTAGTAAACGAACTTCAAATCACTTGATTTTTTATATGTATATATCATAGAATATGAAGATGATAATGTGTGGTCGGATCTTGAAAATTCATTCGGAAAATATGATTTTTGAGTGCGACATAGGAGGAGTTGCCTCCTGTGTCAGCTGATTTACATTTCTCTCTCTCTCTCTCTCTCTCTCTCTCTATATATATATATATATATATATATATATATATATATATACATGTTAATTTTGTGCTTAAATTGTATGCTATAATTAGTTCGAGTTCTTTTAAAATATCTTGCTACTCTTGTATTGAATTCTAACTTACTCTGCTATATATCTAACTAAATTATATTGTTTTATAAATTGAAACTAAGGACGATGCCCTACATCTTTTTAAAATTTTTTTTTTGCATACCCTAATTTAAAAGCTACCAATATAAACCTGTATTCTGACATTTAATATTATGAATATAGAAAACTTGGTAGAAATCTTCCTATCATTTTGACAAATTTAGAGTACAACAATATTATTTGTACACTCTTAATATAGCTGAAACAAGCACAGGTTTTTGAGTTTCTTTAGATCAATAGGATAATAAAATTAAAGGGTAAATCATTTTCTCAAAATTTCATAAAATTGGTGTTTAACAAAGGAAGGGTACTCAACGTGGTTCTGTAATTAAAGAACACCAAGAGCGAAAAACCTCCCACCTGAGTTACGCTGACCTAGCCAATTAGGCTGATAAAATTAAGGTTTTGACTAACCCAATATTCTAAAATTTTTATTAAATATATCATCAGCCTTTGTACACCATAACTTTAAAAATGATTGTTTAGGTTATAACCCTAATTTTATCACCATTTGGACATAACTAAATCTATCTAGAATTAGCCCTGATTACAAATTATGGTTTATTCGAGTTTTAACATTGAATCTGATGTAAATAATAATCGGACCATAATAAATTAGCTAGAATTGGAATCCTAGCCATGTTTAGGATGATGAATAGCTATGTGCGGTTTTGTTCCCCATCTAACTTTAATTGGGATCTAATAAAACTAGATTGCCTAAATTTCTTGACTATTCTTTAGCATATAAATATAGACATATATACTTTAAATATTTGAATAGTCAAATACAATGTATATATGCTTTATCATAAACCATTATGGTATAATTTGTTCCTTTTGAAGCTAAGGTTACAAGGAAAACTTTATAACTACTTATAATTTCAAATTGGGATTCAAATTGGGGGAAACTCTTGAAATCACCTAGAGGGGGGTGAATAGGTGATAATGCTAATCAATGCACAAATTTAAATTGTTATGATGCAACGATCACCCGAAACAAGATTAGAAGCCAAATACCCCGTGAAGGGCTCTGAACTCCTTCCTCGTGATTCCTCTAGATAAGAGTTTGAGGTGCGCAATGCAATCTTGTTGAAGAATGAGTATTGATCGACAATATAGCAATGAATAGAAAGCAAGTAAATGACACAAATAAACCAATCGCAAATACTGAGATTTGTTTCGAGGTTCGAGCACCCAGCTCTACGTCCCCGCCTTCACCCAGAAGGATTTAAGAACCACTATAATTTTCACAAAGAATTACAACCACAAGGGAGCACCCAACTCCTCTATCACACTCCTCTAGTCCAGAGGTAGTGGAGCCAGAAATACAAGAATATCTTGGTGATCAAAAGACCACAAACCCTCTTATGAAAAAAAATTTCCTTTACAAAAATCCTAGAGAATAATGTGTAGGATTGAAGCTCAAGTTTTGTAAGTGAAAAAGAAAATAAAATTGAAGAGAGTTTTGAATCAAAAACTTCAGTGAAAAGAGAGAATTTTGAGCACAAAAACTGAGAGCAAAAACTTCTTTTGAAAGACTTAAACTTGATTTCTTTTGCAAAGGATTATTGTAATCTCTTCAACCCTAATCATCCCTATTTATAGGAAGGTAAACTGTTATAATGAATAATTAGGAAAGTTTAAACCCAAATCCAGCCCTAAAAATTGTTTGGAGAAGAAAAGCACGTTTTAAAACGTGTTTAAAAAACTAGCCGTTTGAGCTGAAATATAGATCACGGACGACCGGCCGGTCGACCGGTTTTCAAACAATAAAACCGTTGCCAGCCCACGATCGACCGTCCCAAACAGAGACATAGGTGCTTTCAGTCGGCCGAAGCTCGGTCGACCGACATAGGGTCCGGTCGACCGGGTAACGTGCACACATGCACACACCCAAACGGTCAGAAGTGCGGTCGACCGCCCGGTTGACCGTTCTGACCTGAAACAGAGCCGGTCGACTGTCCGGTCGACTGCAACAGGCCAAAACAGATTCTTTTAAAGATGGTTTTGAAGAACTTAATAATTTCAAATTAATTTTGATCAAGACTTGGTATACTATATAAAATAGAGTTTGTAAGTATTAGAATATGTTTGTAAAAATATCTTATATATAGGAGAAATATCTTTAGAAAAAAATCATATGCAAAATCTTGTGCGTGGGGATATTGAGCTTCAACACTATACACTATCCTTTAACAAACTAAAATTATAAAAACTGAGAAAGGAAGTCTCTGAGCCGCGTTACACCAAACTAGAGCCTTCTCTCCTATAAAAACGTCCTCATGCGCCATTTGCCTTTTAGCATCATAATCCTTGCAATATGCTTAAAAAGGCCATCATGACTAGTACAAACCTGAAACTCAACTAAACAACTTATTAGTACCAAATAGCTTCTATGTGTTTTGATATCATCAAAATTTAAACAAATAGAGAGTGTAAACTTTTGAGCCAACAATCTCCTCCTTTTTGATGATGACAAAACATATAGGCTATAAAATAAGATATAAAAGGGAGGTAAAAACTCCCCCTCAAATAATGCTATATTAAACAAGTATAAAACAATTTGTTATGAGAGAATTTTTGAATTTTCGAAAAATTTTGAATAACAACATCAAACCAATAAAACACCAAACCATCATCACCAATAAACAACATATTTCTCCCCCTTTTTGTCATACATAAAAAAGAGATAAATTAGCAAGAAAACTTCCTTATTTAATAACACAAACATTAAGTTCACCACATATAAAGAAAATCTATTATAGCCAAGTGATTTAGTGAAAATATCGGCAAGTTGAAAATCGGAAGAACATAATCAATATCAATATCACCTTTCTCAAAATGATCTCTAAGGAAGTGATATCGAATCTCAATGTGCTTGGTCTTACTATGTTGATTTGCATTCTTAGTCATATGAATAGTACTAGTATTATCACAAAATATTTTTATATGGTCATAATGCAAATCATAATCAAGCAGAGTATGTTTCATCCAAAGGACATGAGCACAATAAGCCCCCGCCGCAACATACTCCGCCTCGGCAGTTGAGAGGGCTACCAAATTTTGTTTCTTGAAAGACCATGAAACAAGACAATTACCAAGAAATTGACATGTTCTACTAGTACTCTTCCTATCCACTCTACAACCCGCATAGTCGGCATCCGAAAAACTCGTCATTGAGAATTCTCCAATTTTCGGATACCAAAGACTCATTCCAATAGTGTCCTTAACATAACAAATAATGCGTTTTATCGCAATTAAATGAGATTCTTTGGGACACGATTAAAATCTAGCACCAAGACACACATTAAACATAATATCCGGCCTACTAGCCGTCAAATACAACAAGCTACCAATCATGCTTCTATACAATTTTATATCAACACACTTACCTTGGTCATCCTTATCAAGCTTGGTGGTGGCGGCTATGGGAGTGTTGCAAATTTTTGAGTCTTTAAGCCTAAATTTCTTGATGAGTTCCTTAGAGTACTTGGCTTGACATATGAAAATTCCATCACGCATTTGCTTGATTAGGAGTCCAAGAAAATAGTTCAATTCACCCATTAATGACATCTCGAATTCACGTTGCATGCATTGTTCAAACTCCTTGCAAAGTAACTCATTAGTAGAACTAAAGATTATATCATCAACATATATTTGAACTATAAGAATGTCACTATCAACATGTTTAGTAAATAATATGGTGTCTACTTTACCTTTAACAAAATCATTTGAAAGAAGAAAACTAGAAAGCCTTTCATACTAAGCTCTTGGAGCTTGTTTTAAACCATACAATGCTTTATCTAACTTGAAATAAAATTTGGATGTATATGATCCACAAACCGGGAGGTTGTTCAACATAAACTTCCTCATCAATAAAACCATTTAAAAATGTACTTTTTACATCTATTTGAAAAAGTTTAAAATTTTTAAAAGATGCATAAGCTAGTGTGATCCGTATGGCTTCAAGCCGTGCTACGAGTGCAAAGATCTCCTCAAAATCAATTCCTTCAACTTGAGTGTAACCTTGGGCCACTAACCTAGCCATATTCCTAATAATATTTCCTGACTCATCTAACTTTTTCTAAAAATCCACTTAGTACCAATTATTGGTCTATCATGGGGTCTAGGAACAAGGTGCCAAACTTGGTTGCGCTCAAATTGATTGAGCTATTTTTGCATAGCTAGCAACCAATATGAGTCACCCTCGGCTTCGAGGATGTTTTTGGGTTCAAAATGAGATATGAATGCAAAATTTTCACACAAATTATAGAGTTTGGAGCGAGTAGTTACCCCCTTTGATACATCACCTATGATGAGATCTTTGGGATGATTTGAGGCGTATCTCCAATCTTTAGGAAGTGGTTGTGATTGTTCCACTTCATCATTTTGAACTTCACCAATAGGTTCTTGCTTGAGTCCTTCAAGGATATTTTCTCCATGTCCTCACCTAATGAGTCAATCTCTACAACATTCTCAATAATAGTATTAGATTCTTCAAATTTAACATGCATAGATTCTTCAATAGTATGAGATGATTTATTGAATACTCTATATGCTTTGCTATTACTAGAATAGCCAACAAAGATTGCTTCACAAGCCTTAGCATCAAATTTACCCAAATTATCTTTAGTATTCAAAACAAAACACTTGCATCCAAAAACTTTAAAGTATGAAACATTTGATTTTCTTAAATGATAAATTTCAAAAGAGGTTTTGAAAGTATTTTTACACAAATAAATACGGTCTGATATGTAGCATGCGGTGTTTACGGCCTCAGCCCATAAGTATTGAGGGAGCCCATATTCACTTATCATAGTCCTAGCCATTTCTTGAAGAGTTCTATTCTTCCTTTCAACTACTCCATTTTGTTGTGGAGTTCTAGGACATGACATTTCATGCTTAATTCCCTTTTCATCACAATAAGTCATGAAGAGTTGGTTAACAAACTCACCACCTCTATCACTTCTTATCCGTAAATCAAAAATCCTTTTTCTTTTCAATCCTCTTTCGAAAAATCTTGAAATGCGAAAAGTTTGATCTTTATGCTCCAAAAAGAAAACCCAAGTGAAACGAGAAAAATCATCAACTAAAACAAAAACATATCTATTTCCATTTAAGCTTTTGGTTTTAGTTAGTCCAAAAAGATCCATGTGAATCAATTCTAAAGGCCTAGATGACATGATATCTTTAATTGGTTTGAAAGAAGACTTGGTTTATTTTCCAAGTTGGCACGCACCATAAATGTGGTCTTTTTCAAACTTCAAATAAGGAATATCCTTCACCAATTCCTTAGAATTAATTCTAGCAAGGTGATCAAAAGATGCATGTCCTAATCTTCTATGCCATAACCATGAAATCTCATCAAAAGCATTCAAACATTTAGTAGAACAATCCAAATTAAGCATGTCAATAATATAGACATTATTTTCACGAAATCCAGTAAGAATACAATCATTGGTTTTACAATCAAAAATTTTGCAAGAAGATTCATCAAACATAACTTTAAGATCACGATCACATAGTTGACTAATACTAAGCAAGTTATGTTTAAGCCCATCAACAAGAACTACATTTTCTATTAAAGGAGATGCACCAATTTTAATGTTACGTATGCCGATGATGGTGCCCTTAGAGTCATCTCCAAAGGTGATGGTACCACCTTCATCGTACCTTGATAGGGTTGTGAAATTGTTGATGTCCCATGTCATATGCCTTGAATAATCACTATCAAGGTACCACCACTCCTTACGTCTTGGAGCCTTGGTGTGTACCTACATCAAATAATTTAAGACTTGATTTTGGTACCCATATTTTCTTGGGTCCTAAAGAGTTAGTGTTTCGAACCCACACAAGATTATATGTACTATTTATATGATCATAGCAAAATTTAGCTAAATGACCATTCCGGCCACAATAAGTACATTTATAAATTCTTTCATATTTAAAAGCATAATGAGCATGTGGCTTACGAACATGTAAATTGTGAGCATGAGTAGTTTTAGCATGATTGACATAAGAAGTGTTGGCTTGATGAACATGTGAAGTTTTGGCATGAGATATTTTATCATTTTAGCATGTGGAGTATGCATATGCTTCTTTGAAAACATTTCTTCTAGTTTAGTATTATTTAAAGCACATTCTTTTAAAACATTTCCCAAATCATTGATTTTAATTTTTAACATGGAAAACTCATTTTCATCAATTTTAGGATATTTAGCTTTACAAGCAATTCTATAGGCATCAAAATCTCTTTGCGTTGAAATAAGATTAGAAGATAGTTCATCCTTTTCTTTTGAAGAGATTGCAAGTTGATTTTTAAGCATTTCAATTTTATTTTTCAATTAGAACACTCTGTCTTTTTATCATCAAAACTTTCTGAAAGTTCAACGAAAGCATGCACTAACATTTCTCTACTTATTTCACTTTTATCATCAAGTGGTTGGGTAGTTACCTTAGGTGTGTTTGCCATGAAACACACATTTGCCGTGTCGACTTCATCTTCGGATTCACTTTCCGAATCCCAAGTGGCTTTGTACACCTTCTTTTTAGCCGGCCTCTTTGCTTCAAGGAGGAAGACATCTTTTCCTTGAAATCTGGACAATCGGCCATGATGTGTCCGGGTTTCTGACAGTTGTAGCATATGATCCTTTTCTCCTCCTTCCCTTCTCATCGCCTTCTATAGTTGAGCTTATTTTTGCGGTACAATCTCTTTACATTTCTCACAAGGAGAGATAGCTCTTCATCATTTTCTTCATCTTCTTCATCATCGTAGTTGGAGGAGGAAGACTTGAAAGCTATTGACTTTTTCTTTTGAGGTACCGCATCTTCTCTAGCCTTCTTCTCCATCTCATGAGTCTTAAGGTTTCCAATAAGACTTATGAGCTCCATCTCGTCTTTGTCATTCAACTCCTTCAAGGTGGTAGCTTTGATTTCCCATGACGAAAGAAGAGCACGAATCACCTTACGCACCTTTTGGTTGTTGCTTATTTCATCACCTAAAGAAGAAAGAGCATTTGTAATCTTAGTAAACTTGGTAATCATATTATCAATAGATTCATCTTCTAGCATTTTAAAACTTTCATATTGAGAACGCAAGGGATCTATTTTAGCTCTCTTGACTTGTGATGTTCCCTCGTGAGTGACCACTAAGTGTTGCCAAATCTCATAGGCAGATTTGCAATGGATAACCCGTGTTAAGTCATCCTCATTCAAAGCTGAGAGTAAGGCATTTTGAGCCTTTGAATTAGCATCAAATTCCTTGAAGGTAAGTTCGGATCAAGTGTCCTCCTCACTTTCGGGTCTAATAAAAGGCTTGGTCAAAGACTTAGCAACTAGACTACCTAGAGATTGTAGAAAAATGGTTATCCTAATTTTCCATATGAGAAAGTTGAGTCCATCAAATTTGGGAGGGGTCTTAATGTTATCGGCCATCTTTACTAGTGTATGAATGAAGATATGAAAATAGTGATTAGCAAATTATAGGATCTCTCTAAGGATGTGAAGCCAAAACTAGAGTCTTAGCTCTGATACCAATTGAAATCACCTAGAGGGGGTGAATAGGTGATAATGCTAATCAATGCACAAATTTAAAATGTTATGATGCAACGATCACCCGAAACAAGATTAGAAGCCGAATACCCTGTGAAGGGCTCTGAACTCCTTCCTCGTGATTCCTCTAGATAAGAGTTTGAGCTGCGCAATGCAATCTTACTGTATGAGTATTGATCGACAATATAGCAATGAATAGAAAGCACGTAAATGACACAAATAAACCAATCGCAAACACTGAGATTTGTTTCGAGGTTCGAGCACCCAGCTCTACGTCCCCGCCTTCACCCAGAAGGATTTAAGAACCGCTATAACTTTCACAAAGAATTACAATCATCCTCTATCACACTCCTCTAGTCCAGAGGTAGTGGAGCCACAAATACAAGAATATCTTGGTGATCAAAAGACCACAAACCCTCTTTTGAAAAACTTTTTCCCCTACAAAAACCCTAGAGAATAATGTGTAAGATTGAAGCTCAAGTTTTGTAAGTGAAAAAGAGAACAAAATTGAAAAGAGTTTTGAATCAAAACTTCAGTGAAAAGAGAGAATTTTGAGCACAAAAACTGAGAGCAAAAACTTCTTTTGAAAGACTTAAACTTGATTTTTTTGCAAAGGATTGTTATAATCTCTTCAACCCTAATAATCCCTATTTATAGGATAAAGGTAGGGATTAAAAAGTAAACTGTTATAATGAATAATTAGGAAAGTTTAAACCTAAATCTAGCCCTAAAAATTGTTTGGAGAAGAAAGGCACGGTTTAAAACGTGTTTAAAAACTAGCCGTTTGGGTTGAAATATAGATCACGGTCGACCGGCCGATCGACCGGTTTTCAAAAAATATAACCGTTGCCAGCCACGGTCGACTGCCCGGTCGACCGTCCCAAATAGAGACATAGGTGCTTTCAGTCGGCCGAAGCTCGGTCGACCGACATAGGGTCCGGTCGACCGCCCGGTCGACCGGGTAACGTGCACACATGCACACACCCAAACGGTCAGAAGTGCGGTCGACCGCCCGGTCGATCGTTCTGACCTGAAACAGAGCCGGTCGACCGTCCGGTCGACCGCAACAGGCTAAAACAGATTCTTTTGAAGATGGTTTTGAAGAACTTAATAATTTTCAAATTAATTTTGATCAAGACTTGGTATACTATATAAAATAGAGTTTGTAAGTATTAGAATATGTTTGTAAAAATATCTTATATAGCGGAGAAATATCTTTAGAAAAAAATCATGTGCAAAATCTTGTGTGTGGGGAATATTGAGCTCAACACTATACATTATCCTTTAACAAAATAAAATTATAAAAACTGAGAAAGGAAGTCTCTGAGCCGCGTTACACCAAGCTAGAGCCTTCTCTCTTATAAAAACGTCCTCATGCGCCATTTGCCTTTTAGCATCATAATCCTTGCAATATGCTTAAAAAAGCCATCATGACTAGTACAAATCTGAAACTCATACTAAATAACTTATTAGTACCAAATAGCTTCTATGTGTTTTGTTATCATCAAAACTTAAACAAATAGAGAGTGTAACCTTTTGGGCCAACAACTCTGATAATTACCCAAAGACTTTATAGGTCTAATAAAAGATGTCAAGAGTCATAATAATGTGGTCATGACGGGTTAAAACTCTGACTGTCACAACTTGAAAATAAAAGGCTGTTAAGCCAATTTTCTGACCCTAGAAAACATAAAGTCATTCTGATTAAGGGTCTTTCTAGGAGTATAGTCCTAGTTTCATCGAGGGAGATGGGGTTAAGCCCATAGTAGAGTTCACCGACAGCGGGAACCCAACCTACTTGATTGGGAGCTGGTTCCATGAAAGAGGTTCAATGTGGTAGTAACAAGCTGGACTGGTGAAACTCGTGTGGAGCATCACCCGGATATATTTATATCCTATATGTAACGTTGTAGCTACTACCCCTTCTCTATGATGAGATGCTCTTATGATACAACTAGGTAAGGATGAGTTTAACTCTTAATAAGTCCAACGCATGTAGTGTGGAGGGTATACTATCCAGCTGTAGTACCCTTGGAGGACTTACCTACGTGAGAGGAACCGTGATGGCCGCGATTGGGGGTCAGGGCTGAGCCTAGAAACTCTCATGAGCCGCTTATTATGAGCATGGCCTTTAACGCTCAACCCGCTCGCTCAATAGATGGAGCTTACTGTGTGTGTCTTTCATCAATATCTGGTTAAAGAGGCATAATTCAAGGCGTAGTCCATTATGTCTCTCAGGTGGCGATAAAATTCACTAAGGGTAGATTCAAGGCCGTAAGCTATCGATCCCGAATCCACAGTATGATATTGCCCGATTTTATTCGTGTTTTATGATCTGATGATGTGATGGTTATTGATTTATTTTATTATGTCTTCCCTGAAACTCAAGCTTTTGGGGGGACTGTTGGAATTATGAATTAAAATAAAAGGAAAAACCTTCATTTCAGATTTTGTTTTACTAAGTCAACTTTCACCAAGTCTTAGAATCTAAATCGGTTGAGAAAATATCTCAACTGCTTAGATTTTCTGTTGGAGTGGTTACAACAACTTAGATTCTAAGTCTATAAATAAGCCCTCACTCCAATAGCAACAGACACTACTCATTTCTCTTTTCTCAACTTAAAAGAAAAACTGAAGACTACTCTTCGTGAGAATGGCTTCAGTGTTTAAAAGAATTTTCATCTTTATTTTTTTGGGCAACTTCTTCATTTGAGCAGAGGCTCTGCCCACCGTCCTGGGCTGAGTGCTGGTGAATCCGGGGATCTTTTACCGCTAGGGGATAAGGTCGATCCAACGTCCGAACAAGGAGACGGACTTTTGATCCTTTAAGGCAGCGACATCGCGACTGCATTCCCTAGGCCAGATTCTTTTGTTTTATTTTAATATAATTGTTTTTACATGTTAGAATAACTTGTTGTTCTATCTTAATTTAATTTGTAAAGATATTGCATGTTTTAGAAAATAATATAAAATTACCAACAATGGGAGCACCACCGACTCCCTCGTGCAGTGTGCTCAACTACTCGTTATCATATATTTTATTGTGGTTAATTATTGATGACATGAAACCTATTGCGACAGGAATTTCTTGGCTCCAAAATGATGTGTGGCTCAAAATTCCAAGAAAAAAGGAAAAAAAAGGGGGGAAATGGGGATGGTTGAAATCAGGAAGGCATATTGTTAAGAAGTTTGGTTTCAACTTAATATATCACTTGTTTTAGTTTAAGTATTCTATATTTTTCTCAGTTTATTGCTCTGATTTTTATTTGCGGGATGGATCATCAAACTTCTCTCACGATATAATGTTAATGTAAAATGTTTCGTTAGGGTTAGACTCATTTCCATGCAGTGAAAGCTTTTACATCTGGCACATTTACTTGAGGAAACAGCAAGATTCAAATTAAAATCCAGAGAAAATGGACAGCGAGAGAGTAATAGGAACGTAGAATTTTCAGAGAGAGCCGCTTAAAGATTGTGTATATTTCTTATCTTTCTCATATTTGTTATCTATATTTCTGTGTCATTCTATTGCCATGCATCATCATCATCATTTGTGAGTGTCTCAAATTACGTCAATTTCCTATGATATTAGGGGTTCTGACCTTTGGAGATTGAATGATGTCTAGAGAAGTTTCACTTGCAAAGATATAGAATGGATACCTTCGATGGAGAGAACAACTTTGATTTGTAAAGGTGAAAAATCGACAAGGCTTGCACAAGGCTTTATTTGTAAAGGTGAAAAATCGACAACAGATGAGAATTGCAAGAATTTGATTTGAAGGTCATTAGCATGATTAATCTCCATTTAGCTGAGGAGATTCAGTAAGATATCCTTAGGAAGGATTTAGCTGCATTGCTAGAAAGCCTCTACATGATGAAACTAAATTAAACTTTACAAGCTCTTAATTATGGTTTGAAGAATCGATCGATTTGGATACTTATCGGTTATATCATATCGGAATAGGCCAAACTCGATGCAATATCGGTCCGATGAAATCAGAATTGGGGGTATCTGCTGGGAATCCCTGTTACAGATTGAATATTGGCCTGTATCGGGCTCGACCGGTTGATACGACTGATACGATGCCGATATGTGGCCAATATTTAATTTGTATCTTCGCGGGAAGTCATTTTTATAGAAGAAAGGTTAATTTGTGTCGACCAACTCCTTTTTCTTCAAACTTGTAGAAAAAAGGGGAAAAGAGAGAAAAACTGCGTATAATTGATTCCCTTGTCTCCATCATGACTATGCCTCTGACTAGCACGCGTGTGCACATCGAAAAAGGCTTTCGGTGCTCATACTATTGGAACAATGATTGAGAGAATCCTATGTGAATTATGCTTTAAATAGACTTATTTTCTCTTAATCCCTTGTATAGAAATTAAATTCAAATTAAGAATTTTTTTTTTTTTTTTTTGGTGGGGGGGGTGGGGGGGGGGGGGGGTGGGGGGGGGGGGCCTTACAAAAAAATAAAATTCTGGAAAAAAAAAACTTAAAGAAAATATGAAATTCTAAAAAAAATAAAAAGAACTAACCTTTCATATGAATATCTAATCTATAGATATTTTGTGTTTGCACCAAGTACTGTGTACTATAATATTTAGTTGAAATGTGGGTAGACTATTATTCTAAGAAATACGATCATATCATCAAAATAGAGCAAAACAATTACATGAACGCTACTTTGTTTTTTTTTTACAAACAAACTACCATCCGACTTAGAAGCCAAATAACTACAAAAGTGTAAGTATTCGACAATCTTATCATACCAAGCTCGAAGCTTGCTTCAAGCCATGAAGAGCTTTCTTTAGCTTGCATACATATTCTGGGTGAGATTTTGAAATGTACCCTATAGTTGTTACATGTAGATGTCTTTGTCAATTTTGCCATAAAGAAATGCATTTTGTCGAGTTGTCAAACTTCCTGTTAGGATTTTGTCTTGTTTTCAAGAGGAGATGATAGTCCAAAAAGATCCAATCGAGTTGAAGAAGCAAACGAGATGGAGAAGTTTTCTTTTCAGACGTTTGCCAGTTTTCTTTTCTTGTGGAGTACGAATAGAATATAGATTCTATTTAATGAATGTTTGTTTTCAAAGTTTGAAGGGTTTAGAATTCTTCTAATTCAAGGAGATCAGCTCCTAATAGGATTGATCAAGATTCTTCAAGTATCTAACGGTTAAGATCATTTCATAGTCCAAATAAGAGTTGTATTGTAAAATCCTATAAATAAAGATTATAACTAGTATTGTAAATTGTGAAGAACACCAAGGAAGCCAAGAAAGAGATTGTAGGTCACCTAGAGGAGGGTGAATAAGTGACTTGCTAATCTAATGCCAAATAAATGTGGAATTAAAAACTTATTATGCAAATTAAAACTATTATACTAACACACAAAGCATAACCAAGAGTGAAGCCGAATTTCCAGTGAAGGGCTCTGGAATTCTCCTCAAGATTCCTCTAGATTAAAAGTTAAGGTGCAACTATAACTCTCTTGGTTGAATACTAGTGTGAGCATAACCAATATCAAGCATGCAAAGATATGACCAGTAAGAGAGCATGCAAGATATCAAACAATCCAAGCAAGTATATCAATTTAGCACAAATAAATATCAAGAATATAAAGATAAGAGCAATATGAACATGTAAGATATTAAACACAAGTAAGTTAAGAGAGATGAGCAATCACAAATACGGGGTTCGAGCCACTTACTGTACGTCCCCGCCTTCACCGCAATGAAGGTTCCACTATAATCGATCCCGCAAGATCCCTGGTGCCACAACACCTACAACGAACTCCCTCAAGAACTCTTAGATCTGTAAGTCCCTCACTTGTTCCCGCAAGAACAACACACACAAACCCTCAAGCTCACCCAGTCCGCAACCTGTACAACTCCTCAAATACAAGGGATGGAACACATGGCGATCTCTTCTCTTGATCACCTATAAATACTCTCACAACAAGGATCCTATTAGGATGAATATAGCAATAGATAATTCAAGCTTGTGTGAGAAAACAAGATAGATGTGAAAGTGAAAAACTTAAGAAAATGCTTTTGAAAACTCAAGAGATTCACTCTTGAAAAACTCTCTTTTGGATATGAAAATGAAGCTCTAAAACTTGTTGAGAAACTCTGTGAAAGTGCTCTTGAAAACACTTCTAAAAATCTTACCTAAAAATTGGCCAAAGGAGCCAAATATATAGGCTGTCAAAAACTAGCCGTTATGACCCAGATTGACCTGCCGGTCGACCGGCCAACGGTCAAATATATGACCGTTGGGTTTGCTAGTCGATCGCCCCCAGGCCACAGAAATCTTTTCTCTGTCGGTCGACCGAACAATCGACTGCCACTACCCGAGACTTGGGTAGTGCCAGTCAGTCGACCGATCGGTCGACCGCTCCTTGCTACGGTCGACCGAGCCAGAGCTCTTGGGCTTGTACACGTTTATGCATGTTGGTTGACCGCTCGGTCGACCGAGCCAGGCTTCGATCGACCGTTCGGTCAGCTGACAGCAACCCAAAAACAGGAATTATAGGATGAAAAACTTGGACTTTGAAACACCTATAAATTCCAATAAAACTCCATAAATTTCACAAAAATATGTTCATGTAAATACTTTGAAGTACAAATATGTGTGATAAAAATCAACACATATTACAAACATGTGAGCTATTTTTTAGGTATAGAAATATAAGCTTAAACTAAAAATAGCTCACATATTACAAATATGTGAGCTATTTTTTAGGTATAGAAATATAAGCTTAAACCAAAAATCGTATTTTTCAAAAACAAACTTTTAAATGAAAAACTGATTTTTCAAAACTTGTTCAAATACAAAAACAAGTTATTGAAACACATTTGAAGCATAATGTGTATGAAAATGATCCAATACATATAGAGATGAAATATACTTGTTTTTGACAATAAACTCAAAATAAGTTTTTAAATACAAAACTTTAAACCCATGAAATAAACTCATCAAAATAAGTGTCTTAAATTATATAAAGTAACACTGTATATGAATGAAATCTAATACACATATGAATCAAGTAAACTTGATTTGATGAAATCTATTCATGAAATCGAAATATGTATTCTTTGAAAATCCAAAAACCAAAACTATATTTTCGAAGAACTAGAACTATTTAAACATGAAAGTTATGAAATATTGTGTGTGTGTGTGTAAATGAGCTTGAGCAATCCACAACTAATCTATCCTTTACGTTTTATCTAAAATAAAAATCTTAAACTTATAAACATGGATTCAAGTCTTCTCTAGAAAATCTTCTTCTCCATCTTGACTTGATCCAAACTTGATCCATGAGCTAGACTTCTCTTTGAGTACTTGATGCGATCTTGAAGCACGAGCTCTTGAATCAACATGTGCTAGCTCTAAAACTTGAGTTCGAATCTTTTATTGAAGCTAAACACTGACTAAGATCTTGATAAATATCTGAAACTTATTAAACACAAAATCATTAGTATTATAACTATATGAGTTAATCATCATCAAAACTAAAGTGATGGGTCTTTGGGTCAACAATCTCTCCTTTTTGGTGACGACAAAACTCATGGAGTTATATATGCATGGATTAAAGATAACCTTCATAGAAGCTCCCCCTTAACTCATGCATAGAATAAACATAAAGATATTCAATGAAAGCTCATAAATAAATATTAACATATATGCATAAACAAGAATATAACATGCATATATAAACTCTCACAATTATTCTCCCCCTTTTTGTCCATTCATCAACAAAGGGGTGAAGAAAAATAAACAAAATAAATGTATATGCGATATAAATTCATGAAGAGGAGAGACGTCAAGTTAACTCCCCCTGCAAACATGCATTACATGGAGAAGGAATGACTAAACTCTAACCCATATAAGTATAATATACAATGTAAATATGGAGATGATAAGCTCCCCCTACACACGTGTACCACATAAAGAAAAGAGGTCAAACTTTTTTTTTATATACTACACTCAACATGAATTTATATGTAGAGGAGATGTTAAGCTCCCCTTACATAGAAACAATACATATCAAAACAAATTTTGAAAAGTACTTAAAACAAATTTTGATAACAATTAAAATAAAACAACAAATTTTGATACCACTACTAATCGATAAAAATAAATTTTGTTCAACCAATAAACATAAATATTAAGATACCAATAGTAGATTTTGATACCACTTGAAATAAATAAATTTTGATACTAATAGAAATAAAATCATTTTCTAAAATAAAATATTTTCTGAAAAGAAAAAATTCCCCCTCTATTTGAAACACCAACAAAAATAATGAATAAGCTTGTAAAATATACTAATTAACATTTAGAATTAAGTCAAGCTTAGCATAAAGCAATTTGTGCTATAAAGAATATGTATAAACATTTTTAATCTAGCTCAAGAAATCATATATATGTATGTATGATCAATTTAAATACCAATTGAAATATAATGCATACATATATAGAAAACAAGTATGAGTATACAAAAATCAATTTTAATGATAAATAAGTGTATAACTCATAACTACCACCCTATCATACACATGTTTATGAGATATTCAATAAGAGCATGTAAGGCATAGTCACCCAACCATCCGCCCTTTAAAAGGTAGGAGTTTTTAAAAATAAAATTTGAAAATAATTTTAGCATAGTTTGAAAATACTTACCAATTGAAGAATACGAAACTAGTTTTAAGGAAATTTTGAAAACTAGTACGAAATACTTCAAGTAAGAAACAAATATATGTATATCTTATGAAAACATGTTAATTACACAATAATTGACACTCAAAATCTATAAAGCACAAAGATGAGCTCATGAAAATAGAATCATAAGTAAACATAAAATATATAGAGAGTGCTCAAAAATCATGTAATAGACGTAGTCATGAAAATAAAATAATAAAGCTCAAAAGTCAAAACTAACATGAAATTCTTTTTCTCAAAAACATGATATATCATATAATCATGTAAGAATCATTAAACTAAGACATACAATGTATAATCAAACAACAAATGAGGACACAAATGAAATAAATCATGTATAGTATGTAATTCAAAAATTGTACATGTAAAACACAAGTTTTAACAATATTTGCATCCCAACAAATGATATAAATAAATAAATTAATATATCCTTTAAAATAAAGCATATAAAAACATGAATCTATCAAAAGAAATAGGCATGTAAAACTATAAGAAAACATGAACACAATTTTCAAAAATACATGCATAGCTTAGGCAACTGATCAACTCAACTATAAGCACAAAATATCATATGATAGAGTCTAGGTTATTTGCACTAGCGTATAAGTATTAAAAAAATATTTTTAAAAGTGGAGGATAAAATGGTTACCAATAATGATGTAGCCAATTCATTTCTCCAAAACAAGGTGGTTTTCCTACCATGTTTCCTTGATAGTGATGCATCAAATGAGTTTGGCTTTCAAGCTTGAAATGCATTCACCACAAGACACCAACCCTCTCACGTCTTGTGAGAGCCCACACCTATATCAAAAATAAGTGGTAAAGATTTTGGTACCCATATCTTTTTGGGTCCATAAGGGTTAGTAGTGGGTCCATGAGGGTTACTAGCAAAGGAACCCAAACCTTTTTATTTGCAAAATTTGAAGAATATAATCTATCAAAGTAAAATTTTGCAAGATGACCTTAACGGCCATAATGTGTACATGTGTACACTCTAGCATACAATATGTAGAACATGGGTGTGAACATGGTGTGCATGTTGTGTATGTCGTGAGGTGTGTGCATGAATATGTGGAATATGTTTCTTGCGAAACATAAATTCCAATTTAGAATGATCAATAGCACATTGGCTCAAAGTGGAGCCCAAATAATCAATATTATTCTTCAAAATACATATATTATCATTAATTTTAGAAGAAGAAATATAAGCATGAGAAACAAAATCCTTTTTCACTTTGGAAATAGAAATATTTTCTTTTTCTTTCAAAACAATTTTCTTTTTCAAGGAATCATTTTCCTTTAAAGCAATTTCTTTTTCTTTAGAAATCAAAGCAACTTGATTTTTTTAAAGATTTATTTTTTTGAAATAATTTCAAAATCAATTCAAAAAGAATCTTTTTTTAACAAAGATTTATTTTCTTTCTTCAACTTATCATTTTCAATTTTTAATAAACTATATTTTTCAAGAAGCTTTTGGCAAAACAACGCAAGATCATCTTATGGCACCTCAACTTCTTCATTAAGCTCGGATTCAGAATTTACCTCAAGGGGGTCATCTCCTTGGACCATGTAGCACATGTTGGAAACATCACTTCCTTCATCCGAGTTACTCTCCTTGTCATGCGGCGTTTGTTCACCAAGAGTGATAAGAGTGTTCTAAACTACGAATTAAAATTAGAAATCCTAGATAAATATTCATCATTTAGGGTTGACTTTAAAGCACTGATGGCTTTTGTATTAGCCTCAAGATACTTGTCATTTACAAAGTAAGAATCTTTAATAGTGGCAAGATAGACATGAATACCTAGGACCTTAAGGTACATAGACATCTTAACTTTCCATGTTTGGAAGATAAGAATGTCAAAAATAGGAGCTGAATAGGTGGCTTGCTAATCTAATGCCAACTATTAGTCACCTAGCTCTGATACCAATTGCAGATCACCTATAGGGGGTGAATAGGTGACTTGCTAATCTAATGCTAAACAAATGCGAAATTAAAAACTTATTATGCAAACTAAAACTACTATACTAACACACAAAGTATAACCAAAAAATGAGGCCGAATTCCCAGTGAAGGGCTCTGAACTTGTCCTCAAGATTCCTCTAGATTAAGAGTTGAGGTGCAACTATAGCTCTCTTAGTTGAATACTAGTGTGAGCACAACCAATATCAAGCATGCAAAGATATGAACAATAAGAGAAAATGCAAGATATCAAACAATCCAAGCAAGTATATCAATTTAGCACAAATAAATATTAAGCATATAAAGATAAAAGCAATATGAACATGAAAGATATTAAACACAAGTGAGTTGAGAGAGAGATGGGTAATCACAAACACGAGAGAATTATTTCGAGGTTCGAGCCACTTGCTCTACGTCTTCGCCTTCACCGCAATGAAGGATTTCTATTATAATCGATCCCGTAAGATCCTTCGGTGCCGCAACACCTATAACGAGCTCCCTCAAGAACTCTTAGACCTGCAAGTCTCTCACTTGTTCCCATAAGAACAACATACGCGAACCTACAAGCTCGTCGAGGTCGCAAACCTCTACAACTCCTCAAATACAAGGGGTGGAACACTTGGTGATCTCTTCTCTTGATCACCAATAAACTCTCTCACAACAAGAATCCTATTAGGATGGATATAACAATAAATAGCTCAAACTTGTGTAAGAAAACAAGATAGATGTGAAAGTGAAAAACTCAAGAAAATATTTTTGAAAACTCAAGAGATTTACTCTTGAAAACTCTCTTTTGGATATGAAAATGAAGCTCTAAAACTTGTTGAGAAACTCTTTAAAAAAGCTCTTGAAAACACTTCTAAAAATCTTACCCAAAAACTGGCCAAAAGACCCAAATATATAGGCTGTCAAAAACAAGTCGTTATGGCCCAGATTGACCCACGGTCGACGGGCCAACGGTCAAATATATGACCGTTAGGGTTGCCAATTGACCGCCCGGTCGACTGCCCCCAGGCCACAGAGAAAACTTTTCTCTGTTGGTTGATCGGTCGCTAATATTGCACATTCATTATCATATTCTCATACTTATTATAGAATAACTCTGCTTTTTCTTAATTATTGTTTAATTTATTTGCAGGCCCATTACTAAAGGAGAGGGAAGTGAAACGAGCCCAAAAGCCCATCAAATTCTGATTTAAATCAGAATTAATTCGAAGTCAGTAAATCAGGGCAGATCAGGTCAGTTCAGATCGGTTGAAAATCAGTTAAAAACATATCTCTTCAAATCAATCGGTTAAAGCCAACGATAAAAGGCCGTTTCGTCACAATTCCGGAGATAAAACTGAAAATTCAGCTGAAGATAAAGTCAGATCTCGAAGTCAGGAGCTACACCCCTCGGCTGTGGCCACCTGGCCACAGCAACGCCGCGAAAACGCTGCCTTTGCCGCGTTTTCGCGGCATTGTTAGGGAGTTAGGGGAAGCGTTTGCTCCCCCTATCTTCTTACGTCTATCCCCGTTGGGTTTTGCCTATAAATACAGGGTTTTTCAGAGGCCAGAAGGGACGATCATACAGAGCTAAACTTTAGGCCAGTTTTTCCTTCTTTGTAGTGTAGGTTTTTTATTTTTCTTTATATGTAATTTTTAGTTTTATTTATGTAATTCATAAGAGATCAGAGTTTCATAGGAGAACGAGAGTGAAGCTTGTACTGAAAGTGACACCGGTGTAAGTTATCTTCTTTCTCTTATTGTTACAAGATCGAATCTATAGTTGCATTTGTAAGTTCTTCTTTATTTTTTGTGTTCTTCTTCTTCCTTTCTACTTTTCTTCTTTGGTGTCCATTGCTATCCAAGTGAGTCCAATAGCATCGAAAGAGCCTTGCCTTTGCGAGTGCCACCGATAGCTCATGACGATGGATTTTTAGTCTCATTCTGTATCACTTCATACTTGCATCGTCTGATGATATAATGTGGAAGAGACGGGAATCAACTCTTATGGGCTATGCGCTGATCGCCTCACTTCAAGGTAACATCGTCGCCAAAGATTCAAGGTAAGCTTTTGGTCAAAGGAGGTAAGTAATTTTTAATTTTTTTCTTTTAACTTTTAGTGTAAATTACAACACCGTAATCTTTCAAATCTCTTTCACTCTTTTTTAATTTCTTTGTACATATCACTTCTATTTTCTCCACCTTCTCTATCTACCACTTTCTTCCTAACTTGACTTTAACTCTATTTTTCATTTTTTTTTAAGAACTAAAAGAAGAACTTTAACCATTCCTTGTAGCATAAAAGAGAACTTACTAAAAAGCTTCCATCGCTAGTCCCCCCTTGTGGATCACGACCCGTATAGTCACTTGCTATTGCGGTAGAATTGAGCACCTTGCACTACTGTTATAAAAGTTCTGAAATTCTGTATTTTTGTGCAGGTAAAAACATCAATCAAATTTTGGCGCCGTTGCCGGGGAGGGACGGTAAGTTATTCTCTCTTTAAAGTTTACATTTTTGGTTAACCTTCTTCTTTATTTTTGGTGTACGATTTAACAACAAGAAATTTTTGATGCAGTGGACATATAAGTGGCTCTGGACTCTGCTAAAGAAAGCAGAACCAGAAGCCCTCAGATTTGCTACATTTCTGTGGCAATCTGAGTGAACTACTAACCTGTATTTTCTGCAGGTTGGCTGAATTGCATAGCTTAATATCTGTAGCATTTATTTCCTTGTTTGACTCACTGTATATACATTTCTAACACAACAGTAAAAAGTTGGTTGTAAATGATAAAAATGATTTAGACTTTGCATTTAGGACGTGTCTATTTCATTACATTTTTTATTTATTGTTGAAGAGTGCTGGAGCCAAGGTATGTGTGCATAGCATTTAGTATAAGATTCATTCTTGTATGAAATATTACTTGAATGTTACTTTTTCTATATACTTGTACACTGCACTAAATTGATTTAAGGACTTGTCTTATAAAGAAGATAAGGTGGGGAAGTCATTACCCTCCCTTAGCCCACAAATAATCCCTCACTCACTAACCCAAACCTAACTAAAATTGAGTAGACGTTGGCCCTAGGGACATCTCGGACTCAAATAGGAGACTGACCTAAGGGGGAAGTTGATTTGAATTTGACTCTTGCCAACTCGGTGACTAAGCTTGGGGATTGAGGGGCGAAACCCCAAAGGCTGGTGGTTTGGCTTAATTAGGCCCGTCGCTTTTGTGTGGATACCTCCCACCAATCTTGCCCATACCTGGCCGATTAACTTGTGGTCAGATTCAATAATATACCCCCAATGGACAGTCTAACCAGTTAGGAGTCGTCTAGATCTAAGGTTTACCCTAACTTAGGTTAGATTTTTTTTCTTTTTATTTGTTTGTTTTTTCTTTATTTGTGTTTGACATTTATTGTGTGATATGGCTTATAACAATAATTTTTTCAATTTTAATGGTAATTCATATTACACCCCGACCTCTTTTTCGGATATTACCAACACAGCATATCAAAACTTTAACCAACCTAGTGTGCCGGATTGGTCTTATCTGAATCAATATAACCCATGCCCCCAATCTTATGACCATAATTTTCAAAATAATTTCAACTCTTCACAGAGTCAATGGGGATTCACTTCCCCCAAGTCCAATTTTCAACCTTATCCACTATGTCCACAATATTTTCAAGATTCATACTCAATTCCACCAGTTCAAAATAGAAAACCATTAATCTTGGAAATAAGTATGCGTGAGTCAAAGCAACGTTCACAAAATCTGACGAACTCACAATTTCACCACAAATTCTAAAACAACACTTTATCTTTTCAAGTCCAATCGCAATAAAACGATGAACCTATCAACTATGAAAAGATGCTTGAAGCCATGACCTAGGCTCAAATCGCACGTAATCATGACATAGATATGATGGTTTAAACTCTTCGTTCTCACCATTTGACCATTTCTGATGACGCTAACTATTCTGTTAGAGCCGAAGAATCATGTTGTTTTGAAATAAGATTCCATTTCAGTACAACCATTTGAACTTGCCCAAACTCTAAATTTTGAAAATGATATTGACAGTTTGGCAAGTTATCCCTTTCCTAAAATTGAACTTGAGAATGAATATGATCCTGAACCTCAACTTGGTGATTCAATTCTACTTCATGATTCAATAATGACTCTGATGTCTTCACCTGATTTTAATCTTTTTCCCTAGTCAACATTAGATCCTGTGCCAATTCATCATGAAATGAATCACCTATCTTTTATGATCATCATATTGAACTTGATCAATTTCATACTTTTGAAAGTTCCATTGACAAATTGGCAAGTTCTCATTTTTAGGAAATTGGATTCAATGAGAAATGTGACCTAGATTCTTAAATTTGTGATCCAGTTCAAATTTCTGAATTAATATTGACTCTTATTTTGTTACCCGACTTGAGTAATATTTTAGAGTCAGTCTTGCTTCCCACACCTGTCATTCTTGAACTTGAATCATCAATATTAAGTCACATTCCATTGTGAGAAAATGAATGTGGACTTGAGTTTCAACTTCTTGATTTGAACCCACTTCCTGAACCAATCTCGACTCCTGAACCTTTACTTGACTTAAGTCACTTTCCTGAGTCGGTATTAGTTCTCATACTTTCTAAGTCCAAGTCAATCATTCCCATCTTTTAATACTCTATTTTGGGATAAGGCGGTTGACAAATTTGACTCCGAAATTAATTATGAAATTTGAAAATTAGATGGGGTAATTTTTTTTTAATAAAAATCGTTCATATATACATCATTTTAGTGGGTTATATAAGAGAGATTTCTTGTGGGTTCCTCCGAACTCCACGAAAATTCGATTGGGCCGCATTTCGTGGACCAATCAGACCACCACCGGAACTACCACCTTAAGGTAATATTTTCCTTTTCTTTATTCTTTTTCATGCATCTATGCATTAATTCATACATTGATGACAATGCATGAGATAGGTGTGGGGGAGGGTCTAACATAACTTAGGTTTTTTCTTTTTATTAAAAAAAAGAAGAGAAAATTAACATTTTCTTTACTTTTAAAAACTTTTTGAAAATAGAAATAATATTTTGACATATTTTTTATAAGAAATTAAGTCAATTTTATGGAATAGGAAATCCAAATTAGGATTTCTTATACTTGGTCAAAATAAGATTATTTGTTTGATTTTTAGGGTTAGGAAGATAATTTGTGAAAGTAATTTAGTCTTGATCTTTACCTTGATAATATATGCATGCTTTATTGTAACGCCCCGATCCCGCAGGTACGGGGACGTTATGGCGACGTACATACGCGAGGTGGAAACACGCTCACGCGTACGTTAAGCCTCAGTACAGTACATTACCTCCATATAGTCTTGAGGTCCAGTATGAAATAAGTACAAGAATACCTGCAGAAAGGGGTCAGCGATCATAACCGATATGAAAAATAGAGACAAATAAGATAACAGAAATAAATGCCCAAGATACCTATGAATAGGTCACATGAGGAATCTTCTATGTCACTCCAAGGCACTCTCGGTAAGCGGATCTCCAATCTAGGCACGCAAACCCAGGGTCGTCAGAAAGCGACCTAATGAGTGGTAAAATAAAAGAGACAGTAATATATACATAATAATACAAGCGGTGGGAGGAGGCTTCGTTGGGAAGAAAGGAGAAGAAAGGGAAAAAAAAAGAAGATTTTAAAAATAATATTTAATTATTCTTATATTGGTCCAATATTCGATCATCTCCGAACAGTGCCCAAAAATTACAGAAAATAGAGAATAATACGCTGAGACGTAATATGAAAACGGTTTGTCGAAACTCAATCCGGTTTGCCAATTAAAAATCCCGGAGTGTCTCGCCAATACCGGCGACACCGGTTTGACCGGATTTTCGATAAATTCTGAAAAATCCCCAAAAACACCCAAACGTAGCTCATGTGATTCTAAGACATACGGTGAAAGCGAATTCTCAAATCCAACTCCGTTTGTGAAATAAAAATCGGAAGGCCGGTTATCGGTATCGGTCGACACCGACTACGGAGATATTCCAAAATAATCCAGAAAAATTCCAGAAAATTCTGAAAAATCTAAAATATTAGAAAATGATTTTTGAAACTGAAATCGGCTCAATCGGACTACTACGGAGGTCAAATCAATTTTTGTACGTCGTATCGCATACTGATACGGTGATACGTACACCGGGAAGCAGGGGTTACATTTCTCCCCACCTTACAAAAATTGCATCCTCACAATTTCAATCAGGTGTGAGAACAAGATTTCCAACCTCAAAGCTAAAAGGTTACGGGTCCACGACACTTCCGCTGTGCACTCTGATATCTATAAGTTACGCGGGACGGAAAAGGATGATAGGGAACGAATCCTAACGGATGGGAAGCAAGACGATGCAAGAAAAGAGAGAAGAAATCGAATGTTCTGGGGGACAACAGAAAGGAAGGAAGGAATACAAACGAGTCACGGAATGAATTGTCAAGGTCATGGTATTCTTGTACAACCCAGGGTCGTCAGAAAGCGACCTAGTGAGTGGTAAAATGAAGGAGGCAGTAATATATACATAATAATACAAGCACGACACTAATATATAATACCTGATGTGGTACAAGTGATATTATATTATAATATTGTAAGCATATAGGAAGCAGTGGAAATATATAAACATGTCATCTTTTGTACCATCACTACCTAGCCGGTTATCATCGGATCATGACACTAATCATATCTAGTTTATATAATAAATAATGTTATCTAGCGGTGACGTAAAAGCAGTGAACATGGTAGTGATGTAAATGAACATGCAGGTGGGCATATGCAATATGAACATGCTACTGTGTTGTGTCTAAATAGCATATAAGCAATGCAAAACAGAATATATGTAATGCAAGGTGTACATGTGCATGAGTAGTATGCCACCATAGGTATCAGGTAGTGTAGCAAAGTCTACAGGTAACATGATAGCGGATACAATAACATGAACAGGAACAGTAACAGGTAAGCAAGATCACAGTGAACATGATAGCAGACAAAATAATAGGAACAGTAACAAGTTAGTTTACATGTATCAGGCAAGTCATGTGATTGACACAATAGTAGAAATCAGTACCACCTGATATTTTAATCAATCTCTTCCAGTGTCCCATACCACTGGCAGTTCATACTGGAGCCCGCACTCCAGTCGAACCCATCCGGACATGGCCTACGGGTACCATTATCCAGACGAGAGAGTGACCAAATAACAAGTATTCCCGACGTCACTATTGTGTATACTGTTTTATTATGTTAAGTGGAAACTCATGGTCGAGGAGTTCTTATCGGGTAGGTGTATCCCGTGCATACCCGGGATCACGGCCTTTATCAAACCCCTGGCTGCTAAGACCAGAGCCCTCCGCTAAGAGGGGAACAATAATCAAGTAACAATAGCTCATGGAGCAATACAATCGGTAGGTAGCACTACCATCCCCTGCAGTGGGAGAACAATATGGATCCAGTACATCACCCGATAAGATCTAATCAACCGTCAAGTCTTCCCCATACCCCAGTTATCATTATGATCTGATATGTCAAGTATCCAATGGAACAAGAATAAATACAGTACATGATACGGATAACCTAATAACTGGACCAGAGCTCTGTTGATAGCAGAGAACAATGTAACGGGAAACGGGAACAATATCACATGAACAATATAACATGAACAATATACCGGGAAACGGGAACAATATAACGGGAACAATATAACGGGAACAATATCACAATCGATGTGGGATTCCACATATCGCATATCAACAGCTCTCTAGTCCAGTAACGGGAATATCCATAACAAGAATATCAATAGATGTAACGGGAAACAATCATGTAACATGAATACATGAGTATGACATGCAATATGAACGGTGATCCATATGACAAGAATAGAGAAACCATGTATGCATGTGTAACAGGGATGTGGAAACATGACATGCATGTGTAACAGTGATATGTAAACATGACATAACGGTAACAATCATATGAAATGCGGTAGTCCGTGCATTGGTCTATCCGTGTACCAGTGGAACATCCATGTGTAGCAAGAATCCGTGTAATATCTCTGTGATAGTACATGTAATAACAGTGATCAGTGCATCCATGTACCGAGGATATCAATCTAACATGACGGTATCAATGTACTAGTGTATCCGTATATCAGTAGGTCACAAACATATGTAATGGTGAGACGTGTACATGATATCCAGTGTAACCGATATCTACATGCACTATGGTGCTTAGTGTACCAGTGGGTCGGTAAGGGTGACAGTGGAATAGTGACAAGGTCCCGTATAATGAAGTACGCGTGTCTTGGTGTCCAAGTAACAGTAGTGTGTAACTATAATAGTTATCCATGCAGTGACAATGTCTAGTGATTCATTAATTGATCATATAGCTTAGTGTCTATGTTTACTCACATTGTATACAGACTCTTATTACAAAACATGACGTTTCTCGAGTTCAGTTATTAATTTAACAGTGCTAGTGCTTAACCCATAATTATGGTTTCATAACGAAAGCTAAACATGAATAAATAAATATAATTTAGAAAAAGAAAACACTCACAAACTAGCCACGAGAAGGTAGTTCTCTTTCCCACGATCGTAACGGATCCAGAATCGCCCGAATCGGAGTCCGGATGCTCCCGATGTCGCCCGAACACTAAAGTAAATAAAAAAAAGGTTAAATATGTAATAACTGAAAATATTCAGGGGGCTATTTGTAATTTTGTAGGGGCCTAAAAGTAATTTAAAATCCTGCAGGGGCTTAAATGTAATTTTACCTTATTGGGTCGGGTTTTATGCAAATGGGTCGGGTTTGGGTTTAAACCCAAACCCAAACCCATTTGGGTTTTCACCCAAATAGGCCACAGCAGCAGCCGTGAGGCTGCTGCTGCCGCTCCAGTGCGGCCGCTGCCCGCGCGCGGCCGCCGCCCGCGCGCCGCAGCTCCGCCGCGCCGGCGCCGGCGCCACCCCGGCGCCGGTCCGGCGCTGCTCCGGCGCCCAAGGCTGCCGGAGTACTCCACCAAGTGAGAGAGGGAGAGAACGGGGAAAAGTGAGGGGCTGGCGCCTCCACCACCCGCCCCTGGCCGGCGGCCGAAGGGGAGCGCCGGCTGGGGAAGCTCGGGTGGTCCACCGCGCTGCCAGGCCTGGCCGGCGAGGGACGCCGGCGGCCTGGCCGGCCATGGACAGCAGAACAGAACAGAGAGAGTGGGAGAGAGAGAAGAGGAGAGAGAGAGAAATTGGGAGGAGAGAGAGTGTTTTGTGGAGAGAGAGAGAGGAGGGAATTTTATAGGAGGGAGAGAGAGAGTCGGTTGGGTACAGTGAGGCGGTGGGAGGAGGCTTCGTTGGGAAGAAAGGAGAAGAAAGGAAAAAAAAAGAAAAGATTTTAAAAAAATATTTAATTATTCTTATATTGGTCCAATATTCGATCATCTCCGAACAGTGCCCAAAAATTACAAAAAATAGAGAATAATACGCTGAGACGTAATATGAAAACAGTTTGTCGAAACTCAATTCGGTTTGCCAATTAAAAATCTCAGAGTGTCTCGCCAATACCGGCGACACCGGTTTGACCGGATTTTCGATAAATTCTGAAAAATCCCCAAAAACACCCAAACGTAGCTCATGTGACTCTAAGACATACGGTGAAAGCGAATTCTCAAAATCTAACTCCGTTTGTGAATTAAAAATCGGAAGGCCGGTTATCGGTATCGGTCGACACCGACTACGGAGATTTTCCAAAATAATCCAGAAAAATCCAGAAAATTCTGAAAAATCTAAAATATTAGAAAATGATTTTTGAAACTGAAATCGGCTCAATCAGACTACTACGGAGGTCAAATTAATTTTTGTACGTCGTATCGCATACTGATACGGTGATACGTACACCGGGAAGCAGGGGTTACATTTATACACTTACACACTTAGAGTTCAAAAACAAAGATTCTTGTGCCTTATTAAAATAAAAAAAGAAAAAAAGAAAAATTATATACAAAAATCCTCTGATTAAGCTGGGTATTTGTGCCTAATAAAGCATAAATATTCACGCCTAAAGGCGGTTCATGTAATAAAATCCTTAGTTTAGTGGCCTTGTTTGCTCGAGTCCTTAAGTCCTTGGGGTGTCTTCTCACCCGGTGCCCTAAGACCGTTTGGTTTGGGAGTCATCGATTAAAGGCTCGTTACATGGGCAAATTAGAAAGCCTAATAGAACTAAGAAATATTACCACTAAAAATAAAAAAATAAATAAGGGATAAGAGTTAGAGTTAAAGAACCTTTAGTCAAAATTTCACAGTCACAAAGGTGCATATGACTTAGGGTAAAATAATAGACAAGATGAGAAGTACAATTTGACTCCTTACTTTGATTGATAACAAATTTTTGAATAGAGACTAAGTTTAGAAATGAAAATTTTAGTTTTCCTATAACTTATAGATTACCTAAAACTTACAATAATATTTCAAATATTTTTCTTTCAAAATGTGTTTTCAAAATACTAACATTTTTCTCTTTCTTTACGGATTTTGTGGGTGTAATCCATTGAATATCCGCACGAGACAAAACTCGTCCTGTAGGAGAAACCTAGAGGTTTAACGGCTTATTGCACATGCTCAGTGCAATCGCGTGACCTGCGAAAGTAGTCTAATAATTTTTTGTTTAATTGTTTTGCTCGAGGACGAACAAAAGAAAGGTATGGGGGTGTGATCGGTCGCTAATCTTGCACATTCATTATCATATTCTCATACTTATTATAGAATAAACTCTGCTTTTTCCTAATTATTGTTTAATTTACTTGCAGGCCCTTTACTAAAGGAGAGGAAAGAGAAACGAGCCCAAAAGCCCATCAAATTCTGATTTAAATCAGAATTAATTCGAAGTCAGTAAATCAGGGCAGATCAGGTCAGTTCAGATCGGTTGAAAACCAGATAAAAACATATCTCTTCAAATCAATCGGTTAAAGCCAACGATAAAAGGCCATTTCGTCACAATTCCGGAGATAAAACTAAAAATCCAGCTGAAGATAAAGTCAGATCTCGAAGTCAGGAAGCTCCACCCCTCGGAGTGGCCACCTGGCCACAGCAAGGCAGCCAAAACTCAGCATTTTCGTGGCCTTTTCCGCTTTATTGCGGCATTGTTAGGGAGTTAGGGGGAGCGTTTGCTCCCCCTATCTTCTTACGTCTATCCCCGTTGGGTTTTGCCTATAAATAGAGGGTGTTCCAGAGACCAGAGGGGACGATCATGCAGAGATAGACTTTAGGCCAGTTTTTCCTTCTTTGTAGTGTAGGTTTTTTATTTTTCTTTATATGTAATTTTTAGTTTTATTCATGTAATTAAGAAGAGATCAGAGTTTCATAGGAGAACGAGAGTGAAGCTTGTACTGAAAGTGACACCGGTGTAAGTTATCTTCTTTTCTCTTATTGTTACAAAATTAAATCTATAGTTGCATTTGTAGGTTCTTCTTTATTTTTTGTGTTCTTCTTCTTCCTTTCTACTTTTCTTCTTTTGGTGCCAATTGCTATCCAAGTGAGTCTAATAGCATCGAAAGAGCCTTGCCTTTGGAGTGCCACCGATAGCTCATGATGATAGAATTTTAGTCTCATTCTGTATCACTTCATACTAGCATCATCTTGATGATATAATGTGGAAGAGACGGGAATCAACTCTTATGGGTTAGGTGCTGATCGCCTCACTTCAAGGTAACATCGTCGCCAAAGATTCAAGGTAAGCTTTTGGTCAAAGGAGGTAAGTAATTATTTTTAATTTCTTTCTTTTAACTTTTAGTGTAAATTACCAACACCACAATCTTCCAAATCTCTTTCACTCTTTTTCAATTTCTTTGTACATATCACTTCTATTTTCTCCACATTTTCTATTTGCCACTTTCTTCCTAACTTGACTTTAACTCTATGTTTCATTTTTTTTTTAAAGAACTAAAAGAAGAACTTTAACCATTCCTTGTAGCATAAAATAGAACTTAATAAAAAGCTTCCATCGTTAGTCTCTCCTGGTGGATCACAACCCGCATAGCTACTTGCTATTGCGGTAGAATTGAGCACCTTACACTACTGTTATAAAAGTTCTGAAATTCTGTATTTTTGTGCAGGTAAAAACATTAATCATTGGTCGACCGAACGGTCGACCGAACGGTCGACCGCCACTACCCGAGACTTAGGTAGTGCCAGTCGGTCGACCGCTCCCTGCTACGGTCGATTGATCGGTCGACCGAGCCAGAGCTCTTGGGCTTGTGCATATTCTATGCATGTCAGTCGACCTCTCAGTCGACCAAGCCAGGCTTCGGTCGACCGTTCGGTCGTCCGACAGTAGCCCAAAAACAGGAATTATAGGATGAAAAACTTGAACTTTGAAACACCTATAAATTCCAATAAAACTCCATAAATTTCACAAAAATATGTTCACGTAAATAATTTGAAGTGCAAATTTGTGTGATAAAAATCAACACATATTACAAACATGTCAACTATTTTTGAGGCATAAAAATTTAGGCATAAATCAAAAATCATATATTTTAAAAACAAACTTTTAAATGAAAAGCTATTTTTTCTAAAACTTGTTCAAATACAAAAATAAGATACTGAATCACATTTGAAGCATAGTGTATATGAAAATGATCTAATACACTTAGAGATGAAATATACTTATTTTTGACAATAAACTCAAAATAAGTTTTGATAAATACAAAACTTTAAACTCATGAAATAAACTCATCAAAATAAGTGTCTTAAATAATATAAAGTAACAATGTATATGGATGAAATTCAGTACACAATAAACCAAGTAAACTTGTTTTGATGAAATCTATTCATGAAATCAAAATATGTATTCTTTGAAAATCCAAAAATCAAAATTATATTTTCAAAGAACTAAAACTATTTAAACATGAAAGTTATGAAATATTTTGTGTGTGTAAATGAGTTTAAGCAATCCACAGCTAATCTATCATTTACATTTTATCTCAAACAAAAATCTTAAACTTACAAATATGGACTCAAGTCTTATCTAGAAAATCTTCTTCTCCATCTTGACTTGATCCAAATTTGATTCATAAGTTAGACTCCTTGTTGAGTACTTGATGCGATCTTGAAGCGCGAGCTCTTGTATCGACACCTGCAAGCTCTAAAACTTGACTTCGAATCTTTTATTGAAGCTAAACACTGACTAAGATCTTGATAAATATCTGAAACTTATTAAACACAAGATCATTAGTACTATAACTATATGAGTTAATCATCATCATTAAAACAAGAGTGATGGGCCTTTGGGCCAATAGAGATGAGCAAGATAAATGTGCATAGAGAGAAGGTAAACTCTTATAATTTAAGTCTAGATTCAAGGGGACGGTGAATACTCTTGTGGGATCAAGATGAAGGTCAGATCTTTTTGTATCAAGTTTATTAATAAAGCTCTCTCAAGTTCTCTCTCCGTGGACGTAGGCCAATTTTGGGCTGAACCATGTTAAATCCTTGTGTTATTATTGTTATTACTCTTTTGCCTAAGTATTTCTATTTGCTTTGTAATAACTTTCCTTTTATGAGTATTATCATATTAATAAGTTAATGTCAATCCAGATAATAATAATTTGTATCAGAGCATATTAATTTCACAATAATTGGTATCAAAACTAAATATTGATGAAGGACAATATGTTAAAAATAGGAAGTTCTATGACAAAGTTTGAGGTCGAGAAGTTCAATGGTAAAGGAAGCTTTGTTTTATGGTGAAAGAGGGTGAAGGCGTTGCTGGTGTAACAATGTCTTCACAAGACCTTGCAGGAAAAGCTAGCAAAATCTTCAGGCATACCAGATGAGGATTGAGAGGAGATGGATCTAAAGACGGCAAGCACGATCTAATTATGCCTCACAGATGCAATTATGTATAACGTGATGGATGAAGAAACGGTTACGAGATTATGGTCAAGATTAGAAATATTGTATATGACAAAAAGCCTCTCCAACAAGCTGTATCTCAAAAAATAATTATCTAGGCTACGCATGAAGGAAGGGACAGCGGTGTTGGAGTATTTAAACTTTTTCAAAAAGGTCATCATCGTGCTTCTAGTTGTTAATGTCAAGATCGACGAGGAGGACAAGGCATTGGTACTTCTCAGTTCGCTTCTACAATATACGATCACCCTATCACTACCATGCTCTACGGTAAGAAAACTCTCATCTTGAAGAAGGTCACGTCAACTCTTTTATCCAATGAGATCAGGAAAAGGCCAAATCAAGAGGAGCATGAAGGATTGGGTTTGGTGGTCACGGGAAGGAAAGGAAGGGGAGAAGGAAGAAAAGGTCTGAGCTTGTCAAAGGCGTGTCACTTTTGTCGCAGGAAAGGTCACTGAAAGAATAACTGCCAGCATTGACAAGAGTGGTTGAAGAAGAAGAGGCAAGCTGCGGAGGTAGACACAGCAATGAGTGGTGTAGAAGACACCGAAGTATTAATGATTTTCTTCGAAGAAAACACTTCCCAATATAAAGACTGGATATTTGATTCGAGTAGTACGATTCATGTATGTTCTAAAAAAGAGTTATTCAACTCCTTAGTTATAATGGAGGAATGGATTGTTAAGATGGTGGTGACTCAACTTGCAAGGTCATCGGCACTAGAACAATTAATGTTACAGAAAGAGATGAGATAGTGCTTGTTTTGGAGGCGGTCAGGTATGTCCTGAAGGAATGATACAATCTAATATCTATAGAGGTGCTCGACGAAGAAGAATGTCGGATTCAAGTGCAATATGATGTCGTCATAGTTAGCCAAGGTGACAGGGTAATCTTCAAACGAGAGAAGTGTGAAGGGTTATACAAGCTGAAGGAATAAACTCAGTTCGAGATGGGATTTCAAGGATAAGCTTGAAAGGAAGCTCATCGCGAGGTGGAGCTTCAAGAAAGACTGTAACGGAAAGTGAACTGGGTCAAAATGTTGCGGAAATGAGAAATAGTGCATTCGAGAAAGGCCCAAGGTGGTCCAAGTCATGACGGTAAATCAACCAAAGGCCTCGAGAAGAGGGGGCAATAGTTAAAGGCTTCACGGTACGATTATAACTAAAGAAATAATCAATATAGTAATTCAAAATCTCAAGGTGCTTTTGCAAAATACTTAAAAAGCAAGTCAAGGTGGAGATTTTTAAGATTTTATCTTGTTCTCAAGAGAACATGATGGCTCAAGAAGATCCAATTGAGTTGGAGAAGATGATGGCTTAAAGTAGAAGAAGCAAATTAAGGTGGAGTAGTTTTTTTTCAAGCGCTTACGAGTTTCTTTTTCTGAAGGAATACGAATAGGATTCAGATTATATTCAATGACAGTTTATTTCTAAAGATTGAAGAGTTTAGAATTCTTTTAGATCAAGAAGATCAACTCCTAATAGGATTGATCAATATTCTTTAAGCATCCAACGGTCAAGATTATCTCATAGTCCAAATAGGAGTTGTATTATAAAATCCTATAAATAAAGATTGTAATCCTGCATTGTAAATTATGGAGAACACCAAGAAAGCCAAAAAAGAGAGGAGCAAGGGGAAAATGCATAGAGAGAAGGTATATTTTCGCAATCTAGGTCTAGATTCAAAGGAAAGATGAATACTCCTATGGGATCCAGAGAAAAATTAGATCTCTTTATATTAAGTTTATTAATAAAGTTCTTTTAAGTTCTCTTCCTATAGATGTAGGTCAAGTTTGTGCTGAAGCACGCTAAATCCTCGTGTTATTATTGTTATTATTATTTTGTTTAGGTATTTCTAGTTTGTTTTATAATAGTTTTCTTTTTGGGAGTATTATCATATTGTCAAGTTCGCAAATGTCGATCCAGGTAACAATCATTGGTATCAGAGCATATCAATTTCGTAACACTTCCAACCATGACATGCCGCCAAAGAAATGACAACTCAAACTAAAGTCATCTTTGCTACTAAGTTGAAAGTTTCTTTATAATCTTCACCATATTTTTGAGAGAATCTTCTAGCAACAAGGCGAGTTTTTTATCTCTCCACATTACCATCAACCTTTCTTTTCAACTTGTAAACCCACTTGCACCTTTGCGCTTTGGAACAAAACCCCAAATTTAATTTTTTAGAAGAGTTGTCATCTCTTCACCCATGGCATCCTCCCATTATTTAACACCTTGAGCTTCATCAAAACAAGAAGGCTCATAATAATCAAATGAACTGGCAAGATAAATAAGAAGTAATGCTCACCGAATTTTCATCTCTATACCAAGCGGGTATGACAATCGACCTTGTAGTTCTTTGAAGAGGTTGAGCATCTTCACAACAACAATATTATCCTCTCCTTGATATCTTCTATCTTCAAGAGAAGAATTTTTGCTCCCCCTTTCATTTTTCTCCCCCACTAATGAAGAAAAAGAAGATTTGGATAATGTATGAGCATTAGAAGATGTTGACACTTGTTCCACCTTATCACCATCGCTCAAATCAATGACAACACCTTGAATAGCAAAATAAGTACATGCCTCATCAAATGCATCTCTAGAAACAACAAATTTGCCGTTTATCGGATCCATACACTTCCACCCCTTCTTTTTTTCATCATAACAGATGAAAACATATTTCCTTAATTTAGTATCCAATTTGCTCCTATGAGAGGTCAGTACATGAACATAACAAGGAGAACCAAAATCTTTGAAGTGTTTCACATTAGGCTTCTCTTCAAATATCAACTCATAAGGAGACTTAAAATTAATAGGACTAAGAGCTAATCGACTAATCACATAAGTTGCACAAGCCACACCTTTTCCCCATAAGGCTTTAGGTAGATTCTTCGCAGAGAACCAACTATTGCAAGTCTCCACAAGATGCTGAATCTCTCTCTCCACGATAACGTTTTGTTATGGTGTCTCCATGCAAGATAGCTCCCTTTTAATGCCATTTTTTGACAAAAAGTGAAGAGTTCATGAGATGTAAACTCCCCGCATTATCGGTCCTCGGCTTCTTAATCTTTGAATTAAGCATCGCTTAAACAGTCTTCTTAAATGCCAAATATTTAAAAAAAAATACCTCCGACTTGTTTTTCACAAAATATACCAAAGTGTATCTTGCGAAACTATCAACAAAGAGCAACATATAGAGAGATCTGGAATAGGAAGGAGTAGCACAAGGAACCATCAAGTCGTTATGATTGTATTCCAATGGAGCATGAAATCTGAAAAGAGACTCGTCAAATGGAATGTGATATGCCTTCCATATTGACAACCTTCACATACATCACCACTACCAAAAGAACAGAGATTCAGAAGCACATTCACCAAACTATTAGAAACCTTAGCTTTCAACTTATCCATGCTAAGATGCCCCAATCTTGTGTGCCAAATAGACACCCCATCATGTGTACTCATCTTGCTAACATAGGAAGAAGTAGCTGAAAGGACAAATAAACCTTTAACTCTCTTACCGGTGTGAATGGTGTCTGCTTCCAAATTTGACAGATTCTGAAGAAATTTCACATCTTTGGAACCAATTGAGACATAATAACCTGTATCCACTGCATTAGCTACTAAAAAGAGATTTTTCCACATTCCAAGCACATGATATAAATTCTCTAGAGTGATAGGATCACCTTCACTAAAAGCAACACTATCTTCCCGCTCTACCGGATGGATCGTGTTATTCGCCGTGATGACAGCATCGTTGCCACCACAATTTTCAAGAGAAGAAAATTTAGAAGCGTTACTCGTAAGACGATGATTGTATCCCCAATCAACAATCCAATCATCTTCAAAGTTAATGGAAGTCATTGCACTTACAGTAGTAGTCTCTACCATGAAACACTTCCCCCAATCTTTATTCACGGAACCACCTTCATTCTCTGCAACATTGCTCGACTTTAACTTCACACTTCAATTTTTCTTTATGTGCCCAATTTTGTTGCATCGAAAACATCTTGGACCATTTCAATCTCTATCACTTTGATGAAGAATCCTCACCTTTGTTATCATACTTCCTCTCCTTGTCTTTATCAAAAAAATTTCTTACCAGAAAAGAGAGCATCTCCCTCGTTTTCAGAGATAGAACTCTCAACCATTTGATGAGCCAAATACTCTTGAGGCGAAAGAAGATTTTTGAACTCCGTCAATGATGTTTGTCAATCCCACCTTTGAATAGATGTGACATATGAAACATAATGCACATCTAGTCCCCGAATAATCAACTGCTTCATTCAAGACTTTGAAATCAGCTCCTCGGGATCTAGCATAGATATTTCAGAACAAATATTTTTAATTTTCAGAAAATATTGAGAAATAGAGAGATCATCTTGCTTTGTATTGGCTAACTCATTTTCTAAGAATTGTAACCGAGCAACATTCTTCTTGTTGAATAACCCATCAAAGGTATTCCAAATATCGAAAGTAGATCCATAATCCATAATATGCTTGAATAATTCATGAGAGATGGTCATCTTCAAGATGAACTCCGCCTTAGCATTTACCATCTTCTACTTCTTCAAGGCCTCCGCATTCTTTTTGTTAGTCGTCGGAGCAACTCGATTATTGCCTAACCTCCCACAAATCTTTATAAACAAGGAAAGACTCCAATCATGATCTCCATGTCTTGTAGTTGAAATTGTTTAGTAGCTTGATGTCGAGACCACTTCGACCGCCCAAATCCATCTTTGGTATATCGCTCTTCTTCTCCAAAAGAATCTTGCAATACCACTCTTATTCTTGTAGCTCATACCATGTGGAGAAAGGCAAGTACCAAAATTAGGTGCCTGCTTCTCAATTAGTGAAAAATAATTTCTCACTAGCTTAAGACTCACACACTAATTAGAAGACGAGCTTAAAAAATAATGAGGATAAAGATAAAAATTTATTTAGTGGATAAAACCAACAAAACACAGATAATAACTTTTGAGATATTTTTTTTAGATGCATTAGCCTTGAAGGGAGGTGGACCATTTATAGAAAAATTCTCATGAATAGTGATTTAATGAGGAAGAGTAAAAGACAACAACTATCATGGCTTTAAAGGTAATATAAAAAGGATTTTGTATTTGGTGGCATGATGAAATGATGACATAAATATGGAGAAGATAAAAAGTCAAAGATTAAGCAGTGTCATGGTGAAATGAAGAGGGAGTTAATGGCTGTGGAGTCGGTATGAATTTAAAAAGGCGCAAGCTCTCAAGAATTCTCAACTTCCTCTATTACATTAAAGAAAAAAGAAAATACATAAGCAAATTTTTTCACAAAATTCACTTTAATATTTTCAACACTTTCGCCTTTCTTGAAAATTTTAGTGCCTTGTAGCACTGAGATAATCCTCAAAGTCATGTTATGAAGCAAGATATTTTCAAACTTTTTCTTCCCATTTTTCCAAGAACGCAAACAGTGAAAAAGTACAAATAAGTTTCATGTGTCGGATGTTTCTTTGGTATACTCGTGTTAAGGTGAGAAGGGAAACTCATTCTATCATTTTTCTTATAACCTCTTGGGTTCTTACTAGTCCAAACCAAGCGAATCCAACAGGCTAGAAGATAGTTCGGAATAAAAAAAAAAAAACCTGATGGGTTTACATTGGAACCGAGCAAAGTTCACATTGGATGAAAACTTTCTTGGTGAAACTCTCAACATATTTCTATTCCAACACATTGAACAACGAAATAAGCACCATTCAGATATATGAGTCCCCTCAAAAAAAAAAAAAAGGAGCCAGTGGTAATACACTTTATTATTTTTTCTATGTTTAGTTTTGAAGACAAATGGATTAAAACTTGTTAGTTATGTTACTTTTCGCTTTCTTCTTTGCCTCACTGAGGTCTATACAGGTCTGTTTGCTTGTCGTAATTGGCCGTAATTTGTAAGTCATAATTGGTAAAATCTTTTACAGTTGTAAATGGGTTACACGCATGTAAGTTTTAAGGTGTTTGGTTGGTAATATAAAGTTGTAAGTGAAAAAATATATTATATTTTACTGCGTTTGGTTGTCGTAATGTGTAATTCATAAGTGAAAAAGTTGACCACATAATTAAGTATTTGGTGATTTAAAAAGTTTTAATATTTTAAATAAATATTAAAAATGTTAAATATTAAAAAATTTAATATTAACATAAAAAATAATACAAATTTGCATGACCATAAAATTAACTGTAACTGAGCTTTAAGTGGTTATTGGGTTACAAGTAAGTGGTAGTTGAGTTGTGTAAGTCTTTTACGAATTACGATTCGAACAAACATCACAGTTGTAATTAAATTGTAAGTCATTTATGAATTACGGACTTTTATGACTTTTACCACGAAACAAAACGGCCACGAAGTGAAAAAGGGTTGGGACTGGGCTGTTGGAACTTGAAAGTCGAAGTTGCAGTCCAAATGCCATTCTTTGTTTCTTAAAAACAATAAAAAGAAAAAAAAAAGAAAAGAAGAAAAAGAAGAAAAAGAATTATTCGGTACATTGCATCTCAAGGCCAAAATAACAAATGCACCCCCCACCTCCCATAAATTATCTCAGCTAGACTCAGTAATCGAATCTTGGGGAAAAAAACAGCGAACGAGAGAGCGAGGAAGAGGAATTGCTATTTGTGCGCGGATGGAGAAGAGCCACAGTGAGGCAGCGGTGGACGAAGGGACTAGGGGGAAGAAGCAGGATAAGTTGTGCCGGCGGTGCAAGGTAAGCTACGACCCCGCTTCCAACACGCCCTCTTCTTGCAGGTTCCACCCTTCCTTCTTCGTCTGTCGAAGGCACGACGATCAGAAGAGGTACAGCTTTGCTTATTTTGGTACTCTGATGATTTGACGTCATCTCTCGTTAATTTGATCCATTTCTTCTTGATTTTGCAATAACCATAAAAATTGGAGGGCTTGAGTGATGAGATTTCTTCAGACACTACTTAAATTTTGGTTGTTTCCGCAATAAATTTGCATGCCATCTATTGATCCTAGGATGATCTTTTAGTTTATTCTTGAATTAGAATTGGCAAGGTATCAATGCGAGGGTGCATTCGAAAATCACTACGGGGAAAAAGGGAAATAGGAACCTATAGTTCTGCGCTATCTGAGGGTTGAATAAACCTAAATAAATTTCAAACTCGTAAAACTGTGATTTTAGATATTTCTCTTTGAATAGAAGTTTCGTGTGCATTTGGATGCATCAATAAATTAAACTCTGATTTGGGCCAAAAGCTAGTGAAACGATAATTTATATAGATCAAGTGTTTTGATAGGATAAGGAAATCTCAGAATTTTCTAAAATTTATGATCTTTGAAGTTTTATGTTGTTATGAAATTTCAAATTTCATGATTATCTCCTTTGTTTGCATTGTAGTATTTCCTGCTTTAAACCCATATTCATTTTTTACCAAACAACCAGTGGATATTCTAGATTGTGAATTTTTTATAAAAACTTCTTTTTATATTCAGATAAATACACTACACTCGGTTGCAAAAAAATTGTCTTTTTCATCCTGCCACGAAAAGATTTTCCACGAAAAGGTCCATTAGGCACCTAATTGTTATATCATAATAGATCCAAACACTTGTTGCAAATGTCATCATGTCACTACCATGACAACAGCATAGCCTTTATTCCAAAGTTTTTGTCTCGGGTATATTGATCCTTTCTTTCCATTTGGTACTCTTGAGCCTCACCACCCCTGTCAAGTTAGTTGTCAACCAAGATCATTTTCTACCGCCTAAATCCACGTTTACTTTGGTCTACTCATAGTCTTAGTTGTGCCCACTAAAGTCCTACCACATACTTATTGTCATTATTGCACTTGTTCAAACCATATCCTTAATTGAAGAAACCTCTAACTTCTTGTGAATACATTCAATCTCTTATCCTATTCACATCCCTTATATGTTGTTCTTGTCCTGCAAATTCTGAATTCTTTAGATCTGAAGCTTCTCTCCATATTTCTATTTTAGATGTTTCTTTTCAGGTCCTACCAACTAATATAAAATGCTCAACAAATGCCTAGGAAGTTGATCAAAAAGAGCACAAAGAGGTCGGAAATTACTGTTGATCCTTGATGCAAACCTACATTAATGAAGAATGGCTTTGTGTCTCCTCCAGAGTTTGTGTTCTCAAGCAAGTTACTACTTTATGCACATGTTCTTGATCAGTACCCTCAAATTATGCAAGTTTTGAATGAAACATCCAAGTGGACCATAAGTTATGCAAGTCTTTTACTGTGTAGATGACACAGTAAAACTATCAAGGCTACAATGTTTTGCACGTGTCATGCACATCTGCAAAAGCTTTAGTTATTCATATAGATTCTGGGAACAACTAAAAATGAAAGTGGATAAGTTTTTGAAATATATTTGTATTAAATTAACTTAAAATTATTTTTACAATGAATTTGGACTTTTCTACAAAATAATATTATTGAAGGTGTATGTATGACGTTGTTTCTTCATGGGAATGCTTTACAAATAAGGTAACTAGGTTATTGGTTTACAATATCCATAACCCAATACTCTTTTGTGAAATACACCTAGAGGGGTGAATAGGTGTACTAGCTAATTTAATGACAGATGATGCGGAATTTAAAACTCAATTACAACACACTATGTGTAATCAAGAGTGAGCCCGAATTTTCCATGAAGGGCTCTGGAACTAATCCTCGAGATTCCTCTAAATTAAGAGTTGAGATGTTATATGAAGCTCTCTTGGTTCAACACAAGTGTGGGCACACACAAACTATATCTAGCATATGAATATGTGTAATATAAAGCAATGAAAGATATAAGAGGTATAGAGTAGAGAGATAGTTGATCAAACGCAAACAACAAGATATGTTTCGAAGTTCGAGCCATTGCTCTACGTCCCGCCTTCACACAGAAGGATTTCTATATATCCACAAAGGACCTTCCATAAAGGGACCTTCACCAAGAAATTACAACTCTACACTTGGAGTACACTACTCATCTCTCAATCACAATCATCTCTACACAAGAGGGATAGGCACAAAGCCAAAACTCAAACACAATCACATCTACACAAGAGGGATAGTCACAAAGCCAAAGCAAAGAAGAGATTACAATCTTGGTGATCAAATGATCACAAACAACACTTGGTGATCACAATAGACCACAAACAATTTTTCTCACAAAAATAAGATCCTATAGATAGGATTAGAGATGATAGCTCAAGTGTAAGAAAAACAAAGTGTTTGGAAAAGAGAATAACAAAGAAAAACACTTGTGAAAATACTAGATAGATACGAAAATAAGGATCAAAACCATTTTCCTAAAGACTCTTTTCTTTGATTTTTTCAACACTTTAAAACAAATAAAAGATAAAACTTTTTGGCTCAAAAACTCCTTTTAAACATGCTGCAAAATACTTGAAAGATGGGAAGAAAAGTTTTAAAAAAGTCTTGTTGAAAACAGCCCAAGAGAACCCCTTTATATAGGCTCTCAAGAATATAGTCGTTGGCAACCAGAAATGGTCAATTTTGACCTTCCGGTCGACTGGCCAACGGTCATATTTCTGACCCTGAGCCACCGGTCGACCGTCTCAGCCTGTTGGTCGACCGCCCGGTCGACCGGTACTACCCGAGAGTTGGATAGTTACAGTCGGTCGACTGCCCGGTCGACCGGCCTTATAGGCTGGTCTTGTGCACGTTCTTGTGCACATCAGTCGACCGACTGGTCGACCGAGCTCTGGTTCGGTTGACCGCCAGCAGGCTCAGGCTGTGAAATAGGGTTTGAAACTTAGTCTTTTTAACACCTATAAAATCTCATAAATTCTCATAAATTTCACAAAAGTAGGCTCTTATAAATATTTGAAGAACAAATATGTGTGACCAAAATCAACACATATTACAAACTATTTGAACTATTTTTGTGATATAAAAAATTAAGCTTTAAACCGAAAACTGTATTTTTCAAAACTTGAATTTTGAAATGAAAATCCGTTTTCTCCAAAACTTGTATAAATACATAAACAAGATATTTAAACTCTTTTGAAGTATAGAGTGTATGGATAGAATCCAATACACATAAAAAAGATATATCTATATTTTTGACAATAAATCCAAAATAAGTTGTTAATCACAAAACTCTAAACACATGAAATAGAATCATCAAAATAAGTTTTTCTAATTATATGAAGCATAGATGTATATAGATGAAATCTAATATACATTAAACTATGTAAACTTGTTTTGATTTTATCTATTCATGAAAACTATATATATGTATATTTGAAATCCAAAACGGTTAAACCGAAAACCAAACATATTGAACTTGTGTTTGTATATGAACTTGAGCATATCAACACTAGTCTATTTTACACAAGATCTAAACACAAATTAAAACTAAACAAACCGAAATCTTCTTGTAGAACTCCTTCTCTAAGCCGACTCGATCCAAACTCGATCCAAAAAGTTTGACTCCATTCGAGTGCTAGATGCGATCTTGACGCGTGAGCTCTTGAATTTACAAGTGTTAACTCCAAAATTCTTTTGTTGAAGCTAAATGCTTACTAAGATCTTGATCAATAACTGAAACTATATAAACACAAGATCATTAGTAAACTAACTTTCATAAGTTAGCCATCATCAAAACTAAGGTGAAAGGCCTCTGGGCTAACATTTTGTAATCTATATATATTGATATGAGATCTCTCTAATAAAGTAAATATTCTAGGGTTTTGTTTCTTAACATGGTATCACAGTAATCCCTCTCCCATCATCTTCTTAAAAAAAACCCTAGCCACCAACTATCTAGTTTATTTCTTCTTGTTATTATTTTTCCTTTTAGATCTAATGTGGTCTTGAATTTAGAACTCTAAAAAAATTACTGTTCACATGAACAGTACCTCGGCGATACTGTTCATCGTGAACAGTACTGTAGGTACTGTTCATCCAAAGATATGTGTCTTTCGCCTCCTTCAAGTTTCAAACCCTAGCCATTATCAAATATCGCCTCATCTAGTGCCTTTCGTCATCAACTTCTGTTGCTGTGAATCATCAGATGGTGTTGTATGCTATTTTTATTGTTGCTAACAATCTCTAGTATTGCGGATCAATTCTACGTCTACTGGGAGTATCTATTACTACTGAGTTTGAAGATTTCCCAAAACCTTTCTACTAAGTTTGAGGATCTCTCAAAATCTCTCCTTCTACTGAGTTTAGGAAACTCTAAAATTCTATTTGTATTCAAGACGGTGATGAATATTAACTTTTTGCACGGAGGTTGGTTTGATTGGCAACTTCAACGTCGACATCAAAGATTCAACAATGTGGCATAAGATTATCAATTTCGTATTTCTCTTAGTTTTTTGTTTAGGAAAACTTTGTTTAGAAGATGTTTTATTAGTCTTTGTAACAAGTTGGGCATTATTGACATTTATGTTCCAGCTTAAGGGGGAGTGTTAGTTTAGATGGATAATAAGGTAATTGAGTTATTGTGTTTATAATATCCATAACCCAATACTCTTTTGTAATCTATATATATTGATATGAGATCTCTCTAATAAAGTAAGTATTCTAGGGTTTTGTTTCTTAACAGTTTTAATAACTGGTTTTACCCATTGCCTATATATATTGGTCATTGTAGTAGAAGTTTTTAACAAGTTTTGATACAAGTTTTTGAAATCAAAGTTTTTAAAGAAAAAATAAGTTTTTTGCTTTTAAGTTTCACGTTTCAAGAGCTCTCAATTTCAAATCATTCTCAGCAAATTTTAAGCTCTCAAGTTCAATTTTCTCAACTAATTTTTCTCTCACAAACTTTTTGAGCTTCATTTCTCCTCTCAAAACTCTAAAAAGTTGTAAAGAGGAAGTTTGTGACCTTTGTGGTTGCCAAGATCTTGTAAACTTCATTAGTTTAGTGCTACCTGTTGTGTAGAGGATTGAAGGTTGGAGTTGTGTACTCCGGGTATTGTGTAGACCTTATAGTTATGGTACCTTTGTGGTGATCCTTAGTAGATAGTGAAATCCTTCACGCAGTGAAGGTGGAAACGTAGAGTAAGTTGCTCGAATCTCGAAACAAATGACTTGTGTTTGCGATTGCTTTGTCTCTTATTCTTGCTTTTATTTTCATTGTTCTATTCTTACTATCATATTGCATTTTTGGTACTGCATTGCTATTGATTGTTGGACTATCGATTTTTTTTTCTCATATAGGTAAGAAGGCAATTATGCACCTCAACTCTTATCTAGAGAAATTAAGAGGAGAAATTCTAGAGCCCTTGATTGGGAATCCGGCTTCACTTCTTGTTTTGAGTTGGCCGTTTTAATTGTTTGCTTAAATTGTTACATTCCGCATTAGATTAACATCATCACATATTCACCCCCTTTAGATGATTTTCATAGAGCACACAAACAAGTAGAGTTTAATTATAATTGAATGCTTCTACATGAGTGTCGTATTTTTATCCCCCTACTTGGCTTTAATATTACATTTGTTGTGTATCTATTTGTATGAACACACAAAAAAAAACACAAATATATTCATATAGTATGTCGTCTTCATGTCATACCCGTTTCATAATTTTCAATATTAGTTGTATCCTTGTGTCCGTTCATGTCACGCCTATATCTTGTATTCGTGTCCATGCTTCATAGGTGTGAGTTGCGGATATGTGTAGTAGATTTTTGGAAGGAGTCGGTATATACTTAGTTCCCTTATACTCCAATGGGTACAACTTGACAAAAGTACTCTGCCGATAGTTCGGCTAAAAGAAGCGGTGTCGAACAAGAGCACGAAACTTAGGCCATGTGTGCACTGGTTGGAGGCCAGTTTGAATTCACGTGTCTGACTTACCTCCTACCTTTGTGCTTGGGAAGATCCTACTGGCCTAGTGTTGGCATAGGCAACACGCATGTGATCGGACAGGTGATTCTACACAAAGAACGATTCCATGTGAGCTTCCCAGTCTGAACATTCTTCTGGTAACACACCTCCTTAAGATTCAGACACCTCCAAACGATTCTTTTAGCTTCATCCAATGGCCTTGGATAAAAGGGTTGAGGGTTGGGTGATTTCTAGGAAGGTGAGTAGTAATAATGGTGGTAGGTTTATTTCTTGTGACTATTTCGTTCATAATTATTTCTATATAACTTGCTGTATGTTACTTACTTCTACATACCCATCCACAAAGGTCAACCATTCGAAAATCTTGATCCAGTACTCTAGCATCGACGGGATAAAGTGTGACACTCATCACTAGGACACCTATGTCCTAATCGTGAATCACATAGGAAGATATGCACGGCACTTTACAAATCCCGCCAAGATTTTTTGAGACATCTAACAACCACATTGTCATAGCCCGCTTTTCTTCTTCTTGCAAGCAACAGATGCAATATCGTCACACCTCAAATTTATTACTGTCAGAATTTCTGGAAATCTCATCAGACCACAACCAGTTCAGCCCACAAAACCAAACAAATGGACTTCACCACTGCCGCCCACATGTTGCTCCCCCCAAGTAAAGACAACAATATTTACTCCCTAAGCTTGTTGCGAGATCAGCCAATCTAATGTTGTTTCCACTAATGGTAGCCGAAACCAGCGCACAGATTATTCTTTGTTTTTCATGACTGACTTTGCAGTGGATGTGGTAGATTGCTAGCATTGTACACTGTTTCTGCTATTTGTTTTGTGAATTTTGTTTCCACTTGAGAGGCTAAAATAGCATCAAAATATGAGGGTTTTGTGAGTTTTACTCATCATCTACTATGTCTATTCCGCGCACCACCATTAAATGAGGAACTTCCTCATTATTTTCATATTACAGACTTATGCTTGTGTTCAGCCAGATATTAATGCATAAACCGTGGTCTGCATGTTGGAGAGGGGGCACCTTGTGGTGAAGGAAATAGATGGGGCCTATAGTTTTTCTCCAAATATATGGGTTTGTTGCTGGAATGTGTCTCCATACATTGTCTTGAAGTCCAACTAGCCTTCAAGGCTTCATTGAGAGTCTGAACAACTACGTCTGCCTTGGCCAGGAATTTGACATCATGCATGGATGTGTTGTGTACTTGTGTGAATTCGATTATTAAATGATGACATGGATGGTTGTCCAACATGGAAAGCATGGATACAGGAAAAGATGGTTTATATATCTAAATGGTCTGATAAACTATAGATGTATATAGTTTCTGTGTGTACACAAGGGTTTAAGAAATAGATACAAATTGGACATACACATCAAACTGTGAAACGAATATGCTGTCCACCAAATCAAAAACACCAGCATATCGATGAAGGGTTCGAGTAAGGTTTGACAACCAATTGTAAAAAATTGATAAAATTTTCCATGAAATCTTATTGGGTTATGGAACTAACCCAGACCCACATCATTTTGATGTAGAAAGATGAATGTTGGTGATGAGAATAGCACAACTTCTCAATTATTACTTAGATCAACTTAGATGCTAATATTTTGGAAAGCATGCTCCGTTCAGTGTTATATTAAAAAAAAAATTGTAGTGTGTTTTGTAGTATGATTTTTGTTCCTCTTGGATGAGGCTAAGCCATAAACAAAGTTGCTCCAGGTTGATGGTTGTTTCCAGTGTGTTGTGTGTACATGACACTTAGCTTTGTTTTGTACAGATATTACCATGAAAATTCTTTTTCACACAGCACAAAGCATAAAGCAAAGAGCATCCGTGATTACTTGTGAATTCTCTTGACTAAACCATTTTATTTGCTTTTTCTATTACCAGGTATTATGAACTTGGACCAGATGACCCCCCTACGCTGCCAAATTCTACGATTGTTGCGGCGCTGAGAACCCTGATGCAGTCGGCTGCACCACAGATTTTCACGTCTCGTACGATGATGATTAAGCCCGCCAAATCTAGGCTGTTATCTTGTAAATTTCGAAGAAATGCAAAAAAAATATATGTAAAAAAACTGTCTCATCGACATGGCACATGATCCTGTCATTGTGGCTGTGTGAATATTTGTTCACCAACATATCCTTTGCAAATTTGATTTGTAATAAATATACCAGATGTTGCAGGGACAACAACTGGACAGAGTATATAAATTTTCAAGTATGTATAAACTAATCAATACTAATTCTCAAATCTATCAGAGAAACAACTTGACGAGCATTAGAATATATTGCAGGCTGCATTCTGTTTTCAATTTTGTCAGGTACAAAATAGCGATGGCATGCACTTTTTAATTTTCTAAAGGCTTCTTGGTGACATTGCAGTGCCCAGATGCTCCCGTCCAGTGCAGGCACGGCGCGGCTATCTCGCACACATAACAGAAGCACTGCACAAAAGAACAGAAGAAAAAGATAGATTTCAGATACCTGAATCTGCAATGTTCAATTGTGAATTCAGAGTTTCAAACAGAAAAGAAGCTTGCAATGCATAGTTCTCATGACAAACCTTGCTGCAATAGTTCTCATGAGAGGTTGTGTCGAATGGGAAGTTTGCGCACAGATGCCTGGGATGTGGGAAATCTCTCAGCGCCACCTAATAATAAGTTTATTGAAAAGAGCGAGAAAAAACAATCAGAAACCCAATAATTGATTTTGATTTAAAGTTTCTTGTGCTGTAATTGAACTAAATCATTGACTCAATCACCGGTCCCGTTGCCGCAACTAGAGCTACGTCATCGTCGTCATCGTCTTCGCTGTTGCTTGATGAGTTGAAGGTTAGCTTGCGGTTGAAATCGATGGGATCAACCTCGTAGCAATCGTCGTCGTCATCCTCTGCTTGGGTTTTGAGGTCTATCTTCACAATTTCTGCCTTGTCGTCCTCTCGCTCTTGCTCTGCCATTGTTTGGCGTGTTTGGGTTGCTTAGAGCTGATTCTTGGAAGAGGGGTTGGATGATAGTTTTCGTGTCTTTTAAAGGGGGTGACACTGGAAGTCGAAGGGTCAAACTTCTAATTAGTAATTGCTATTGTGATGTTCTTCTCAAGGAATTGTATTTTAATTGAAACTATCCATTGGCTCTCGAAAATCCCTCTCCCCCCGCGCCACCCCCCCTCAACTACCGATTCCCCCCAATCAATGCCACCCAACTAGGGATGGCTAATGGGGCGGGTCGACCCGCGTTGACCCGCCCCGTCCCGCCCTGTGCGGCCCGTTTGAGTCGCACAGGGCGGGTTACGGGTCAACTCGCACCTGTCCCGTTTAGGGGCGGGTCAAAACAGGTTGACCCTTTCCATGTAAACGGGACGAATCCGATTCGTCCTGTGATTCGTCACGGGACGAATCGGGTCGGGGAAAATTTTCTCCGACCCCTCCTCTTTATTTTTCTTTTTTTTAAGTCTTATATTATTATATTTGTGAGATGGGAAAATTAGTTTTAGACTCCTATTTATTTTTTTATTTTTTTTAGCCCTCAACAGTTCAAAATATTCCCTATTGTAGTAAATTTGAAAATTTTAAAAATAAAATAATAATAAAATCCGAGACGGGTCCAACCGGTCTCGACGAATCAGGGTAACGAATCGGATTCGTTACTCCGATTACTTGATTCATCTCGTTGGATTCGTTACGAGACGGGTTGAACCCGTCTCGTAACGAATTCGTTAGCTAACGGGACGAATCAATCCGGTTCGTCCCGTTAGCCATCCCCACCAAACCCCCCATACTATAATTCCCCCTTCTTTGTCCTACAAAGCGGCACTACATTCTAGGCCTTCCCTTCGACGCTTCCTGATGATCTTCGCCGCCTGCATCAGATCTACCCTAATCAAATTAGGTTTCAGGGGTCATAGAAGGCTCTCAACTTTGGTCGTCCTCCTTGATCGGTAAATTTCTTGGGAGATCTATATCAGTAGAAAAGATAGTGTCTTCTCTATCTTCTAAATGGTCGCCGGAGAAGGAATGGGAGATTATTCCGATGAATCATGAGTTTTTTTTTTTCCGTTTTACTTCTGTTGTTGATCGTGATATAGTGCTTAACAATGGCCCCTATATGTCGTTGATGATGCCACTTTGGCCCTCGAACCATGGTCACCATCTTTCTTGTCGTCCCTGAACGTCTCCCTCAAACCATTCTCTAAATGAGGTTGCCCGGACTTTACCAACTGTTTGTTGGAATGGCCTCGAGTAGCCATCGAAGTAGAATCCCGACTCCTTCCTTATCTGGGGATGTTTCTATGACACCTGTGGGACGCCAAATCTGTTGCTGATGATGAAAAGCCACCTCCGACGGCACGGATCCATGTTCGCTGGAGTGGTCGGAATCCCTATGCAGCTGCAGCGATCTGTCGTCGTGCTCCAAGCTTTACCATGTGTCATCTCACATGCTGATCTCAAACAATCTTGAAACACGCCATCACATGTTCCTTCACGTGCGTCTGTTCCTCTCTCTTCGGCACGTGCGCGGTCCATTGTCGGACCCGGTCAGGGTTATTTCGGACTGTTGGGCACGGGTCGAAGTCCATGAGCATAGTGCCTAAGGCACGCCTTATGTGTGCAGTCGGGCGCCTTTGCGTCATTGGGGGATCTATACAACGTCGAACATCAGCCACACACACGACTAAGTTCGGGGCATGGCTCTGATACCACTTGAAGGACTCGGGGCTCCATCTCAAAACACTAGCCTTTTAGGTGGAGTTGCTCAAATCTTTATAAACCCAAGATCATCCCCACGTCTAGCCGATGTGGGACTATTTTAAGGCCCCCATGCTCCAGCTGGGCCAGGAAAAAATGATGCAATTTTTGGAGGTGGCCTATCTGAGGCACAACACACTCCAACTTCCGTATTTCCGTGTCGACCTCCTCCGACCAACGACCATCCACCGGTTGCAATCCTACGTGATGATGACGCTCCTCTCTCCTTTATTTTGAAAATGAAAGGGAAGGCTCTGATCTCGACAAAATTTCGCAAGAAATCAACTAGGAAGAATTGTAGTTACACCCCAACAATTGGCACCGATGAAGCATTACTAATTTAGGGTATTACTAGAAGAAGATATCACCCCTGAGGAGATCGAGAGGCGTTTCGATCGCACTTCGCGATCGTAACGCTGTCGCTCTCCTTGCTGGTTTTTTTTCTCTTTTGTTTGCCCGTTGGGATCTTGTAGCAAAAATAAATTTGTATTAACTGAATGGAGTTTGCACTCCATACCCATCTCCAGGTTTCATTTTTCCCTTTTCTTTTTCTTTTTTTCCTTTTTGAGAAGAAATGCCCTAAGCTGGCATCTTTAGGTTCGGGGCTGATCTTTTTTTTTTTTTTTTTTGTGTGAGGGGGGGGGGGGGGGGGGGGGGGGGGGGGTTGGCAGTTATTTTATTACCACTCTCTCTAAAAGTAATTGTTGTAAAAAGATAAAAACGTTATATTATGTGAAACATGTATGTATGCAAGACGAAATCAGTGATATAACTGAAATTCATGACGTTCCATCAGAATACTATTGTGGGCAGGAAGATACTTAAAACTTGTAATTTGATCGATGGATTTAACAAAAATTGCAGGTGCAGCTGAACCGTGCTAATCTTAAATAAATTAATACAAATACCAAGTTACGTTGGCATAGTTATATCAATATTAACGATCAGCAAATTACAGGTTTAACAGATAATCAAACTTACCATATATAGCGAACAACATATAAAATCGATAAAACACTAGAGAATTTTATCACAACTCGCAAATAAATACCGTGTCCAAAAAAAATGTACCTACTAAGTATCACATCAATCTCAGTGTCCTGTTGATGCGTAACTCTATCTTCTACGAGTCCAATGCCTCAAGAACGGCTCGAATAGGACTCCGGATGATCGAGAAATGGCCCGAAAACCAACTCAGTTTGCAAACGAGCCTATTCGCTTATCGGATCTACATTGTAGCGTAGATCCGGATCTGCACTGTTGTGGATCTGGGTCTGCACTTAAGTTGAAGTGGATGGGGGTTGCTTAGAGACTGTGGATGCAGGTTGGTGAAGCAGGTCTGGGCCAGTGGTGTTATCAGGTCACTCCATATGGGCTAGGTTGCTATCAGATTAGACCCGATCACAAACCCAAACTCAAACCCGAATGATTTTTGACTCAGGTTGTTGCAAAGAGGAAGAGGCAGTGGTGGAAGAAGGCACATGAAATGGTGACGAAGGTTACAGACGAACGAGACGATGACCGTAAGCAGAGGAGATGGAGACTCGAGGGGGGGAGGAAGAAGAGAAGAGGGGTTACGGGATCTGGTGGTGGATGACGAGGTCGCAGGTGATGTGGGTGGTTGTCGGCGAGGTTGAAGGCGGAGAAATGGATAATGGGTTCAGGCAAGAGCAGCAACGGGAGAAAGAGATCTGGGCAAATGTGAGGCAATGATGGAGGGACTGTGGGGTGTAGGTAGTGGAGGAGAAAGGCTGGGACGTGGGTGGCACAACTAGAAAGAGATAGGAGGTAATGAGCAATGACAACTTGTGGCGGCTGAGAACTCCGGGAAGAAGAAGGGAGATCGGGGAGTCTGGGTGCTGGCGACAGAGTGAGGGAGGTAGTGATGCATTCGCTGGGTCTGGGAATAAGAGAAAAGGAGAGAGAAGAGTGCGAGGTTAAAGTTGGCAACATGTGAGGCTGAGGAGGAGGTAGTCGGGTTTGTGGCGTTGGCGGCACGAGTGAGAGAGAGAAGGAAGAGAGAGATGACTTTGCTGCGAGAAAGAGAGAGATGAAAGAGAGAGAAAATTAGTAAATTAGGGTTAAGAGTTTTTAGATAAATGGATATATAGTATTTACTCCTAAAATACAATTTAATCACTCACAAGTTTATATCAAAATTCAGCATCCAAAATCAATATTTTAATACTTGAGCCTTTTTATAGCTTCACAAAGTCTAGTTTCTGGTACACAAGCGATGTGGTACTAAGCTAAAAATAATAGAAAATAGCTACAAAAACCCAAAAATAAAATAAAATAAAAAAATTACATAACAACTCTGACTACTCGAACCATAACGACGTAATGTGTCTTTGTCTTTGGTGCACGCGGCTAGATGTCTGCATCATTCTCTCCAGGTGGGAGAAAACTCGACCCTGTCGAGTTAGGTGTAGAAGCCCTCTTGTATTGCCCCAACACATGGGGATCACTCTGCTGCTAGTGACCTCGGTCTAGCCATGTATCCTCAGTCACTATCTTTTCTTTTCAGCGGATCAAATACCTGTGAGTCCCACAAGATTTGGTGGCGATAATCTCATCCTCTAGAATTTTATCGACTCTCTTTGCTGTATTATGATGAATATCTGGGAGTGAGGGTAGTAAGGGGCTCTCAGAAAATAGCTCAGGGGAAAGCTTATCAACCAATAGGTTGAATTCAAGACCCTTATAATCCACTAAGTTATCAACATTAAAAATATGACAGATGCCAAAATTTTTAGGGAGATCTATAACATATGTATTGTCATTTATTTTATTTAAGATCTTAAAAGATTCAGCACTACGGGCATGTAACTTTTTAATAGTTCCCGAGAGAAACCACTTCGGATGAATCTGAATCATCACATAATCGCCAATATTAAAAGTTTTAAATTTCTTTCTGATGTCAGCTCGTAATTTATAGTTGGCATTGCTCTGTTCAATTTCATCACAGATTTTTTGTATAGTGTGTGCACGTGTGATGCAAATACAGGTACAAACATGGTTTTAGATATTCTGTAATAGGATGGTGTTTTTAGTAGAGGAGGAAGGGGTTGGCAGTCAGAGCAAACAAGGCCACTAGGAGAAAAGAAGAGAGTGGTAGTAATTGGTGGCAGGACAGGTGGAGTCGGAAGCAGAGCCAAGGAAGGAGAAGGACGTGCTTCTTTCTTCAGTTTTTGATCAAGAACCTTCACGCTAATTAGGTTAATTTCTTTGGTTTTCTTGAGTGCGGTAGGTATCTGCTCAGGCTGTCTAATTTTAGGTCTCAAGAGAAGTAGCTTAATATTCTTACCTTATAATGACACATGTTAGATTGGTTATAAATGATGACATCTTTAACGAATAATCATGGTTCCATTGTAACCATTTCACACCAGATCTTGTCCTTGTAAAAATTAAAGTCGACCGAGACAAGACATTATTGTAGATTGTCTAAAAATCACTAAAGACAAGTAATCAGAAAATAGAGTCTATACTCCAGACGTGAGACTAATTATAGTCACTCGTATAATGCCAAGGCGTAGAGCATGGAGCCCTGCACCTCAACATCAGTACAGTACCATGACGCGAGGGTTGAAACCCGCGTCCCAGCTGCTCTGTAATAACCAAGACGCGACTCGAAGGCCGCGTCCTTATATCAGTACAATATCAAGATGCGAGAGCCTGAAGCCCGCGACTAGATATCACTGCAGTCTCAAGACGCAGAACCTGAAGTCCGCGTCTGGTAGAGTTCGAAACTCGCGTCCAGTAAGGTTCGAAGTCAACGACAAAACGCGAGGCTCATAGCCTGTGTCTCGGTTATAACTGCCCTCATTACTGGGTCAATTATTGCCCACGAAATGAGGGAGTTAACCCCCATTATAGAGTATTTTTAGGGAACACTTTTACCCCTGAAACCTCTATAAATAGCTCATTTATTGAAGAGGGGTCGGAAAATTTGGTCAGAAGAATTTCGGTCGTAAGCCGTAGAAGGACTAGAATCTCCAGCTAAAAAAAAGAGAGAGTACAACTCTTCTAACAACTTGTTGCGTACAAGTTTGTTCTTGCCTACAGTCTCTTTGAGATTTTTGGGTGGGGCAGAAGCTGTGTTACTTCGTCCACCGTCCAAAAAGAAGATTCTCAAAAGATCGTGACGTTCACCCAGTCAACGGAAAACAAGAATCACTTTTCATCACCATATCAAGAACCCAGCACTAAACAAAGGGAAGATTTCTATCTTGAATATCTTCCCTCTCTTGTAATCGGAGTATTGATCCGTTGTAATTCTTCATTGATTCAAGAAAATCTTACACAAATCTCTCCCACCAAACAATTGTTGGTTTACTTCTAGGGCCATAAAGTTAATCCATGACACCTTGTTCGGGGGGGGGGGGGGGGATGAGAAACAACCTTTAATCCAAGACCGAAACAACTTTAATCTAATATTTTCGGTCACCTTAGACGATATTGCGTTGATGCAAATTTCACTGTTTACAATCATCTTACAATTCTTATCTCCATTCTTGGTGAACGTGTGAAAAGTTGCAGATCTTTTCAAACCATCCTTTCTACTGGTTGTGAGGGGACACACCTAATGACGCATAAGTGAGTCGACGGAGTCGGCCTAATGAGGTTCAGACCAATATTATCATCTGTGATCTCTTTATCGATATCAGAATCTACTTCTCCTGATTGGAATATGAATCTATCTGAATCAAGCTCAATAGCGTGGAGGGTCACAAATTGGTGGTAGTTTGTGCAGGGAATCTTCTGGGATGATATCACTAATTCCCTTAATCACATGAGTGACTTTAGGAGGGACAATGCTACCAAACTCTGGAGATACAATTAGAACTCCGTTACAATGATAATTTTAATAGGGCTGGTGCAGTCAACAACTAGGTGCCCATACCCTTGGCACTTATTGCATTTAGCAACAGAGCTAATCTTAAGAATTTTCTTTTTGGTACCTTTATTTCTGTTATCTATTTCGATGTTCTTGTCCTTAAAATCACTCCTGGGTGTGGATGGAAGGGTACTACACCTATGGGGTTAGGTTGATGCGGAAGGTCTAAACACTGGGGTTCTCTGATTAGTAGAGGATTGGAGGTCACGAATGGCATATGGTTGCACCGAAGGTTGTGTAGTCATAGGTTGTTCACTAGTTGGAGCACCCCTGTCCATTGATCTTTGGTTGGATGACTTCGCAGTAGTAAGTTAAGCCGTCATGAAGTTGACCCCTTGTGATCGTGGCCATTAGGGTGGTGAGGGTTTGACTAGACTCTCCTAAAGGTGAGGTAATTGTGAGAAGACACAACTCTAATCTAAATATTTTTTATCAATTTAAATTTAAATGCAAGAAAGTGATAAAATTATAGCAAGTGCCTAGATGATACAAATCGTATCCTAACTATACTCTGATACTAAAATAATGTGAAACATATATGCGTGCAAGACCGAAATCAGTGATGTAATTGAAATTCACGATGTTCCACTAAAATTGCTATCGTGGGCAGGATGATAGTTAAAATTTGTAATGTGACTGATAGATTTAACAAAAATTGGATGACTCTGCAGTAGTAAGTTTAGCCGTCATGTTAGCGAGTATCCGAAAAGTTGAGCCCTTGTGATCGTGGCCATCAGGGTGGTGGGGGTTGACTAGACTCTTCTAAAGGTGAGGTAATTGTGAGAAGACACAACTCTAATCTAAATGTTTTTTATCAATTTAAATTTAAATGCAAGAAAGCGATGAAATTATAGCAAGTGCCTAGATGATGCAAATCCTATCCTAACTATGCTCAGATACTAAAATAATGTGAAACATGTATGCGTGCAAGATCGAAATCAGTGATGTAACTGAAATTCGCGACGTTCCACTAAAATTGCTATCGTGGGCAGGAAGACAGTTAAAACTTGTAATGTGACTGATAAATTTAACGAATAACCATGGTCTATTTAGAATAATTTGGCCCACATCCATTATAACCATATCACACCAGATCTTGTCCTTGTAAAAATTAAAGTCGATCGGGACAAGACATTGTTGGTTTACTTCTAGGGCCATAAAGTAAATCCGTGACACCTTGTTTGGGTGGGGATGAGGTACAACCTTTAATCCAAGACCGAAACAACTTTAATCTAAGATTTTCGGTTACCTTAGACGATGTTGCGTTGATACAAATTTCACTGTTCACAACCATCTTACAATTCTTATCTCCATTCTTGGTGAACTTGTGAAAAGTTACAGATCTTTTCAAACCATCCTTTTATGTTGGTTGTGAGGGGACACACCTAACGACAGATAAGTGAGTCGACAGAGTCTGCCTAATGAAGTTCAGACCAATATTATCATCTGTGATCTCTTTATCGATATCAGAATCTACTTCTCCTGATTGGAATATGAATCTATTTGAATCAAGCTCAATAGCGTGGGTAGTCACATATCGGTGGTAGTTTGTGTAGGGAATCTTCTGGGACGATATCGCTAATCCTCTTAATCACATTAGTGACTTTAGGAGGGACAATGCTACCAAACTCTGGGGATGCAATGAGAACTCTGTTAACAATGATAACCTTAATAGGTCTGGTGCAGTCAACAAGTAGGTGTCCATACTCTTGGCACTTATTGCATTTAGCAACGGAGCCAATCTTAAGAATTTCTTTTTGGTACCTTTGTTTCTCTTATCTATTTTGGTGGTCTTGTCCTTAACATCACTCCTGAGTGTGGGTAGAAAGGTACTACACCTATGAGATTAGGTTGGTACAGAAGGTTTAAACACTAGAGTTCTCTGATTAGTAGAGGATTGGAGGTCACGCATTGCATATAGTTGCACCGAAGGTTGTGTAGTCATAGGTTGTTCACTAAATGGAGCACCCCTGTTCATTGATCTTGGTTGGATGACTCTGCAGTAGTAAGTTTAACCGTCATGTTAGCGAGTATCGCGAAAAGATGAGCCCTTGTGATCGTGGCCATCAGGGTGGTGGGGGTTTGACTAGACTCTCCTAAAGGTGAGGTAATTGTGAGAAGACACAGCTCTAATCTAAATATTTTTATCAATTTAAATTTAAATGCAAGAAAGCGATAAAATTATAGCAAGTGCATAGATGATGCAAATCATACCCTAATTATGCTCTGATACTAAAATAATGTGAAACATGTATGCGTGCAAGTCCGAAATCAGTGATGTAACTTAAATTCGCGACATTCCACTAAAGTTGCTATTGTGGGTAAGAAGATAGTTAAAACTTGTAATGTGACTGATAGATTTAACAAAAAATTGCAGGTGCAGTTGAATCGTGCTAATCTTAAATAAATTAATATAAAATACTAAGTTATGATGGCATAATTTACTATCAATATCAATGACTAGCAAATTACAGGTTTAACAGATTCTCACAACTCACGGTATATAGTGGACAATAGATAAAATCGATATAACACTAGAGAATATAATCACGATTCGCAAATAAATATCGTGTCAAAAAAAGTACCTACTTGAAGTTCAACTTGAGCTTTAGTCTTGAACTTGATTATGGGAATCTATCTTATAAAAGTTGCTTCATGCGCCATTGTAAAAGTTGCTTCATGGGCCTCTTGTCATCACGGGTTATTTTCCTTGACGTCTTTTTGAGATTTGCAATTGATTCTACCATGCGGCTGCTCCTTCCTTGAGTTTGTATGCTACAAATTTGACTTGGTTCTCCATGATAACATAAACCATATAAAAGAATTTATCCACCTCATAGATTCAATCCAGAAAGATTCTATATCAAGATTGCCGCTAGAGGAGAGAATGTCAATCTTCATCCTGTACTTCTGAGGATTTGGGTATCCTCCTTCCCTACCATGATTAGGATAAGGGTTTCTAGCCTCCCTATTGGGGTCAGAAAACCCGTCTCTCTTATTTGAATTAGGATTAACGAATCTCCCATGCCTTCCGCAGGCTAGACCATCATCTCCAACATCGTCATACTAATAAGCGGGGTTGTTGAACTCCTCGTCGGAGAAGTCATCAATTTGAGGATGTCATAGCGAGTAGTTTGGTGGTGTATATGGGTGATTGAGAGTGGTTGATTTGGATATAATTGATATGAGGGTGGTTGATATGGGGGTGATAGTAGTATGGGTGGTTGAATTGAAGATGGCTGGGTTAGTGGTGGATGTTGTGGGCGAGGATTTTTTGAGAGAGGTGGAGGTGGTAGATGTGGATTACCTGATGAAGGTAGAGGTGGTGGCGGAGGATTGTTTGCTGGATGATCAACACGCTTCGGTGTGTACCATCTGTTAGGTTTCGATCATCAAATTGAGGGAGATCTTCTTAAGTTCTTGGACCTCAATGTCCATGATTGATCAAGAGTTGTGAACCTTCCTTCAAAAGTATCCATCTTTGAGAAACAGGTTTGGTTGCTCGTCTTATTTATGGCAATCGTCGGAGCATTCGCCGAAGCTCTGACACCACTTGACGCAGACGGGCAAGCGAAGAAGATGAATGACGCCGGCTAGATCTCGTTCTAACGCTGGCGAAATCAGAAGAGATCTCTAGGTAGGGGTAACACTCGAATCTACGAGCAAAAATGACCCGAATCTAAGAGCCAAAAGAACAACTCAAATCCACGAGCAAATATAAGGAAAAACTCAAAAGTTTATTAATAAAAGTTTAATAAAAGATTCCTAAGATACAATGACTTTTATATAGGCAAGAAAAATAAGAGTACTTTTTAATTAGGAGACTAAAATAAAAAAAAAGAAAACAAATTAGAATCCAAAATGGACCGAGAAAAATAACTCCTAAATAAACTAGAAAACCTTGATACGTAGCTGACAGCCGAGACGAAGAGTGTTGTCGATAGGTCTGTAATTCCCTAACTTTCTGTTAAAACCTGTCGACAGGCTAGAAGGATGCTGTCGACAGGTCAAGTTAAACTGTCAACTCTCTCCTTTTTGTAAAAGCCTGTCGACATACCAGAAGGGTGTTGTCGAGGGGTTATTTGCCTGACTTGTTCCTTTATCTCCTACATCAGTAGTGGTGGGTTCATTATCTAAAAAAGTTATTTTATGGCATTGCAAATGATAAGAGAAAACTAGAACACTCTCAAAATTATGGAAACTAATAAAGTCACGATCAAAGGAGAAATTCTTATCAAAAGGGAAACAAGCACCAGCTAATGGGAACGATTACCCACCAAGTGAAGACGGTCAAGAATCCTACAAGAGCCATTGTTAAAGGCTGACAGTCTAATAATAGAATGCTATCAACATTAAAAAGAACACACAGAAAATTGAAGTGTAGAATGTACAATAAGCTAGTAAATCATGATAGCCGTAACTGCCCATTAACTCAGAAACAAAGACAAAAATCTACAGTGTGCGTGTTATTCTCCATTCAACTTAGTATTTTCAATTTATGAAAACTATTTTAATTGTTGTGATCTGTATTGTTTCAGGATCCATCCAATTTCAATGAAATGTCATATGGATAGTTACAAAGAAAAACTACTTCATGTAATTAAGTGTGATAATCACTTCTAATGCTATCATATGAGACATTAGGTATCACAAGTTATAGTTTTATCAACCAGTGATGGCTATAACATGCATTGTTGGAACTCACCCTCTTCATGGGAATGCTTGTACGAGGAATATTGAGTCAATTTGACAAATAATGCTCAGAAGTGTGCAGTCATTAGGACATTGTGAATATTATTGTCTTATTACTTTAATTGTTGGTCCAAATTCTAGATGGGTCCAAATGGTATATTTACAGAATGAGATGGAGGTTAAAGAATTTCTGAAGAATTTCGATTGATCTGCTTCTTGTTCTCCAGCCATTTCTTCTTTTCTTTGTTTCATATTGTTTTTGAGTTTCTCATGAAGTTTTCTGACAGTTTTTTCTTTTCTTTCGTAGGAAATGGATCCTCGATTCATTGGCTTTCAGTGGTTAAAAGAGCTTTGAAATTTGAAGTAGCTAATCATATTGAGTTGTTACAGAATTTTGTGCATTTGTTATGTTGCATCATTTTTGCTTGTACTTTTGGTAGTTTATTCAATATCCGTGGCATTTCAACATTATGGAAGTTAATTGAGGTTGAAGGTTATGGAAATAGGTCGTCTTTGATTGTGGTTCTATAATATCTCAATATTGTGATACAAAGTATATATTTCCTTTCCATGAAAGTTTTTTATACCAATCAATTTCTGTAGCATGTATAATTTCAGCTATATTTCTTTGATCCCTTGCTGATGTTTCCAATCTTAAGTCACACATTCCTGTCAACTAATTTTCAGTATTTTAAACAAGTTTCTCTCTAAGATGCGTAGAAACTGCATCCTGAACATGATGGAAGCAAAAGCAATCCTCCACATTTTGATTTTCTTGGATAAAAAAATTATTCATGTCTTTTGTCAGTAAAAAATAAGATAGCAAGAAATGAGAAACAAATTATAAATTAGAATAATTAGTTTGATGTGATTCCCACATAGTTTAACTTTTTTTAGCAGCTATTCTGTAAAGATCCAATGGTGGAGATTAGTATGTATAACTAAGTTTTTTATGTTACGACAATGAGTCCACTGATTCCGTTTGACTTCCTGTTCTCGAATTATGTTTGGACGCGGGAAAGGGTTTTCAAATATGCTAGTCACGTGGATTGCATGTGAGAAAAGGGGGGGAACAATGTCCAAGTGAGTCGGGTATGGATCTATGGCTCTGAATATATACCCAATTAGACGACGGCAAAGATTATTAAAAGTAACAGTGGCAAACAAAGTCCCTCACCTTAGATTTGCAAAACTAGGTTTGTATTTAAGTTTGAAATTGAGGTTTGCATTCCATTCACTTTGGATTTTAGAAACTTTGATTGGAGTAGAATCTCTGAAACACGCATCGTGGACAAATTTGTATTTGAAACTAAGGTTTTAAAAATCCAAAATAGTTACAAAACACAACTTTTGATGTTTCATAGAGTTTAAGTAAAGTTCAGTTTAACTTCAAAAATAGTTGTCCAAATGGAACATAGTTTTATTTTTGGAGTTCGACTTGCGAAACCCGATTTCAGAAACCAAGCCACTTGCCAAACTAGGCCTTGGTAATTACGTGAAGGGGTGCTTGGAAAATTATCTTATGAGAACGTTCTTAAATTAAATTTCGTGAGAACTCCACGGTGAGCAACCTCATGAATGGCTTCGAACCGTTATCTTGATCTACTATTCAAAATAGGCTAATAATGAAAAAATCATGCGATTCTGAACCTTTTAATATTTTTTTTCCTTCTAATATAACATATTTTATGTAACTACTTAATACATGAGTAAAAAGTCAGGGAATCACTTCATTTTCATTATTAGTCTAATTAGAATATGTAGATTAAAATGAACAGCTCAGAATATTCATGAGGTGACTCAGTGAAATTCTCACGAAATTTATTTTGAGAAACATTCTCATAAAAATTGCTTAGCCCAGCTTTCATAAAAAAATATCAGATCCGATCCTGATTCAGTTCGGGTCCGAAACAAAGCCCAACCTACTTTCAGCTCTTGGCTAATGAATGCGTAGGCTAGACTCTAACGCGTGTACAACTTCCCAATATTCCGCTGTGGCCGTTTTTTTTTTTTTTTCCCTTTCCTTTTTTTCTTTTCTTTTTTTTCCTTTTTTTTTTGGACTACTTTGGGGAGGAGAAATGGAAGAAGGATGCAGCGAGATGCCCATTGCGCCATGTTGCCTCGGTTAGATCGCCTCGATATGTTGGTAATCTCTTCATGTTTTTCTCAAATTTAAAGCTAGAAATGTTCTCGTTGAGCATCTTTCTTTATATAAATTCTTGACATTTAAGAATTGCGATTTGAATATTATAAATTCAGATGAAATATATTGAAAGAAAACACAATTATCAAGATGGAGCTTCAGCGAGACAGACTCTCCCTTCGAGATGGATGCATGCCCGTGGATTGGCCCTGAGAGAAGCCCACACGAAAGGGTCTCTTTTGGACCGGGTCGCATCCTCGAACATCGTTTGATCCAGGTAAAAAAAAATCTACACTCTTCAAAGAATTGAATTTTATTTTTCTTTGGGTTTCTCTGTTCGCGAAATTATTAGGTTGAATACGGAAATTATCTTAAATTCTTGCATGTTTGATCGTTAATGGCGACTAATGATATCTTACATCTTTGTTCTCAACAATACAACAACAGCTAAGGCATTTGTCCCAAGTATTTGGGTAGGCTACATGAACCAAAAGAGAATTACATCGGATCGGGCACATGGATCAGCTTTCTTCACTCATTCCTATTGAGCAATATGCTTCACCAAGACCTTTAGCCTCTATATATTGTCGTATTACCTCCATTGATATTTCTTCGGTCTCCCCTACGCTCTTTTAACTTACTCTAATTTGATATGCTCTACTCGTCAGACTGGTGCATATGTAGGTTTACGCCGCACATGACTAAACCATCGTAGGCGGTTTTCTCTCATCTTCCCTTCTATAGAGGCTACGCCTATCTTAATACGAATATCCTCATTTCTCATCTTATCTCTCCTTGTTCTCAACAATGTTAAGACAATTTCTGCGAAATGTAATAATCCTTTTTGGTGCTCTGATTATTTAATTATGACTCCAATTGGTTAGTTTATTTTGGGGGAAATCTTACTGGTGTGCAAATTTTCACTGATGTTCCTTCATTTTGTCATTATATAAGTTGTTGTAAAACTTCTGATGTAGGCTGTTGTACAATTACAAGTTCTTTCTTTTTTGTGTTAATTAGAGGTTCCTTGATGATGAGATTTACTATTAGGCGTGTCCACTTGTCATTTTAACCTCTTACCCCAATCTCGACCTTAATTAGTTAGATCAGACTCAAGTAGCAAACTCAACGATAAATTGGGTCGACTCCAAAAATATGAATCTTACTTGGCTCAAACTTCAACCCTAACAATTACATTGTTTATTAGGACAGTTGAATACCAAACTAATTTGGAATTTGGTGGTAGATAGGTAAGGTATAGTTCTCTACGTATTAGATATGAATCTGGCCAGTCTTGGTGAGAATCAGTAGGATACAACAACCGCTACATTGAAGATCTGACCCTACTTGATTTGGACCATATTTCTATTAACTTGTCGAGCTTCTCATTTACCTACTTCACCTTTGACAAGGATTTTAGGTTTTATTTTTCTATCCTTTGAACAAATTGTTGATATCTTTCTAATATTATAGATGTTGGGAACTATTCCGGTGAGAAACTGGTTCTCACCGGAGCTTCGTTGCGAACTCTACGACCGGTCATCCCATAAATGATCCGAACCATTTATCTTTATCTACATATTCTAATTACGCTAATAATAAAAAATCATGTGATTTCGAGTCTTTTTACTCATGCATTAAGCGGATTAAAAAAATTTATATTAGCCGTAGAATAAAGATGTCATTTGATGCATGGGTAAAAAAGCTCGGACTCACGTAATTTTTCATGGTACACTAATTAGAGTATGTAAATAAAGATGAACGGTTCGGATCATCTATGAGATGGCAGATCGTGAAGTTCACACGAAGCTCCGATGAGAACCGGTTCTCACACGAAATTTTCCATAGATGTTTATGATCATACACATAAAATGATTTCTATTTGCCCTCTGTTTTTATTCCAAAAGGGCATTTCACAACAAAACTGTTCTATGCCAATGGAGGGGGTGATAATTAAGGCAATGATTTGGGTGTAGATTACAAAATAGAATGATTAAGTTGGGGGGATAATTCCCAAATACCTTGAAGATTTGGAGGATTTAATAGCAGAAAAAACTCTTACTATGTATTATGTTGTAGAAATATCGATTGTTGTTAATTTCGTAATATCTGAAATGTTACAAAATGGCAATAAACCAATTATATCCAACTGTAAAGAATAGTTGGACATTTGAAGCAATGTACAAACAATTAACGAACCATTTTTTTTGAGAGAAACAATTAACAAATAATTGGAGTTTGACTAAACAAGCTGATCCTGAACATGGAATCAACTAGAAACTATAAATAATCTCGGGTCACTACGACCCTCTGAAATTCTAGTTAACCTCACAACATGCCAGGATCCACTATGCTTGCTTTTACACCATTAATGCCTTCATTTTTCCCATCATTAATTGGGTTGTACTCTTTCTTCTTCTTCTTCTTCTAATAAATGGGCCTTTGATTGCCTTCCCTTAAAAGAAATAAAAAATAAAAGTAAAGAATAGAGTGATACCTCTCATTTGAAATTCAAGATTCATTACATTATCAGAACTGAGGATTTCTCTTTGTTTTGTTTATTCAAGCTTGCTTAGCTTGATGTAAAGCTATTAAAGTCAATATCCAATTGATATGAGTTGACTTGTTTGATCTCAGCCTACCAAATCTTCATATCATCAACATGCTTTACTAATCTTGGACTTACTTGAAGACACAAGTCTTGTGTAGTTAAATTAGCCCACCAAAACACTAAATGAAGCATGCACAAATACTCTATATGCACATCAAGAGAGACTTTGTCATTTGTAAGAGAGAGCATGTTGATGGGTAAGAGATTTCAGTCACTTTAGGAAAGAGTTACAGACACCCTAGTTAATAGGCTGATGAGGATGGGTGTAGATGCATGCATGTGTCTCTCTCTGCCTATATAAAGATTGTTTGGGTGGTGAAATGGAAAGAGAAAGTGAAGAAAAAGAGAGTAAGCTGAAGACTTTTGTACACGCTCACATTTCTTCTCTTTCATTTTGTTTCTATTATAAATTGGGTATTGTGGGCTTGGGTGTATGAGAATAGAGTTGTAATCTTTTTATATTCTCCCCTATTAATTAGTGGATTTTCTTACTGTCTTCTCCCGTGAACGTAGGTCACATAATCGAACCACGTTAAATACTTGTGTGATGTCCTCTTGTCCCTATTGCTTATAGTTTCTTTTAGTTTAATACCTAAGTGTACTTGTCATCTTGTATTAGAAGATCCATTGCTACAACAAACTGGTATCAGAGCGAGTGTTGTTTTCTTATGGGTTTCGAGATGGCTTCGGCAAAGTACAAAGTAGAGAAATCGTTGAGAGAATAGCTTCAGTTTGTAGAGAGTCAAAATACAAGCTCTCTTGATTTAAACAAGACTTGTTGAAAGTTTTTGTCAGGCAAGGACAAGTTATCGGAATCCATGTTCGAGGAGGAGAAGGAAGAACTCAGATTAAGGCGTATAATGCCATACAATTTTATCTAATCGACGAAGTTTACAAGAGGTTGTCAAGGTAAATACCGCCGTCGGTTTGTGGCTCAAATTAGAGAGTTTATATATGACTAAGTCACTGACTAATAGGATCTACTTGAAGCAACGCCTCTTCATCCTTCACATGCGGGAAGGTACGCCAACTAAAGAACACTTAGAAGAGCTCAATAAAATTCTTATGAATTTGATAAATATTGATGTTATAATAGATGAAGAAGATCAAGCTTTTATATCTTATTCTCATTACATCTTTTCTTAGAAAGCTTGTTTAATAGTATGCTTTAGAGAAGAGATACACTTTCTTTAGAAGATGTCAAATCAGTCTTATATTCTAAAAAGGTAAGACAAAAAATATCGGTTGTAGAAAGTGAAGATCAAACTGAAGGCTTGTTTGTCCGTGGTCGTACAAAGAAGGGTCATGAAAAAACTCGAGGAAAATTTAGATCTAAATCTAAGTTAAGAAAAAGTCTGAGTGTCACTATTATTACAAGTGTGGACACTATACAAAAAATTGTGTTAAGCTTAAAGAAAAAGAAGAGGAATATGTTAGGCGAAAAATATTAAAATGAGATATCTTCGGTCGGTAGTGTTACAGAAGAAGCCTCCACATCACATGAGATTCTTTCAATTATCCTCTTTGATGCCCGTTCACGAGATAAGTGAGTTTTGATTCAGGTATTCTTATCACATAGTTCTCGTCGAGACTGATTTGCTACCTACCAGCCAAATGATGGCGGGAATGTCTTAATGAAAAATACCATGTTCTGCAAGACAATTGGTATTGGTTCAATTAAGAATAGGATGCACGACGGTATTGTTAGAACATTGAGCAATGTTTGCCATGCGCGGATTTGAAGAAAATTTGATTTCTTTGGACACCTTGACTCCAATGGCTATAAGTTTTGAGCTGAAGGTGGAGTTTTAGAGTTAGTAAAGACTCTCTTGTTGTAATGAAAGGAAAGAAGGTGATTACTTTTATATCCTTCAGGTAGCACAGTGGACAAGTGTTGTCGCTGTGTCATTGTCAGAAGATTTAGTGACTTAGGTACCACTCATTTGTGACATGCGGTTAAGACATATGAGTGAGAGAGAACTACATGTGTTGAGTAATGTTTGCTTTGTGACTAGAAGACATGAAAGCTTTGTTGGCCCAAAGGCCTTCCACCCTAGTTTTGATGATGATTAACTCATGTAGTTATGTTACTAATAATCTTGTGATTTTAGTTTCAGATCATTAGCAAGATATTACTTTAGTGATTGCTTCAAAAAGAAGAGTTTGGAAGCCTTCACTTGGTGATTCCGGTGCCCGAGTTCAAGATTACTCCCTTGCACTTGGCGGATCACGTTTGGGATCGAGTCGACTTGAAGATGAAGATCGTCAAGAAGACTTAGGTATCCTAATGTTTAGATAGTGTGTTTAGATCCATTTGTAAAGCTTAGAATAGTGATATGCTCAAGTGCACAACACACACAAGTTTTATATTTGGATATTGGTTTTTTCGGTTTTTTAGTTTTAACCGATATGTGTTTTCATGAATAGATGATCAAAACAAGTTTAAATGGTTTATATGTATAATAGATGTATTCTAGTTGTACATACATGCTTACTTGACTTATACAAAACTTATTTGATTTCCTATTCATGTATAAATAAACCTAGTTTGATAAAAATACATGTTTTGATTTTTGGTAAAAATGATAAGAAACACATAAATAGTTATATGATTGATATTGAGCTAAACTTTTTACCATATGTTATATATCAATGCAAAATGATAAAACTATTTTTGGGTATTTTTACAAGACTTAAAAGATTTTTAGAAATATTTTAACTTATGTTTTCTGCCCTGAACTGTGACTGACCGGCCAGGTCGGTCGACCGCATGGGTCGACCGCACCAAGGGCCGGTCGACCCGTGAGGTTGACCGACGTGCACAGAAGCCGTGCACGTCTGGCAGACACAAGGCGCGGGTCGACCCGGAACGGTCGACCGTAACTGAGAGCAGATGTGCTCTCTGTTTATTGGGTCGACCGGGCGGTCGACCGGGTTTGCCCAACGGTCACATTTTGACCGTGGCGGTCGACCAGGCGGCCGACCGCAAGCCTGTCAGGCTGCCACATCAGCCTAACGGCTAGTTTTATTTTGGGCTATAAGTACCCCAACTCTGGGCTGTTTTTATAAGATTTCAAGAGCAAAAATTTCCTACTCTCTGGTTTTAAAAATAAGTTTTTAAGTGTTTAGAGCCTCAAAGATTTCATCTTTAGTGTTTCAAGGGTTGGAAAATTCAAAGAAAAATAGGTTTTTGGGATATTGCTTTAGATCTTCATTTCTATCATATTGCAAGTGTTTTTCCTAAGGATTTTTCTTTGCTATTGATTTCCAAAACACCTGATTTCCACACTTGAGCTATCATCTATCCTAATCTATTAGGATCTTTGTTTTGTGGAAAAAGAGAAAAGAAAGAGAGTTTGGTTTGTGGTTGAAAGAGAACCACTAGTTGTACACCCTTGCTTTTGTTGTATCCCTCTTTGGTAGGGGTTGATCGGGTGATTGGTTTGCTCCCTCTAGTGAGAGGTGGAGTTTGGTTTGTAACTCTCTTCGGTAGAGGCGTTGGTTGTTGTATTGGCTAAGGGCCTACCTCTCTTGTGTGAGGTGGTGTTTGTATGAGAGAGGAGTTTGGTACTCCTTGTGTTGTAACAAATCCTCTTCAGTAGAGGTTCCCACGGTAGGAGATAGTGGGATTGGAAATCCTACACGGTGGTGTATGGGGGGATGTAGAGCTGGGTGCTCGAACCTCGAAACATATCTTTGCCTTTGCGTTTGATCCATTGTCTCTCAACTCTCTCTCTCTCTCATTTATTTGTGCAAAAGCATCATTCATATCATATCATACATTGCTTGCATTATACCTTGCATATTTCATATTGCTATATCTTGTGTGTGCTTGGTTGTTTGTGTGTGCCTCACTTATACTTAACCATAAGAGCTTCACATAGCACCTCAACCCATTCAAGGGGAATCAAGAGGAGTTAGTCCAGAGCCCTTCACGGGGAATTCGGCTACACTTGTGTTGTTGTATTAAGTGTGTTGTAAAATTTGCATTAGCTTCCGCATTTAGCGCATTTAGATTCTAGATTAGTAAGTACACCTATTCACCCCCCCTCTAGGTGTGCTTTTCAATTGGTATCAGAGCCAACGCTCCTGATACTTAGGCTTAACATCCTAGGAGTGAGATCCATTTGTTTGCTAATCTTGTTTGCATTGCTTGTTTGCACACATATAGTTTGGACCCAGGACTTCATGACCCCACCTATGTATGATGCTTCCAACATTCTTATTTGGAAGACTAGGATGTCCATATACCTCCAAACCCTAGGCTTACATGTTTTCCTTGCGGCTACAAGAAATGCTACCTTGGAAATCGCATTCATATAGGGGCCCATGCACAAGCCCTTGAGGCCATTAGAAGCACATTATCTAAAGAATACTTATGAGTATTTCTAACCTTGATTTCACTTTTGCAGTGTGGAACAAGTTGACAACAATCACCACCTCCAAGCTTCAAACGCCTATCCAACAAGAAGAGGAATCTAGTGGAGAATCCGATTCTCAATGCTTAATGGTCCAAGGGAATGACTCCCTGAGGTACATTCGGAATCCCACTTTGATTGTGATGATAGTGCTAGTTCTCATGTGATGATAATATTGATCCCCATGCTTTAAATGAAGAACTATCAATGGTGTTGTGAAAAATTGATTGAAAAATATAAGATTTTGAAAAAGAAAAGTCTAAGTCTTGAAAAAGAAAATAAAAGTTTGTTCTGAATTCTAGACTTGACCATTGTTTTGCAAGAGAAAGAAAAGAGGAGATTGCTATGAGAGAGATTCATTAAAATCTCAACTAGATCTTGCACTAAAAGAAAATAATTTTTTAAAATCTAAAAATGATTGTGAAACTCTTTTGAAAAAAAATGAAAATTTGTCTCAAAAGTTGATTTTGTTTTAAAAGAAAATAATTCTTTAAAAAGAGAATTGATTTTATTTCAAAAGAATTAGAAATTTGTTTAAATAAAAATAAATCTTTGAAAAATGATATTGTTTCTCATGTTTGCCATGCTAGGGTAGTTTCACCTAGATCACCCCTTGCATGCTCTACTTCTTCCTTGATTAAAAATGAATATAAATGTTTTAAAGAAGAGTGTTGATTGTTTGGGCTCCACTTTTAGCCAATGTGTTGTTGGGCATACACGCTTGGAATCTTTGTTTCGAAAGAAACAAGTTCCATCTTTTCATGCACACCCTCCACGGCATACACATGCTCTCACGGACACCATCACACTATGTATGCTCATGTGTACACTTGTACACATTGTGGACGTAAGGGCCACCTTACTAAATTTTGTTATGATAGATTACATATTTCAAAATTAGCAAATAAGTTTGTTTGGGTTAGAGAAGGTTACTAACCCCCATGGACCAATAAGATATGGGTACCAAAGGACCACCCCTCGTATTTTTTATGTAGGTGTGGGGCTCTCACATGACGTGAGAGAGTAGCGGTACCTTAGAGTAGATGCGTTCCGTACTTAAAGGATATTATTTGGATGCATCACTTTCAAGGGAAGTTTGGTGGGAAAAACCACCTTGGTTTGGAGAACTAGAGCGGTGCCCTCATTGGTTTTGGTATCGAATCTCTAACTCCTTATGTTTACATGCTTTTATGTTTATCTTCATAGCATGTTTTGATGTTTAGTGATTAGTATGAAAATGCCATGATAATTAGATTCTTGACATACATGTATAGTATTTGAGACACTCATGTTTAATATGGATTATTATTTTGTCGTTCTCGTATTGATTAGCTATATGTACATCATAAATCTAATAACATGTGGATATTCATAATAATCTGTTTTTGTTTATCATGCTGATTTTTATCGTGTTTTGATGCTTCATATTAAGATTACTTGTTTAGATGTTAGTTTTCATTAAGACTAGGATTTATACTTGTGCATATAGTGGGCCGCAAATAAATCTATATATGTATGTGAAATACACATAGAGGGGGGGTGAATAGGTGTAATTGCTAATCTAATGCTCTTTTTAAATTTTACTTAAGTGAGTGATGCAACGATCTCTCAAAACACGACTAAGAGCCGAATACCCCTTGCGAGGTTCTGAACTCCTTCCTCACAATTCCCCTTAAATGGGTTAGAGGTGCGCAATGCAACCGTGTTGTATTGAGGTGTGTGATCGAACAATTCCAAGTATGAAATGCGATGATGAAATGCACACAAGTAATATAGCAAGAAATATTGAAAGCAAGTAAAATAAACAAGTAAGGATATCACAAATAAAAGTTAGTTCAAAGCAATAGATTGGAAGTAATTTAAAGCAAGAAATAAGCAAGAAGAACGCCAAGCCAATCGCAAACAAAGTGATTTGTTTCGAGGTTCGAGCCCGTAGCTCTAGTCCCCGCCTTCACCTCCGTGAAGGGTTTCCACTATCCCCTTAGGATCCCGTACAAGTTAGGCCTCCAAAGACCTCAAGCCCGTAGCTTCACCTTACAAAGAAATTCCCCTAGGAAAACTTGTCTCCACAAGAACAAAGGATTACAAATTGGTGATCTCACTAGACCACAACACTCTTTCTCTTTTACAAACACTCTCACACTTTTACACTTCACCTATAGAAAGAATATGAAAATTTTTTGGCTCTATGAAGTGTTTGTGAGAAAAGCTTCAGTTGTAGAGTGATATTAAGAATCAAAAAAAATGAAAATCAAACTTAAAAGAATGGAAATGAAAGCTTTAAACTATTTTTCTCTTTCTCTTGAAAAACAATGAAAACTTGTATTTTCTTTTTTTAATAACTAAGGCCTATTTCCCACTATTTATAGGAGAGAATAGTTAAAAACTCTGATTTTTCAAGCTAATATCACCTGCAAAAGCACCCCAACAACCCTCTAAAAAGTCTGTTAAAACAGAAAATAAAAACAGTTTTCAGAACAGCCCAAAGGGAAAGAGCCGTTGGAGGTGTTGCAGGCCTACCGGTCGATGCCGGTCGACCGGGACTCTGCTGGCAAAAGAGCCGTTGTGGCTCGGTCGACTGCCGGTCGACCGATCTCAAGAAGGGAAACACAGTTTCCTTATTACGGTCGACCGACCCAGTCGACCGGGAAAGATACAGAGAGCAAACGTCTGTTTTCGGTCGACCGGTATATAGGTCCGGTCGACCGACAGACATGCAAACCTGTGCATTGTGCGGGGCACAGCAGCCGGTCGACTGGGCCGGTCGACCGGTCTGCCTGGAAAACAGTTTTTCTGGGCAGATTTTAAGATAGAAAATTTGTATAAAATCTTTAAAAATCTGAAGCTAAGTTTTATGCTGAAAATAGTTTATATACATGTATTTAAACAAGTTTTTGAAGATGTAAAGCTTTGGGTACATGTATGTATAAACTAAGGCATAAACCTAGAAATAAATATTTTGAAAACATAGAAACATACAAAACAAATGTGTGTGCAAATCCTAGAGCCAAATTTCACATATTCTCTCTTTACAAAACTAAACTTACAAACTACAATGGTCTTCAAGACTTCAACTTGAGCTACTTCTCTTGATCTTCAATATTGTAATTGAGCCCAATTTGACTTGTCTGAGTCAATAGCTTGTATTTGAGTCCAAAAAACTTTGTATATGAGTGAGAGTACTTCTAGTATGATAATAAACCTGAAACACAACTTAAGCAACAAATATATTTAGTACAAAAACTAATATGTTTGTAATCATCAAAATACACTAAACATGGGTTGATTGTAACTTGGGCCAACAATCTCCCCCTTTTTGATGATGACAAAACATATGAGTTATTAAACAAATAAAAGAGGAAAGAGCTTGGAAAGCTCCCCCTTAAACAATGCTATGTATTAACATGAATATGAACACTATGTAAACATACATAAGGCATTGAAAAATATCATCACCAAAAAATAAACTTCATAAGGAATAAAAAACAAACAACATATATTCCTCCACATATTTTTCCCAAACTTATATTTCTCCCCCTTTTTGTCATACATCAAAAAGGGTTAAAAAAAAAATTAAGACAAAACAAAACAACATATTAGAAACCAAAACAAAACAAACAAGATATTTTAAGTATCAATTTTACATACATTCAATTCACCACAAATAAATGAAAATCTTGCATAATCCAAAGGTTTTGTGAAAATATCCGCAAGTTGAAAATCGGTAGAAACAAAATCAATATCTATGTCACCTTTTCAAAGTGATCTCTAAGAAAGTGATATCTAATGTCTATATGTTTGGTTTTACTATGTTGATTAGCATTTTTGGTCATGTGAATAGCACTAATTATCACAATAAATCTTAACATGATCAAAAATGTAAATCAAAATCGAGAAGAGTATGTTTCATCCAGAGTACTTGTGCACAACAAGCTCCGGCTGCTACATACTCCGCCTCGGCGGTTGAAAGGGCTACACTATTTTGCTTTTTGGAAGACCAAGACACAAGACAATTGCCCAAGAATTGGCAAGTGCCACTTGTGCTCTTCCTATCTACCCTACAACCGGCATAGTCGGCATCCGAATAACTAGTCATGGTAAATTGGTTAGTTTTCGGTACCACAAACCTAAATCAATTGTGCCTTAAGATACCTAATTATGAGTTTTACCGCTATTAAGTGTGATTCTTAGGACATGATTGAAAACGTGCACATAAACATACGGAAAACATTATATCCGGCCTACTAGCCGTAAGATAGAGTAAACTACCAATCATGCTACGAAATAATTTGATGTCTACTTCCTTACCTTGTTCGTCCTTGTCAAGTTTCGTAGTGGTTGCCATGGGAGTCTTTGCTACTTTGGATCCTTCAAGCCCGAACCTCTTGATGAGTTCTTTGGTGTACTTGGCTTGGTTGATGAATGTCCCATCACTACGTTGCTTGATTTGAAGTCCAAGGAAGAAGTGAGCTCTCCCCATCATAGACATCTCAAATTCCCTTTTCATGCATGATTCAAAATTCTTGCAAAGTGAAAACATTAGTAGATCAAAAATAATGTCATCACATAAATTTGAACTATGAGGATATCTTGATCTATATGTTTGGTAAATAAGTTTTATCAACTTTCTTTCTTAAAATCATTTGAAATCAAAAATGAAGACAATCTTTCATACCAAGCCCTAGGGGCTTGTTTTAAACCATAAAGTGCTTTATCTAATTTATAAAACATAATTAGGGTGTGTAGGATCAACAAACCCGGGGGTTGTTCAACATACACCTCCTCATCAATATAACCATTAAGAAAGGCACTCTTACATCCATTGAAATAACTTAAATCTTTAATGAGGCATATGCTAAGGTCATCCGTATGGCTTCGAGCCGTGCTACGGGTGCAAAGGTTTCTTCAAAATCGATCCTTCGATTTGAGGTAACCTTGGGCAACTAACCTAGCCTTGTTCTAACTACATTACCCGATTCATCCAACTTGTTCTTAAAGATCCATTTAGTGCCAATAGTTGGTCTATCTTGGGGCCTAGGAACAAGGTGCCAAACTTGGTTGCGCTCAAATGATTGAGCTCCTCTTGCATGGCAAGCAACCAATATGAATCGGCCTCGGCCTCGAGGACATTTTTAGGTTCTATGTGTGAAATAAAAGCAAAATTACCACAAAAATCTTGAATCTTAGAGCGAGTGTGTTACCCCTTTTGATACTTCACCTATGACGAGGTCCTTGGGATGATGAGGGTTGAATCTCCAATCCTTTGGTAGTGGTTGAGAGTGCTCCTTTTCATTTGCTCGATGTTCATTTCCTTGAGCCTCTTCCACTTTGGCTTCACTTCCATCACCATCCTTTGGCTTGTCTCCCATGGTAGAAGCATCCTCCAAGGTCACTTTCTCCAAACCTTCATCTAAAGCATCAATTTCTACACAATTCTTACAAACTTGTTAGATTCCTCAAATTTAACATGAATAGATTCCTCAATAGTCAAAGTTGACCTATTGAAGACTCTATAAGCCTTACTAGTATTTGAGTAACCTACAAAAATAGCCTCATATGATCTAGCATCAAATTTTCCCAAATTAATATTTTGTATTTAAAACAAAACATTTGCAACCAAACACTTTGAAATAAGAAACATTAGGTTTTCTAGAAAAATACATCTCATAAGAAGTCTTAGTAGTAATTTTTACATAGGAAAACACGATTTGCAATGTAACATGCAATGAAGTATGAACGGCCTCGGCCCACAAATAATGTGGTAGACCATATTCATTTAACATTGTCCTAGCCATCTCTGTAAAGTACGATTTTTCGCTCAACTACTCCATTTTGTTGTGGAGTTCTAGGACAAGAAAGTTCATGTTTTATTCCATGTTCCTCACAAAAAGTGGTAAAGGGAAGGTTAATGAACTCACCTCCTCTATCACTTCTTATTTAATTATTGAGGAGTCATTTTCCTTTTCAACTTTTTCTTAAAGGCTTGAAAATGTGAAAAGGTTTGACTTTTGTGTTCGAGAAAATAAACCCAAGTAAAACGCGAAAAATCATCTACTAAAACATAAGCAAATCTACTCCCACTTAAACTTTTGGTTTGAGTAGGGCAAATAAATCCATGTGGATTAGCTCTAATGGACGTGATGACATGATATTCCTTAATTGATTTGAATGAGGACTTAGTTTGTTTCCCAAATTGACATGCGTCACAACTCGGTCCTTTTCAAAGTTCAATGAAGGAATACCCTTCACCATTTCCTTAGAGTTAAGCCTAGAAATATGATCAAATGAAACGTGGAATAATCTCCTATGCCACAACCAAGAGTCGTCATCGAGGGCTTTTAAACATGTTATATTACAAGACATATTTAACATATCAATCATATAAACATTGCTTTCACGAAAACCGGAAAATACACAAACATTGGAAGTTCTATCAATTACTTTACAAGCAACATTGTCAAAAACTACATCAAAACCTTTATCACAAAGTTGACTAACACTCAAGAGATTATGCTTGAGGCATCAACTAAAACTACATTTTCAATTAAAGGAGAGGTGCCAAGTTTTACATTACCAATACCGATGATTTTACCCTTGGCGTCATCTCCGAAGGTGACGGTGCCACCTTCATGATATCTTGATAGGGTTGCAAAGTTGTTGATGTCCCAAGTCATGTGCCTTGAGCAACCGCTATCAAGATACCATAAAACCTCTACGTCTTTGAGCTTTGGAAAGGTACCTACATCATTTTAAAACAATAGTTGACTTTGTACCCAAACTTTCTTGGGTCCTTGAAAGTTAGTGTTACGAACCCAAACATTATGGTGTGATGCACTTAGTCTATCATAACAAAAATTAGCTAAGTGTCCTTTCCGTCCACAATGTGAACATGAATACACTTTTCTATACATGAATGCATGGTGTGTATGTGAAGTGTGAGCATGCTTTGGGGGTTTACCATGATGCATAGGTTGTGTAGCATGTACATGAGCATGAGCATGAGCATGATGAATATTTCTCTTAGGAGCTTGTTTCTTAGGAAAAATATTCTCCATCTTCTTCTTATCAAATTCACTACACTTTTTCAAAACAACATCTAATGAGTCTAATCTTCCTTAAGCATGGCAATCTCATTAGAGTCTACAAATGGGGTCTTTCCTTTACAAGCAATCTTATATTTTTCAAAATCATTTTTAGTGGAAACTAAAGAAGAGTGTAATCATTATTTTCTTTAGAAAGATTTACAATTTGAATATTAAGAGATTCAATATCCTTTTTCATTTTTAAATATTTCTTCTTAAGAAATCATAATTACTAGAGAGGTTCATAAAAGCTTCTCCTAGCTCATCCATGGATAATCTTCATCAAAAGGAGTTGAGGGGGTTACCTTGCTTGTGCTCTCATTTGCCATGAAGCACATATTGGCGGTGTCGATCCTCCTCGGATTCACTTTCGTCATCCCATGTTGCTTTCATAGCCTTCTTCTTGTATGGCTCTTGGATGAAGATGGCTTCACTTGTTCCGGACACTCCGCTACTATGTGTCCCGGCTTTTGGCAATTAAAGCAAATGATCTTCCTTTCTTCCTTGCCTCCTTGCCATCTCCTCCTTCCTTGGTACTTTGCCTTGTTGTACATCCTCCGGACATTTTTGACTAGAAGTGAGAGCTCCTCGTCATCTTCTTCTTCGTCATCTTCGTCGGAGTAGGTAGCATGACTTTTGAAGGCAATGGTCTTCTTTTTGGTAGGTGCCATGTCCTCCCTTGCTTTCTCTCCATCTCATGGGTCTTCAAGTTCCCAATGAGTCCAATGAGCTCAATCTCATCTTTGTCATTGAGTTCCTTCAATGTTGTAGCTTTCACTTCCCATGATGGAGGAAGAGCCCGGATGATCTTTCTCACCCTTTGATCATTGTTGATTTCTTCACCTAGAGAAGCAAGACCATTAGTAATCTTTGTAAACTTAGTAACCATATCATCTATGGTTCATTCTCTTGCATGCTAAAATTTTCATATTGGGACCGAAGAAGGTCTATCTTGGCCCTCTTCACTTGTGATGTCCCCTCATGTGTACTAGCAAATGGGTCCAAATCTCATAGGCGGATTTGCAATGGATGACTCTAGCTATGTCATCATCATTGAGGGCTTGTAGGAGTGCATAATGTGCCCTAGCATTGGCATCAAACTCCTTGATCTCAATTTCGGACCAAGTAGATTCATCACCGCGGGGGTACACTAAATTGTTTAGTCACGGCCTTTGCAACTCGACTACCTAGATAGAGATGCAAGAAAACGGTCATCTTAACCTTCCATATGGGAAAGTTAAGTCCATCAAACTTAGGGGGTGTCTTAATACCATCGGCCATGTTTACTATGTGGAAATGAATGAAGTGATTAGCAAAATGAGGATCTCTCTAAGGTTGTTAAGCCAAATCCTAGAGTCCAAGCTCTGATACCAATTGAAATACACCTAGAGGGGGGTGAATAGGTGTAATTGCTAATCTAATGCTCTTTTTAAATTTTACTTAAGTGAGTGATGCAACGATCTCTCAAAACACGACTAAGAGCCGAATACCCCTTGCGAGGTTCTGAACTCCTTCCTCCCAATTCCCCTTAAATGGGTTAGAGGTGCGCAATGCAACCGTGTTGTATTGAGGTGTGATCGAACAATTCCAAGTATGAAATGCGATGATGAAATGCACACAAGTAATATAGCAAGAATATTGAAAGCAAGTAAAATAAACAAGTAAGGATATCACAAATAAAAGTTAGTTCACAAGCAATAGATTGAAGTAATTTAAAGCAAGAAATTAAGCAAGAAGAACGCCAAGCCAATCGCAAACAAAGTGATTTGTTTCGAGTTCGAGCCGTAGCTCTAGTCCCGCCTTCACCTCCGTGAAGGGTTTCCACTATCCCCTTAGGATCCCGTACAAGTTAGGCCCCAAAGACCTCAAGCCCGTAGCTTCACCTTACAAAGAAATTCCCCTTAGGAACTTGTCTCCACAAGAACAAAGGATTACAAATTGGTGATCTCAACTAGACCACAACACTCTTTCTCTTTTACAAACACTCTCACACTTTTACAACTTCACCTATAGAAAGAATATGAAATTTTTTTGGCTCTATGATGTGTTTGTGAGAAAGCTTCAGTTGTAGAGTGATATAAGAATCAAACAACACTGAAAAAACAACTTAAAAGAATGGAAATGAAAGCTTTAAACTATTTTTCTCTTTCTCTGGAAACAATGAAACTTGTATTTTCTTTTTTTTAATAACTAAGGCCTATTTCCCACTATTTATAGGGGAGAGAATAGGTTAAAAACTCTGATTTTTCCAGCTAATATCACCTGCAAAGCACCCCAACAACCCTCTAAAAAGTCTGTTAAAACAGAAAATAAAACAGTTTTTCAGAACAGGCCCAAAGAGGAAAAGAGCCGTTGGAGGTGTTG